>CM066034.1:901961952-902251554 GCA_033557465.1 Ichthyophis bannanicus
ATTTGGTGTGCAGGAGAAGCTGGTCTCAACCCTCTCTTGCAATACCTTTGAAGTCTTTACTAGACTACTTGCGGCATTTATCCCATGCAGGCCTTAAAACCCAAATTCAATCAGAGTCCATTTGAGTGCTATTGCAGCATCCCTTAAGCCTCTAAATGGACAACCTATTTCCTTTCATCCTCTTATAGCCACGATTCATGAGAGGCCTTCTTTTGACTAAACCTCCCATTAGACCTCCTCCAGTGGCCATGGCGACCCTTGAATCTGGTTCTTGCGCCAGCTATATGAAGCCACCCTTTGAACCCCTTGCCACTACCTCCTTGAAATTCCTTTCCTGGAAGGTTATTTTTCTCATTGCAGTCACCTCAGCTCGCCGTATCAGTGAGCCTGCCACGCTTTAGTGGCTAATCCTCCTAATACAAGGTTCCATAATGACAGGGTAGTCCTCAGACCTAATCCACACTTTACTGCCTAAAGTGCGCCTCACCCCTTTTCATCTGAAACCCAGGAGGTGTATTTACCCCCCCTCCCGTCGTGTTTCCAGGACCTAATGCATCAAGTCGCCAGAGAGGAATCTTCATACCCTGGATTGTAAAAGAAGCACTTGCTTTATACTTACACAGAGACACCGCAACATAGAAAGTCACTCGCAACGTTTTGTTGCTTTTGATCCTTATCATTTAGCGACTTCCAGTCTCGAAGAGAAACTCACTCCAATTGAGATTGCACTCAGTGTATTTCCTTCGTCTACCAGAGTAAGAAACCCTTTCTCTGTGGAGAGGCCATGCCACAGCTCACAAGGTGAGGGCCATGGCAGCCTAGATGGCTCATATTAACTCGCTGACCATTGGCCAAATCTGTCGGGCCGGCCACCTGGGCATCGGTTCATACCTTCACAGCCCATTATTTTCTGACCTTGGACAAGGGACTCAGCCGGCCCCCTTTTCCCTCCTCCCCCCCTTAGGTATGACATTGTTTGGTCAGGCTGTTCTCAAAACACTTCTTTGTTCCATACCTACTCAACGTACCCTCCATCCCTGACTGGCTGCCTGAGATTCCTGGGTGCAGGTGGCGCCTTGTCCAGCGGACGCCCAACTTCTGGGTGCATCTGTTTCAAGGAATCTCCACATACGCTGGACCCGCTCCCCACAATGTCCGAACCCCACCCACCCCGTCATCCGTTACTTTAGGCCATCCCTTATGTTTTTCGCTTTCACATTTTGTGTGTTCATTGCATTTTTGATAGCACTGTCCGCATTTTACTTACTACCTGACTCACACGGTGATTTGCCTCCATTCCTCCAAGCCCCCCGCGCCCTAGCCCAGCAGGTCCTAAGTCCCTTTTACTTACTCCCAACCCCAATTCCCCCCCACCTGCCCTCTCACAGAGACGCCTTGTACCCCCTTCCCCACCACGCCATGACTACACTACAACGCCCTTCACCCACCACGTCCTCTCTGACAGCACTGTTGTCTCAGCCTTTCAAAACTCCCGAACTGCGCATCAGAGACACGGACACACTCTGTAGGTTACCAAAAGCCGGGAAGGCAGCGCGCAGGCGCACCTTTGGAATAGCTCCCAAAAGCTTTCCTTTGGATGCCTGGGCCGAGCGTCCCCGCGCACGGCTCCCGTCGGGTGTCACCCCGACGATACCCATATGTGAAGCACTCCCCTCTATTTCTGCTGCTCCCAGAGAATCACCCTGTTACAAGTAAAAGTGAACTGTGCTATCCATGTCGCCGCACGAAAATGATTCTAACTTTTTGTGGTTTTTTGTGGTTGCATCTCGCCTTCATTCGATGCCTACCCGTCCCGCCGGTTCTCTTTTCTTTATAAAACAAAAACAAAAAAACAAAAAAACACCTAGCTTCTCCCCCCCCAAAAATCTTTGTCTTTAGGAGCCTTTTGGGCACTAGGACCATATTTCCTCAGACATGGCAAAAAACCAGCCTAGTGGTTTTCCTTTTTTTTTTTTTTTTTTTTAAAAAATGTCTCTAAATGATGGCGGTACCATATCACCTCACCGACACCCAATGAATGGTGTCTAAAAATGTTTAGGTCCGGAACCCCCCCCATTGTCCATGTGGGCGTGTATATCCTTCAGAACGAGGACCAAAAAGGGGATGCAGAAAATAGAGCTGCAAAATCCCGGTACCCTTTTTGCACTGACCACACAATCGTCCTTTGCATCGACCGTCTTACCCCTAGGACTTTTCGTCTATCCCTACCATGGATCTCAGTGTAAAACTAAACCCCACTACGGCCTTTTAAAGACTGGACAGTCCTCGAAGGGTAGATCTCCTTCCAAGCATCGAGGATGCCATTGGCGTTGCCTGTTCGAGGATAGGTTCACTGACATTTCAGGAACAACCTCCCGCCCCAGCGCGGAGACGCTCACCGGTCATCCACAACCGAATTCAAGGGGGCTCCAGAATGTTCGGAGGCTTCACAGCACCACCGCCCCCTAGACCCCTCAGCCGCACATCCCCCCCGCGCCCTTAACCCCACCTCTGCACCCCCCGAACTACCCCTAAGTGGTGCCTTTATGTTCTGGGGTCATACGCACCCCCGCTTCACACCTGGACCGAAACCAAGGACATCGGCAGGAGCGACAGAATCAGAGATACCACCTGCCCTGCCCGCTCAGAGGACATTCTCGGCAGGTTCTACAGTTGGGCGCCAAGGCTCTCTTGAAGGAGCTTGGTAACGCTAAGACGCTACAGATGGGTTCCACAGGACCTGGGCCATGGTACCGACAACCCTCTTCCGGTGCTGGGACCGAGTGCACCTGCGCCTCGAGCAGATATGCTTCCGCCCCATGGCTCAAAGCATTGAGCCACCTATATCTCAGGGTTTGGAAGGGCCGGGTACCGAGACACTTCCACCCAGGATACCGAGCTTCGGGTCGTACTTGGTACCAAGCGTGGCACGAACCCAGACCGAGTCACGAGATAATCGCAATCATCCAATTTCTGATGATTCTGATGACTCTGCTGAGTGAACTAGAGCCAACTCCCTCTGGAGGATCCATTTCCATTCTCCTCATTGCAGAATGGTCTCCTTCCAGGAGGACACGTCCGTCCAGGATTTCATTCCGTGATGTAGCTCGAGCGTTTAAGCAATCACGGTGACTTCCATAGAAGGGAACCCAGCAGGACAGAAGACTTGAAAAAGAAATGTCTGTCAATACCCTAAAGCTCCTAAAGAGGACAGCTACCCTTACCCCATTCATAGGATCTTGCAAGATCTTATGTTCAGAAATTGTGGGAAAACCTTTACCCATTTAAACTGCGGTATCGGCGCAGACACTCTCCGAATCGACTCGATACATATGTACGAGTGCCAAACTCTCGGGTTTTCAAAAGACTCATGTTGCCACACCATTCTCAATAGGTAGTGGACTCGGCAATGCATAGGATTAAGAGTGCTAAGGATGCATGCATCTAATCCTCGCCAGGAGCCGGGAGTCGAGGACTCTCGATGCCTTTGCCGGCATCGATGACTTTCCAATCTTCCATGGTAGGCAGCCAGATCAGCTGTCTACATTCTCTATATGGTAATTGTACCTCAAGGGAAGTTACAGCAGTACTTGGAGGTATGAGCCCTCTTCTTCCTGAGGCCAAAAGGGGGGGATTTTTTTACTCTGGTCAAACATGCCCGACATTTCTCGACCAAATGCTTAAATCTGTGAAAAACCGTGCATCTTTCTAAGTGCTTGTGAATGTAATTAGCAGAAATTCTGCTATTTCAATGGGTGCACGTCTGTATTGCCTGCGCTCCAGGCATTGGACTTACGTACAATGGTTTGGTTGCAAGAGAAACTAGGGAAATATGCCTTGCACAGGAGAGAAATCTCTTTCGGCAACGGATTGGCAGCGGACAAGGCCAATCAGATTGAATCTGAAAATACTACCGAATAGACTATCTAAGTGACAGCCAATCCCAGGCCAAAGAAAAAAGTCAGCCCCATAAACTCCTTTTTCCATATAGCAAGAAGTTTTAAAGGACCCCGTTTGTACCATATCATATGCCATCATACTCACTGTCCACCCCCCCCGCCCCCCCACCCCCACTCCCCCCCCCCCCCCCCCCCTCCCCCACCCCCCTCCCCCCCCCCTCCCCCCCAACCCCCAACCCACCCCCCCCCCACCCCACTCCCCCCCCCCCCCCCCCCCCTGGTCATGATTCCCAAAACGGGGGACAACACAACAGAACAGACAGCAGAGGACAGCCACAAGTTTCGCCAAGAACTCAATAGGGGCTCCACAAGTTCAGCTCTCCTCAGAGGGACTTTGGACTCCTTCCTAGAGAACTTAGTCTTTCTGCCCCTGAAAGGGCCAGAACCCCCCCTCACCATTCCAGGAAGGTTATGCCATTTTGCAAGCCAGATTGGCAAACAAAATAACATTAAGAAAAACTGAACTTTGTCCATTGTATGAGAGGTGGACAGACCCCCACTTCAACAGCCTGTCCCCTCCTCCAGTTTCATATAAAACAGTTCAATTCTCAGATCCTGTCACCAATCTCTTGGGCCAGCGAGGTCACATCAAGTCTTGCTCAAGGACCACAATAGAAAGGAAGTACCCATACCCCAAAAAGGTGGTCGCGGATTTTACTCCCCCTATTTTCTCATCCCAAGCAAACAAAGGGGATACAGGCCTGGTCTGAACATCAGAGAATTAAACAAAATATCTGTTCGAAGAAAAATTCAAAATTGATTTCCTCGCGAACACTCTTGACCATCCCATTCACGAGTCGGGGATTGGCTCATGTTCTCTTAGATCTAAAGAATGCATATACTCATTATTATCATCCATACAAGATCACAGCCCCGAAATTCCTTCAATTCCTTTCCCAGGGAAGACAATTCCAATACAGGGTTCTTCCGTCCTCCCTTGAGGGACTGGCTTTCTGCTCCAAGAGTCATCCCACAAAATGCATAGGGCAGTTAGTAGCAGCACATTTCTGAGAAACTATAGGGAAGACCTTTGTCTTCCCCTATTTAGTACGCGACTGGATCATTCGAGCATGGACAGCTCCAGAAGCCAGCCTCTGCCCTTTTCTCGACACAATGCAAACTTCTTCGCTAATTGGGGATCTGGTAATAAAAACCGCCCAAAATCTAAGGCTCATCCCGTCTCAGTCACAGGAGTTCATAGGGGCTCATCTAGTAATACCAGACAGTCAAGGGCTTTCATACCACAGCCCCGTGTTCTTCGGTATAGTGCAGCTGGCATCAACCAAAGCAGCTATGGACTCTAGTCTTCCTGAAGCTGCCTCGGGAAAATGATTCAGCTTCTAGGGGGCATCTGGCATCCACTGCGACAAATGTTTACCCCGATGCTGAGAGAGAAAGGAGTACGATGTACTTTTTCTTCCGATAGAGAGACCCCCCCCCCCCATACAAATCGCCTAGGCGAGGTGGGCTGGTGGTTGGTGAAGACTATAAATTCCGGCTCGTTCCGGCAGATCTAACCCTGTCCTAACAGCGTGAGTTAGCCAGAACTATGCTATCTGTCCAGCGAAAACAAAGCAGGACATGTAGTGCTTCACATATGGGGACTCCCACTGCGGCAGATGCCAGGGAGTTTAAAGGCCCCAGGAAGTTGGTGGCCCTTGTGAAATGGTCCCCTTCCCACCCATGTGTGATCTCTGGCCTCCTACCAGGGACTCAGGTAGGGTAGGAGGTGATTAGGTATGGAACAGGTTCCGCGTGTTTTTTGTCCCCTTTCTTCGCATACATCAGCTCTCCTTGGAGAAACAGCCTGACCAAACAAGCGCATCATCAGCTCGGTGGGAGTACTTGTCTAACGCAGTTAATTTGGCTTTGAAGATTTATGAACCGAAGCCCAAGTAGCTGCTCGACAGATGTTCATGATTAGAACCATAGACGTGACGATGAGCCCATAGAGGCTGACCCATGCGCTCTCACATTGAAGCCCCCCCCCTGTGACATGGCCTTCAAAGAGGAAGCGTTTTTACTCTCATAGGCAAAAGATATAGCACTGTGCAAATCCAGCTGGACAGTGTTATTTTGGAGACTGAAAGTCCCAAATGACTAGGATCAAAAACAAACATAAGACGTGAGGAAGACCTTCTATTTGTTGCTGCCTGGTTCCTTTGCCCTACTTTCCCAGTAAAACGACGGGACCAAAGCCCTTTTGACAGTCCAAAAGTATGAAGATTCCTTTCTGCATTTCGACCGGCGTTGCAGAGGCTTGTGAAGAATACAGGAAGGTGAAAACCGCTTGGTTTAAATGAAAAGGTGTGACACCACCTTTGGCATAAATCTGTGGATGAGGCCCTACTAGGCCTGCCTTATCATGATGTAACCTCCTGTATAACCACCGGTAGGATCCAGCCACACAACGCTTAATGCAATTCACTGATGCGACGTGCTGATGTGACTTGCAATAAGGAAAAAGTGACCTGCCAGGAACAGGAATTTCAAAGAGTGTAGTGGCGTAATGGTTTCAAAGAACGGTTTCATGAGGACTGCCCAAGAACCAGATTTAAAGATCCCATAGCCACGGTGCGTGGCTAATGGGAGCGCTTAGTTAAAAAGAAAGGCCCTCTCATAAATCTCGCTATGATAGGAGCAGATTAAATAGGTTGTCCATTTAGAGGATTCGAAAGAAGCTGCAATAGGCACTCAAATTGAACTCTCACAGGAATTGGTCTGCTTTCTTCTTGGTTTTTTGTTAAGCCCATGGCAGTTTCTTCGATAAAATGAAGGAGATACTCCAGTAATGATTCCCAGAGGTATCGCAAGAGGGTTTTAAGTGTGTAAGACCCTTTTTGTGAGCACCATTATGGTTAAACCTTGTCCCACTTAAATGCATAACGAGCGTCGTGTGGAAGGCGTCCTGGACAAGCATAAAGGATCATCCTTTACCTGACTGGGAAAAGGTTAAGGACCTGTGAAGTTCTAGAGCGTTTACAGCAACCAGAGCCCTGAGATGCATCAGACCTGCGGGAATTTAGGATCGCCCCAGCATCCGCCCGATTGCCTTCCTGATGATACGCCGGAGATTTGGTAAGCAGCATCATAGCTACAGAGGCGGAATTGAGAAGAGATTCGTCAGGACGCAGAGGGTACCACATTTGGCCCGTGGGGGCCAACGTGGAGCTATGAGCGATCAGTAGGACCTCTGTCGTCTTGAAGCTTTGAACATAGGTTTTGGGAATTAGGGGAATGGGTGGCAAGGCATTCAGAAAGTCCTGACCTCAATGGAGGGAGGAAAAGCATCCAGGCCTGACAACCCTGAACCGGAATTCTGGAAACAGAACCGGGGAAGTATTGGCATTCAGCGGAACTTGCAAAGAGGTCTATGTACGGGGGCTTTTTTTCCCCAAATTGTGAAAAAGTTTGGCCACCTGGCCTGCATGGAGGAGACCAATCGTGTGGAAGCAGAACTCGATTGTAGTCTGTCTGCCCAAGAGTTTTGAATGCCTGGAAGATACCCTGCAAGGAGATGAATCTGATGCTCTCTGGGGAGGGCCCATAGTTCCAAAGCTTTGTGGCAAAGCGACAGAGAGCCGTGCGTGTCTTCCGCCCTGCTTGTTCACGTAGAACATGGCTACGTACTTTGATTGTCCGTTTGAACTAGGACTGTCTTGGTAGATGAGCTGGGTGTGGAATACTACGAAGAGCAAGGAAGATTGCTCTGAGTTCCAGGAGGTTGATGTGGAGATAGGCCTTCTGTGGAGTCCAGGTACCATGGGTAGAGAGGCCTTGCAGGTGGGCTGCCCAACCCACCTGTGAAGCATCTGTTGTTAGAGTCGCCTGGGGTGGGGGTTGCTAAAAAGGAAACCCCACCAAAAGGTTTTGGGGTGATTGCCACCATTGGAGGGACAAAATAAGGTGATCTGAGTTTGCTATTTTGTCTGACAGGCAACTTGATGCCTGAGTCCACTGAGTGGATAAAGTCCACTGGGCTGCCCTCATATGGAGGCGAGCATAAGGAACCACATGCACGGTGGATGCCATGTTGCCTAGCAACTGTAACATTTCACGAGCAGTGAGTTGACGTTTTAGCACTGCTTGTGAATCTAACTGCACAATGTGAATTCATCGTGGATGTGGAAGTTAGGCCCGTGTCTTTCTGGTATCCAGCACAGCTCCTATAAACTCTAGGACTGAGTGGGAGCAAGGTTGGATTTTGCGTAGTTTATGACAAGTTCCAAATACTGAAGGATGCACATTGTGCGAGAGAGGGCAACCTTGGCCTCTGGCTCTGAAGGGGCTCGAATGAGCCAGTCATCTAAGTAAGGGAAGACGAATATTCCCAGGGTGCGGAGAAATGCTGCCACCACAGCCATGCATTTTGTGAACACCCTTGGTGCAGAGGCCAGGCCAAAGGGAAGAACCCTGTAATTGGTAGTGCTTCCCTTGCAAACAGAAAGTAAGCGAAGGAACTTTCTGTCAGTTGGATGGATGAGAACACGAGTGTAACGCATTCTTGAGATCTAGAGAACAAAGCCAATCCTCACTCTGAAGGTATGGCAGCAGAGTTCCTAGAGAAATCATTTTAAACTTCTCGAACAGGAATTTGTTCAATTCTCTGAGGTCTAAAATGAGTCTTCCTCCTATTTTCTTTAGAATAAGGAAAAAAGGGGAGTAGAACCCTGTACCCTGTTGTAGAATGGGTAACTCTTCTATTGCCCCTTGAGGCAAGGAGCACAGTTAACTCTTGACCTAACTGGTCATTGAGAGAGGTCTGAGAATTGAACTGTCCTAACCATTGTAGGAGGGGGCTGCTGAGGAAATGAAGCTTGTACCCCTCTCTTACAATAGACAGAGTTCAATTTTCTGCTGTTATCTGACCCCATCTGGGGGCAAAATGACATAACCTTCCTGCGGATGGGTGGAGGGTTCTGGGCCGTTCAGGGCTAGGAAGGCAAAGTTCTCTAGATAGGAGTCAAAGCCCCTGTGGCGGCTGAGTCTGCTGAGCGGTTGAGGCTTAGCTGCTTTTGTCTTTTTCCAGGACCAACCAAGAACTCAGTCCTCACAAATGGGTGACATCGGCGCCAAAGGAGCCCTCGTGCGGAGCATTCCCCAGCTTTCAAAGAAAGCCTTTGGGAATGCAGCGCACATGCGTGGTGCCCTTTCCGCCCAAGGGTGCCATCTTGCTCAGTCTTCTTTTTTCCGTGGAGCCCGATGGACGTGTGGCGTTGTCACCCGGTAGAACGGTGATGGTTCTTGCCTTGGATTCGTGGTTTTTGCCCTGTTCGACACCGGTTCCCCTTCTTTCCCGCTGGGCACGGTACACCGGTATCGAGCACAGAGCTAGTTTTCGGTTTTTGTCCTTCGTGATCTAGCGTTCCCGCTTTTTTCTCCTTTTCACTGGCAGCTCGGTCTTTTGACCTTGCAGGGGTCCTTTTTCCCACGATGGCTGCCAGCGGGTTCAAGAAGTGTGATCGGTGTAAGAAGCTAATGTCTCTCACCGACACACATGACTGCTGCCTCCGGTGCCTCGGGCCTGACCATGACCCGGTGGTCTGTGTCCCATGCAGTAAAATGTCCTCTAAGGCGCTCAGGAGCCATCAGCATTGGCATGAAAGATTGTTATCTGACTCCTCGTGCGGCCAGGCCTGGACCTCGTCAGAGGCCTCGACATCTCGGGAGTCCGATCCCGAGCACCGTCGAGGCTCCTCTGAAAGGGGGTCTCCTTCTCGGGAACACAGAAGGAAGAAGAAACCCTCGAGGGCCAGGTCGCATAGCCCCGACCGCTGTCCCGGGTCCTCGGAGTCGGAGAGGCCTGCCAATTTGCCTAGAGTGGAGACGGAGTCCCCGAGTCACGTGAGTACTGTTGTCCTCGTAGACTCCCCTCCAGGGGAGCTGACGTCGAGTCCCGAGTCGGGGGCTGCTGAGTCTCCTGAGCTGAGTCTCAGGGTTGACGGCCTTCTGGAGAGCAGCTTGGCTGCCTCATGGAGCATGCAGCGGGTAGTGATCGCTGGTATCGTCCAGGAACCAGCAGGAATGAGTCTTTTACATATGGTACATCGGTACCGACGGAGCCTGAGCCGGGAACGCTCCCCAGCGTCGTCCAAATCAGTAAACGCTTTTGGAGCATCCCTCAGCGCCCTGCGTGTCTGCCCTCCCGCCTTTCCAACTGTCTCTCCTCAGTTTTTCGTTTTCCGCGGAGCCGACAGGACATCCTCCTGTCTGCACCGCAGAAACTGTTTTCTTTAATTCTTGAATTCTTGGTTTTCTTGTGGTCGCGGCTGTTTCCTCCCCGCCTCCACGGTTACGCCAGTGGGTTTTTTCTTTTCTTTTTCTCAAACTCAGGGAGAGTTTTTCCCTCAGTTTCTGTCTTAAATTTTTGGGCTTGTAAGGCCTCTCCATCATGGAGCGTTCTTCTCCTAAGAGTGCCTTAACTGTGAACTACAGTTTTCTTTTTAGACTCCAATAACTGGCTCTAACCTGTTTGGGTCCTGCCAATGTTCCCTCTAAGTTTCTGTAGGCTGTGGTGCACATAAAATATCAGCTGTGCAGCTTTTGAAGGAAGGTTAAATTTTTGTGCGCCACATAACGACACTCGGATTTATATACGTTAAAATTTGACTACCCGTAAGAATACAGTATGTACACCACATTGATTGCACTAGAAAATATTGTAGAACTTGTGAAAACCGTAAATACACAACTACTTTTAAATTTTAAGACATCTGTGTTGTTTTCTATCAGAATCAGTACCATAATTTTTGTGCGCTCTGTTGTAAAGTATGTTGCGCTAGCTGGCGAGGTGTGTGTGCGCGTGCACACGCGCACAGCTTAGAGGGAACAGTGGTCCTGACCCTTTTCCTCCGGAGCATTAGGCTACAATTTTTATGAGAAGAGATTTTCCATTTCGAGTTTCCCTCGTTACCGAGTTTCCCCTCGATACCGAGTTCCCGTCAAGTGTCAGGGCAACCGACCATTTCTACTCTACAGGATCAGGTAACCAACAAACAGTCTGTTAAGACAATCCAAACCTTGAGTGTTATGTCTCATTCACAGCATGATGACAGCTCTGGCCTTGCCCTCAAGACCCTATTGGCTTCAAAACCCCGGCGGGAGTCTTCGGTCTCCAAAGCCTTTCAAGGGTTTCAGGTTGTTCCTGGGGCTCACCCCTCACAGAACATACCTGAGCCATGCTCGGTGGTGGCATCCGCTTCGTGCGGTACCGATACCCCGGCCATCGGCACTGGTGTTGAGTGATCCAATCTTCAGCAAGGGATCGTCAGCTGGCGTTCTCGGTACACTTCTGGACCGATCAATAGTTCCCAGATTGACTTTCCATTATCGGCAGCATCGCCGATACGACCACCGACGCCGGTACCCTCCAGACATGCATCGATAGACTCGCTTCCTTCGATGCCGAGTCTGGAATCGATATCTAGTCTGGAAGACTGGGTACCGACGCGTCTCGGAACCGACGCTTACCGTTTCCGGAATGCGCGGTATCGAGGATACTCACCAAGGGTTTTTGGTTGCCTCGGTACCGCTTGAGCAGCCTCCGATGACTGCTTCGATGTCGGTATTGCCTCCGGTTCCGGCACAGCTATCGGTATCGGTACTGATGCCGGTTCCTGCAGTAACATCGGGACCAACTACTCTCCTCCTTTTCACCGGGATTGCTCCTTTCTATACCTAGTTTGGAGTCGATACTGGCATGGACGATGCAGTACTGACTATCTCAAGTCATAACCTCCAGTACCAGTATCCTCCATTAGGGCTCCTTTTCTGCACTGGACCAGTACACCTCCGGTGCCCAGGCTAGTTCTTCAACTTTAGCCTGTCCAGGGATGGTTCCCATTGGAGATCCTTCTTTTTCAGAAATTTTCTCCTTGACATGGCTACATTCCTTGCTATTCCTATCCCTGGCTATGATCCTACACAAGGCTCTTTCTGGGGAAAAGGAAAATATAATGCTTCCTTTACATCATTCTTTGCAGGATCTTCTTCTGAGAATATGGGAAACACCTTTAAGGGTTTCCTCACCTTCTACAGCAACTGATCTTCTGTATCAGGTGCCCCCCCTCTCCAGGGTTTCAAAGGACTCAACTTCCCCATCATTCCATTGTAGTGGAATCAGCAATGAGGAAGGTAAAAAGCAAGAAGAAGCATTCTTCTTATCCGCCAGGTCGTGCTTCTAGAACACTGGATGCTTTTGGACGTCAAACCTTCCAAACATCTATGCTGGCAACAAGGATTCTCTCATATATTTTTATATGAGTCTATCCCTTCAGGAGGTCACAAATAAAATTGTCTCTTTTAACTCCTTTTCTATCAGAGCCCAAGGCTACAGACTATTCCTTACTTCTTAGTCATAGCCAAATATATCTTGGTTTCTTTCTCGTGCTTCCCTTGACTCTTTTGAGTCTGTTAGCAGAACCTCTGCTATAGCTATAGGGGCACGACGTAAAGCCTGGCTCCAAGCTTCAGACTTGAACAGATGGGCACAACAAAGACTGGGTAATACTCCTTGTACTGGAGGATAATCTCTTCAATAGGGAGTCTTTACGTCAGGTTGCTCATTGCTCCACTGACTTCCCTGTTTCTGAGGGCTATCCTAAGCCTTCTCCTTCCCCAGTAGGTAGGAAATGCCCTACCAAACCTTCTTTCCCTAAAAGAAGAAGGTTTTATTCTTCTCCTTCCCATCATACAGATGTTCCCAAACAAGGGAAACCTCGCCCTGGTCTGAAGAATCCAAACTCAAGCCAGGACAATTAACCCTCAATGGGGTTCCAATTGATCTCTTATAACATACAGTTCACTTCTTCTCAGCAGAAGTTTTTTCACTGTATTTTTATTTCAAACTCTACGCTTGGATTCCTGTTTCCAGGACATCCACTTGCTCTCAGGTAGGCTGAGCTGTCAGGACATTCATGTCTGTGGGTCACAGGGTTTCCTCCTCTTCCTACCATGAAGAGAGGTTTGCCAACTATCTCATGATAGTTTCCCTGTACCACCATGAATTTTTTCCTTCTACAGACTTACCATATAGCAAGTCTCCCTTCAGCTCCTATTTTTCTTTACCCTCGTTTCCAGGGCTTTCCCCTGTACGAGTGGTACTATACGACTGGAAGGCTTTCTTAGCCTTTCTAGTCTTCCTTTTCTTTCCAGTGTAGAGTTTTCTCTGGAGTTACCTCCCTGCTTTCATTGGGCAGCTCATCAGTCATGATCAGGATTTTTTCCTCTTGTTCTGTCTGTTCTCTCTGTTACAAACAGAAGGATTCTCTCTGCTGTTCTATTCAGCAGCTGCCCATGCAGGAGTTCCAGTGATTGGACTACTGGTACTTTCTACGAGTTCCAGTCTTGTCTTCCATTACTTTCTCTGGTCTTAGTAGTGCTTCCAAGATAGTGCTCATCTATCTTGGAAAATCCTTATCGCTTCTTTTCTGTCATCTCAAATTTCTGGAGTTGGCAGCATAACTGAGGTGGCAGCTGGTTTCCTTCCTCCAACAGCCACTTTTATTTTCCAATTCTCCTGCATAGTGCTCTCTGCAATCCTACTGAGAAGCTTTCCACTATGGGCCCTTGCTAGAGAGCATGGGGATTTTTTCTCTAATCAATTACTATCCTATATGGTTGAAAAAGGCTTCCTCAGTCATTCCTCATGACTGTAGAGGTTCTTTACACCCTTCTGTTTCCTTTTAATAAAGGACATAAGCCTTCTCTATATGACAGTCTAAAGAGTTACCCAGTTTCTACAGGAAATATGCTCTTTTTCCTTGCAGCTTGTCCTCATGGTATCCTAATCCTTCATGGACAGCACATATTTAATTAAAACAACGCATGATACCCCCCCCCCCTTGTTCCTCAAGTGGGTCAACCTGGTATCTCATCCTATGCGTTTTCTGTCCATTTACCATGCGAGAGTTTCTATAGGAATCAGGAACTTGCTGTTTACAGACTGATATTACTCCTCTGTTTTTCACGCAACCATCCTGGTTATTCCACTGGATGGCGTTCCTGCACCATCTTAGCCAGGGGGAATAGATTCTCTATATATCTTCTCAAGTAGGTTCCACCTTCTTGTTATTAGATGAATCTTTCTCCTTCACATCTCCCATTTGAATGTTCTTATAGGCATATCTCTATCTGCTTAGTTGCAGACATTTATCTTTAGACATCTAGATCAATATGTATATATTTCTATATACTTCTCTATAGATACATATGTCTGTAAGCTGCATGTGCATATCTTATGCCCCTCCAGATCTCACTATAGGCATATATATATATATATATATACCCCTGTGTATATATATATATATACCCCTGTGTATATATATATATATACCCCTGTGTATATATATATATATATACCCCTGTGTATATATATATATATACCCCAGTGTATATATATATATATACCCCTGTGTATATATATATATATATACCCCTGTGGATATTATATATATATACCCCTGTGTATATATATATATATATACCCCTGTGTATATATATATATATATACCCCTGTGTAGATATATATATACACCCTGTGTATATATATATATATACCCCTGTGTATATATATATATATATACCCCTGTATATATATATATATACCCCTGTGTATATATATATATATATACCCCTGTGGTATATATATATATATTACCCCCTGTGTATATATATATATATACCCCTGTGTATATATATATATATATACCCCTGTGTATATATATATATTACCCCTTAATATAATATATATATATACCCCTGTGTATATATATTATATATATTACCCCTGTGTATATATATATATATATACCCCTGTGTATATATATATATATATATACCCCTGTGTATATATATATATATATATACCCCTGTGTATATATATATATACCCCTGTGTATATATATATATATACCCCTGTGTATATATATATATATATATATACCCCTGTGTATATATATATCTATATATATATATATATACCCACCTGTGTATATATATATATATATATATATATACCCCTGTGTGTATATATATATATATATATAATTACCCTGTGTGTATATATATATATATATATATATATACCCTGTGTATATATATTATCTATATATATATATATACCCCTGTGTATATATATATATATATATATATACCCCTGTGTATATATATATATATATATATATATATTATACCCCTGTGTATATATATATATATAATGTGTGTATCTGTCGAGATGCTCCCTTATAGGTAGATATGTATCTCCATACTTATCTCTCTAACTGTCTATGCTTATAAAAGGTTTTACCTTCCTATAGGTTCCAGACAGTGGGCTTGCATGTCTTCATACTGTTCCTCAGTATGTCTAAGGTATTATGCACACAACCACTACTGTGGTACTGACAGCTTCTACTTTAACCCTACGTCTAGGTATCCCTGAAGCTCCATGCTTCACTATCTTTCCTATCTCTCAACAGATAGGAAAGACAGGGTGGATCTTTAGTAGATCTGAAGTTTCAGCCCTTCAGACATCTGTCCTTCATGGGAATATGGGCTTTTTTCCATACCCCTTCTTCCCTCCAGGACTGGGCTAGTTGTCCAAATCAGTCAGTCTTCCTCTTTTGCTCCTAAATGTTACTAACGCTGTATCCAAAAGAGTTCCCAGCTTTTTCCATAAAGCTTCCACTAAAGACCTGACATTTTTGTACTACCCCAGTTGACACCTGGGTCACCTGTCAATTCCAGATTTGGACCTTCGCCTTCACTTCAGTGAAGTCTTCTTGAAGATTCCTCTACTGGATCTCCAGTAGACTCCATCAGCCTCTCTACTTCCTGCAATCTAGTAGGTGAGGACCATGTTGTGTTTGTTCATGTCAATATTTTTTCATGGTAATTATCATACATACAAAGACTCCATACCTGTAGTCCTTAGGTTAGCTGTTTTTCCTACAGCTCCTCTCTTTCCAACTCCTACCCTCCATCCTCAGGATGCCTGGCTATATGAGGTGTAGCATGTTCCAATCCTCACCATGCTAGGGCTCCAGGCATCTTAGCTTGGGAGTCCCCATATGTGAAGACTCATTCCTGCTTGTTCCTGGAGATAGCACAGTTACTTACCTGTAACAGGTGATCTCTGGGAACAGCAGGAATAAGTCTTCACAACCCACCTCCCCTAGGATTGTATCTCTCTATCTATCTTCCTTTCCTCTTTCTCTCTTTTTGTCTCAGCTATAAAACTCAACTGAGGAGAGACAGTTGGAAAGGCGGGAAGGCAGCACGCAGGCGCTGAGGGATGCTCCCAAAAGCTTTCTGATTGGACGCTGGGGAGCGTTCCCGCGCAGGCTCCGTCGGTACCGACGTACCACCATATGTGAAGACTTATTCCTGCTGTTCCCAGAGATCACCTGTTACAGGTAAGTAACTGTGCTTTCACCGGTGCATCTGCCCCGACCACTGGGACCTCGACGTCCAAGTCGACCCTGGAGACCGAGCTGATCCTCGAGTCGATGTGGTCTCCTCGGCCAAGGTCCCCCTCGGCCTCCCGCTCGGGGCCGAGGTCGTCGACGCCAGTACCCTCGGCATTGGGGTGGAATGCATCGATGCCTGCCCAGTCGGAGCCGCTCGATTCCTCCTCAGAGTGGTCAGAGTGGGAGACAGAGGATGAGGAGTCCCCGGACACTTTACGGACCTGGTGTGTCCCATCGGACTCACTGGAGTCCGAGCTTTGGAGATGGTCCCCACCGGAGGATACCCGGTTCTCAGACTTCGTGAGGGACATGGCCAAGGCCTTGGCCTTCCCCGCGGATCCCGAGGAGGAGCTTCGAGCCGAGGAGCTCGAGGCCCTCCAGTATGACTCTCCGCCTAAGGAGGCCTTTACTGTACCGGTTCCTCCGATGCTGGAACGGCTGCTCTTCCGCATGTGGGAGGCACTGGCCTCGGCGCCGGTTCTCAGCAAACGGGTCGATTCCATTTATCAAGTCCGTAAGAGCCCTGGGTTCCAGAAGGCACAGCTACCGCACCACTCCATGGTTCTGGAATCGGCCATGCATCGTCTGAAGAGTCAGAAGATGCACTCCTTGGTGCCCCCCGGCCAGGAGGCCTGGAACCTGAAGTCCTTATGTATGGTTATGTCGTTGATGGAGCTCCGCACGGGAACGCTCCTCAGCTTCGTTTGGAAGCTTTTGGGAGGCTCCACCACACCTGCATGCCTGTCTTCCCGCCTGCCGTGGTGTCATCCTCTTCAGTCTTCATTTTCCGGGTTCCCCACAGATGTGAATTGGTTGTCTGCTAGTAAACCAGTTGTCATGCTCATATTCCGCCAGCCTTGTCATACTCATTTTACTCCTCTTCTCAAGTCATTTCAATGGCTTCCTATCCATTTCTGCATCCAGTTCAAACTTCTCCTGCTAACCTATAAGTGCATTCACTCTGCAGCTCCTCACTATCTTTCTTCTCTTATACCTCCCTACACCCCTCCCCGGGAACTCGACTCTTCTGGCAAATTACTTTTATCTGTGTTCTCCTCTTCTGTTGCTAACTCCAGACTTCACTCCTTTCACCTTGCTTCTCCTTATGCCTGGACCAAACTTACCTGAGTCTGTACGTCAGGTACTTTATCTGGCCCTTTTCAAATCCAGGCTGAACACTCACCTCTTCGCTGCCACTTTCGGATCTTGACTCACCTGATCTTTGTGTTTCCTTACTGTTCCCCCTAGCTGTATCCCTTTCTATACCTACTATGTTGTCTGTCTTGATTAGCTTGTAAACTCTGATGAGCAGAGACTGCCTCTTGCATGTGTTTGTGCAGCGTTGCGTACATCTTGTAGTCTTATACAAATGCTCAGTAGTAGTAGTAGTAAACCTTTCATTTTTTCCCCAACGGAGGTCTTTTTTTTGTGCTTGTTTCTTTTTCTGCCTGCTCTCAGTAGCATCTGGTCCATTGATTGCGGTTCCACCTTCTGTTCCGGCGCTTTTTCAGTAACTTTTATTTTCTCATTTTTCCCACGGCCCAGCAAAAATGGGCCTCTTGTCACCCTCAAACCATTTGATTTAGACACGGCCATTTTTCCAGACTTGTCCCAGAAACCAGCCAGTGGTTTAAAAAATGTACCAAATGTGCCTGGACTATCTTGGTCACTGACAAACACAATTGGTGCCTCCAAAGTCTGGGTCCTGATCACCAGTCCTCCTCTTGCAATTTGTGCTTACAGATGACAATGAGAGGCCTGAGGGGTTGAGAGAAGCAGAGAGAATCCCTCTTTGGCCAGAGGTTTGATTCAATGTCTTCAACACCAGCATCGGTCTTGATGGCTCCCCTAGGATACGCCAAAAGTGCATCAATATCGAGAGGTTCCTGGGCTCAATCAGAGTCGAGTGCCCTGGAGCTTCAGTCATTGGTTGGTCTCCACATGGGATTGAAGGACTCCTCCACCTCTGCTCCATTGGCGTCGAACGGGGGACCCGTTCGAGCATCGGACTAAGCCCCATGTGTATTGGCATTGGAGCCCTTCCCGATGTAGTGTCGAGAGCAATGGCTGTGAATGGTTGCCATGGTGCCCTGGAGAGTGGAATTGACCCCCAGATTTTTGGAGGGGTACCAACTGTTTCCCGACAACTGAGGCAATGCTGATACCCTGCAATGATGCCAGAGACATTGGTTGAAACTGATCAGGTCCCAAGGCCTTCAGAATTGACAGCCGTGGAGGAACGCCTTCAGGCACTTAAGGCCCAAATCGCATCGATGCTGGAGAAACAGCTGGCTGGTCCTTCGGTGCCCAGGGCATCATCATGAACATTATGCAGCAGATCCTCGAGGCATATGGTCTGTCTGTGGAGGCATTGATATTGGGGCACAAATGGTTGAAGTCTCCTCCAGAGGACATGTCCTTCCAGGTCTTCATGGGGGATATGACCAAGGCCATCCCATTTTCATTGAAGATGGAGGATGACCCCCGGGCAGAGGAGTTAGAGATCCATCAGTACTCCTCGGCTCTTAAGGAAGCAGTGGCAGTACTGGTGCACCAAATTCTACAAAGGCTGCAAATGAGAATGTGGAAGAACCCACTCTCCCTGTAGGAGGCTGGACTCATTGTACCAGATTCAAAATGCTCCTGGACTTGAGAAGCCTCAACATCTGCACCACTCCTTAATGGTGGAGTCCACCCTAAAGAGGATTAAGAGCCCCAAGACTCATTTCTCAATACCCTTGGGTAGAGAGGCTCGGACGTTGGACTCCTTTGGAAGGAGGTGTTTTCAGAGCCCCATGTTCGCGGCTAGAGTACACTCTTACCAGCTCTACATGAATGTGTTCTTCAAGGACATCATGCATGATCTCACCAACTTATGCCCATTCCTCCTTCCAGAAAAACTGGAGCATTATCGTGCCCTGGTGAGCTATAGCAAAGACTGCTCGAAGTTCCTGGTCAGGGTGACGTACAATGCCTTTGAGATGGTCTCCAGAGTGATGGCAAATGGGTATTGGAGCCTGCAGGCTCGCCTGGCTTCAGTCTTCCAATCTGGAACAGTTTGTGCAAAATAAGCCTGTGGACATGCCGTGCCGGGGAAAGAACCTCTTCGGAAAGCAAGTGGACAAGAAAGATGGGATCATAGAGAAGCAGCACATTACCTTCACCATGCTCTCGAGACGCACATCCAATCTCGCTGCTTATCGCAGGAGGTATTAAGATGGTGGCTAGAAGAAGGCCTACTACCCATGTAAGCCAGGACTGGGTTTTGACTGATTCCTCCACAGCTTAGCCAATTGGCCGGTGACCATAGAGGGGAATTCTCCAATGGGGGGCCAGCTCACTCGTTTTGCCCACAGGTGGCCCCTTATAACTTCGGACTCGTGGATGCTACAGATAGTCCAAAGTGGCTACATGTTGCACCTTGCAAAGTTGCCACCTCATTGCCCCTCGATGGCATATCCTCTCAACCCTCTGCATTTGGACCTACTTCGGAAGGAAATCTTGACCCTGCTGGCTGATTTTGCCATCGAGCCCTTACCCCAGGAGCAGATCGTATGGGGCTTTTATTCCAGATACTTTCTGGTCACCAAAAAGATGGGAGGGGGGTTTCGGCCTATCCTGGACCTCAGAAACTTCAACAACTTTCTGGTGCGAGAAAAGTTCAAGATGGTATCTCTAGGTACCCTGCTCCCTTATCTTCAGAAAGATGTTTAACTATGCTTCCTAGATCTAAAGGATGTGTATACCCACATACCGATCCATCCCACTCATAAGAAATATCTGATTCGTTCTCAGAGATCAGCACTTTCAGTACAGAGTGTTACTGGCCTCTGTGCTCAGAGTCTTCACAGTGTGCCTCACAGTGGTAGAGGCCTATCTCAGAACACTAGAGGTTTTTGTCTTCCCTTATCTGATGACTGGCTCATAAAAAGCACCATTCCAGATAGAGTCTAGCAATCAACACAGCTGACCATCCAGGTGCTAGAGCTGTTGGGATTCATAGTAGATTACCCAAAGTCCCACCTTCAGCCCACCCAACAACTGGGGTTCATAGGGGCTCTCCTCGATGTGACTCAAGCAAAGGCCTTTCTCCCACAGGACTGACTCCAGAGATTGATGGCTTTGGTCTGTAATACCCAAGCGGAGTCATCAGACAGTGGCTTGCGGGATTCTGATTGTGTTCAGCCACATGGCGTTTCACGGTGCATGTCACTTCCATGGCTTGTTTGTTGATGAGACAAGCTCAGTGGATACTGAATACTCAGTGGAAACAGGCCACTGGTCACCTTCAGGATGGGGTGGCGGCCACTCTGCACTTGTAGTTGGATCATCAGAACCCGTTCAAGGGTTTCCATTGTCAGAAGGCGCCACCCTAGAAGACACTGACAACAGACGCATCCAAGCTAGGTTGGGAAGCACATCTGGATGGCTTCCACACTCAAGGCATCTGGTCTGAACAGGAGAGCCTGCACCAGATCAATTTATTTAAATTATGAGCCATAGCAAATGTCCTCAGGGCTTTCCGGAATTGCCTAGCTCACCAGATTGTACCAATTCAGACTGACAAATCAGGTTGCGATGTATTACATAAGGAAGCAGGGAGGTATGAGTTCATATTTCTTGTGTGGAGGTGGTCCGGTTGTGGAAATTTGCCATCACTCATGATATGGAGTTAAGGGCTGCATATGTACTGGGAGAGCAGCATACCCTGGAGGACCAGCTGAGCCGTGTCCTCCAGCTGCATGGGTGGACTCTGGACATGGGTGTGCGGCCTGGATCTTTTGTAGGTGGGGTACCCCCTCGATAGATTCACTACTCAGCACAATGCCCCTGGATGCTTTCCTCCTGCACTGGGGGAAGGGCCTGCTATACACGTAACCTCCCATACCGCTCAAAATGAAGACCTCGCTGAAACTCCAGACAGACAGGACTACATATTGGCCTAGATAGTTGTAGTTTTTTCTTCTGCTTCAGCTTTCCCAGTTGAAACCTCAGAGATTGGGCTCTGCCCCAGACCTTATATCACAGGAGGATATAATATCAGATCCTTCGCCCTCATTGCATGGATGTTGAGAAGCTAGTTCTGTCAGAGCTTAACCTGCCTGATGGAGTAACAGATGTTCTGCTGGCCTCTAGGAGAGCCTCAATGAGGAAGTCTTATGCTTTCAAAAGGAGTAGATTTTCTTCCTGGTGTACAAAATGGGCACTGGATCCCTTTAATTGTTCCGTCGACGGACTATTTGAGTACCTTCTACATGTCTTGGAATCTGGTCTCAAGTCCAACTCTGTCAGGGTTTACCTCTGCGTGATTGGTGCTTACCGTTGTGATTTGGAGGGAAAGTCCATATCAACTCAGCCTTTAGTGGTTCGCTTCATGCGAAGCTTGTTCCTCTTACAACCTCCGTTCGAGCCTGCAGTAGTGGCTTGGGACCTCAGTGTGGTTCTGACGCAGCTCCTGTTAACTCCTTTTGAGCCACTCGATTCCAGCCCTTTAAAGTCTTTGACCTGAAGGTCTTGTTCCTGGTGGCACTTTATCTCAGCATGCCACGTTAGTGAGCTCCAGGCTCTAGTGGCTCATCCGCTGTACACCAGGTTCCATCATAATAGAATGGTCCTGCGCAGTCATCCTCAATTCCTCCCAAAGGTGGTATTAGCTTTCCATCTAAATCAGTCAGTCATTCTGCCGACTTTCTTTCTGAGGCCTCAAGCCCATAGAGGGGAAGCGGCGCTGCACATGCTGGACTTCAAATGAGCCTAGGCCTTCTACCTAGAGAGGACGAAAGTCTACAGAAAGTCCATCCAGCTGTTTGTCCCTTTTGACCCTAGCAAACCAGGGGATGCCATTTCCAAATGTACTCTTTCAATTTGTCTGGCAGACTGCATCTCTTTCAAGTATGCCCAGGCTGGCCTGAGCCTTGGTGGTCATGTCACGGCTCACAACGTCAGAGCGATGGGCTATGTAGGTGGCCATCTTGCCCTCTGTCTCCATGGAAGAGATCTACAGTCTGTCAAGCACTGATAACCCCAATACTGGACTTCTGCAATCCGATATACCTCGGACTACCAAAACAAGCTCTCAAACCACTACAGCTGGCACAAAACACTGCAGCTCGAATCATATCCGGAGCCGCAAGGCAGGAGCACATCACACCTACACTAAAGGACTTACACTGGCTCCCAATCATTGCTCGCATCAGATACAAGACTATCATAAACCTATTTAAGATAAAAGAACACACATCAGCCAACAGCCTCCACCTGCTCATACAACCGGAAACCAGCGCACGTCCCAGAAGAAGTCAAACACGCAACCGAGTCAGCACCCCAAATGAGTACAAGCACACACGCAAGGACACAACAGACAGAGCTCTCTCCATGGCTGCTCCAACAATATGGAACAATCTACCGGACGATCTAAGGGCAACTCCAGACCTCAAAGACTTCAGAAAACAACTGAAAACCATGCTGTTCATAGAGCACTATGGTCACATCACATAACCTAAGAGAATGGATAACAGCACTCCAATCCTCCCAAACAACTGAATATATATAAAATATGATTCTAGCACCACTGTAAATAGCCCACCCTGTATATAGCTCAAACAAATCAAGCACCCAACACATCCCTCACACAACTAAGTTTTATCCTCACTGCATGTACAACACACACACTTTACCTGATTGCTTGCTGTGATACCACCTTGATTATTAAGATAAGGCGGTTTAGAAATACTGTTAAATAAATAAATAAAATAAATAAATAAATAAATACAGGGCTGCAATGTGTTCTTCTGTCCACATGTTCACATTCCACTACTGTCTGGATGGCGATTCCATACACAACAGCGACTTCGGCCAGTGTCTATTCCGGCATCTGTTTGGGGATTAGAATCCAACTCCATCCCCCCAAAGCCCTACTGTCCATCCAGGCTACCAAAATAAATCCCTCCAAAGAGCATGAATGACAATTAATGAAACTGTATGGTGAAGAAACTGAATCAGATGAGTTCCCCTTTGAGGACTACCAATGCTGTAAATAGTTGATTCTGCAGTTCTTAGTTAAATTTGCCCCTGTTGGGTTTCTTGACCTCCTCTGTTTTCGGTAGCCTGTAGCTTGGGAGTCCCATACATGAGGACTTCATTCCTACTTGTCCTATAGCAGGTGTTCTCCATGGACAGCAGGAATAAATTCTCAGAACCCTTCCACCTCCCCAAGGAGTTATATTCTGCTACAACTGTGTTATACTGGAGAAGATGGTGCCGCAGCAGGCAGGAAGACAGGCACACAGGTGTGGTGGAGCCTCCCAAAAGCTTCCAATAGAAGCGGGGGAGCGTCCCCGCACAGGGCTCCATCGGTGACATTACCCATCACCCATCCTGCTATCCACGGAGAATGCCTGTATAGATGAGGAACTACCTTTTATTGTTTGGTGTTTCCTATCAATTTCCTTACTGTACTGTGTGTCATGACTTTTAAGCAACTGTTGATAATCCTTGGTTAGTTACTCCAGTGATTATGGGAGGAATAATATGGCCTGTCAGGTTTGATGATGTGACCAAGTTGTCACACTCATAGATTTCAGCCTGCTGTGTTACTTGACAGCTGTTGGGATCTATATTTCTACAACTGAGTACAATCAATAGAAATCTTAAGATACTTTATTTAAAAGATAGAATGTTCCACAATAAGGGTCAGGGCATTTATGATTTGATTATATGTGAACAGATATATATCTTGCATTTACGAGTCCTGGCATGGGATTTCAGATATTTTGATTATTCTCCAGGACCAAGCAGGAAGTCAGTCCTCACTTATGGGTGACGTCGGCGCCGACGGAGCCCTCGCGGAGCAATTTTCCCCAGCTTTCAAAGAAAGCCTTTGGGAATTGCAGCGCGCATGCGCGGTCCTCTTCCTGCTCAAGGGTGCCATCTTAGCCAGTCTTCTTTTTTCCGCGGAGCCCTACAGACGTACCCGTCGTGTCCCCACGAAAAAGTTGATTTTTCTTCAGAATTTCTCTTTTTTTCCATTCGTCTTTTTCCCGCCGGACTCGCGACGCCGGTCTCGAGTCCTCTTCTTATTTTTCGGTTTTTCTGACTTAGTCAGTTTTTCGTTTCGGTTTTTCCCTGGCAGCCCGGTCCTTTGACCTCGCCGGGGCCCTTTTTCCCCCGATGGCTGCCAGTGGTTTCAAGCGGTGTGGTCAGTGTGACCGGAATATGTCACTAACTGACACACACGACTTTTGCCTCCGCTGCCTGGGCCCGGATCATGAAGAACTGATCTGTGGGCCCTGCGGCAAAATGTCCTCCAAAGCTTTGAGAAGTCGGCGGCATCAGCGGGATAGGATCTTCGCTGACCCCAGCCGTACCCGGACCTCGTCGGAGGCCTCCGCGTCCAAAGGTTCCAGCTCGGACCGTCGTCGGAGTTCCTCCGACAGGGGTTCTCCCTCCGGGGACCATCGTCGTAAGGTGAAACCCGCGAGGGCGGCGTCGGTGGACGCTCCTGGCTCCGCGAGGGCCAGGTCGGATAGCCCCGATAGCCGTCCCGGGTCCTTGGAGAAGGAGCATCTCACGAAGCGACCTCGCCTGGAGTCGGAGCTGCCTGCTCGGGTAAGTCCTGTGGTCCTCCTGGACTCGCCTCCGAGACAGCCGACGTCGGGCCCGACGCCGTCGGGGCCCGAGTCGGGGGCTGCTGGGTCACCTGAGCTCGGACTCAGGTTGACGGCCTTGGAGAGCAGATTGTCTGCCTTCATGGACCAGCAGCGGGCACTGCTCGCTGGCTTCGCTGGCGCCGCTGCCCCGACCGCCGGGACGTCGACGTCCAAGTCGACCCCGGAGACCGAGCCGATCCTCGAGTCGATGCGAACTCGAGTCGATCCTCGGTCGAGGTCACCCTCGGCCTCCCGTTCGGGACCGAGGTCGCCGACGCCGACTCCCTCGGCGTCGGGGCGGCAGGCGCCGCGCCCTGCCCGGGCCGACCCCACCGAGTCCTCGTCGGAGTCGGTCTGGGAGTCTGAAGAGGAAGAGTCGCCTGATTCTTTCCGGACTCGGTGTGTCCCCTCGGACTCACCGGAATCCGAGCCTCGGAAGCAGTCCCCCCCGGAGGATGCCCGGTTCTCGGACTTCGTCAGGGATATGGCCAAGGCTTTGGCCTTCCCTGCGGACCCCGAGGAGGAGCCTCGAGCCGAAGAGCTCGACGCCCTCCAGTATGACTCTCCCGCTAGGGAACACTTTACTGTACCGGTTCCTCCCATGCTGGAACGACTACTCTTCCGCATGTGGGAGAGTCCGGCCACCTCGCCGGTCCTGAGCAAGCGGGTCGATTCTATCTATCGAGTCCGCAAGAGCCCTGGCTTCCAAAAAGCACAGCTGCCACACCATTCCATGGTAGTGGAATCGGCCATGCATCGTCTTAAGAGCCAGAAGTTGCACTCCTCGGTGCCTCCTGGCAGGGAGGCCCGTAACCTGGATGGCCTTGGCAAGAAGTGTTTCCAGGGCTCTATGCTTGCGTGTCGTGTCCAGACCTACCAGCTATACATGGGCATGTATCTCCGAGACCTGGCTAAAGAGCTAGCCGGCTTCTCCGCTGGTTTGTCCGAGGAACCCTTGCGGAGGTTCCTGGCCTTGTCCACTGGTATTCGGGAATGCTCGAAATTCATATCCCGAGCAGCCTACGATGGCTTTGAAGCATCGGCTCGAGTGGCCGCAGCCGGCATCGGTGCCCGCCGACAGGCTTGGCTTCAGTCATCTGACCTCGAGCCCTGGGTGCAGGACAAGTTGGTCGATGTCCCCTGCCGAGGCGAAAACCTCTTTGGCAAGCCCATGGCTGAAAAGGCTGCACAAATTGAGACGGAGACTCTCACCAGGACTAGGCTTTCTAGGAAGACCTCCGCCCCTTCCCAGAAAAAGAAGGGCTCGGGAAAGAAGTCCTTTTACCCGAGGAAGGCGGCTGCCTACAAACAATACCCCCATTATCAGGCCCCTGCAGCTCCCCAACAGGGCCAGCAGGCCAAGGGACGGGGTAACGGGTCCCGTAGGCAGCAAGCCCCCAAGCCTGCACCACCAGCCCCTGCTCAGCAGGGTGGGGGTTTTTGACTCACTAAGCATAGCCTCTCCCCCCCCGCTGGTCCCTCCCAGCACCGGAGGCCGGCTGGTTCACTTCGCCCACAGGTGGTCCAGCATCACCTCAGATGCCTGGGTGCTTCAAGTCGTGCGAGAAGGCTATCTTCTCCACTTCCACCAGGTCCCTCCCTCCTTTTTTCCGGGGGAACCTCCACGACCCCCTCTGCACAGGGAGTTACTCCTTCAGGAGTTAGCAGGTCTTCTACAGGAACAGGCGGTGGAACCGGTGCCCCACCACCTGAAAGGTCAAGGCTTTTACTCCAGGTATTTTCTGATACCAAAGAGAACAGGAGGCCTCAGACCCATCCTGGACCTGCGCAACCTCAACAAGTTCCTCGTGCGAGAGAAGTTCAAGATGCTTACCCTTGGAATCCTTCTGCCCTACCTCCAGCAGGGAGATTGGCTATGCTCCTTGGATCTAAAGGATGCCTACACGCACATCCTCATCCACCCAAACCACCGACAATACCTAAGGTTTGTGGTGGCAGGAAGTCATTACCAGTACAGAGTACTGCCCTTTGGCCTGTCCTCCGCACCGCGAGTCTTCACAAAATGTCTCGCGGTGGTGGCGGCCCATCTCCGGCTTCACGGCCTCTATGTCTTTCCGTACCTCGACGACTGGCTCATCAGAGCAGCGTCCGCTCTGGAGGTCACCAACGCCACGCGCCCCACGGTGACTCTTCTGCAGCACTTGGGCTTTGTTATAAACTTCGCAAAGTCCACTTTGCTCCCCTCACAGGATCTCGAGTTCATCGGCGCAAGACTGCACACTCCTCAGGCACGAGCGTACCTACCGCTCGACAGGGCTCAACGGCTCATGGACCTAGCCGACCGTTTTCGCAGCCAGCCCCTGGTCTCCGCCAGGCGCTTCCTGAGACTGCTCGGCCATATGACTTCCACCGTCCATGTGACCCCCAATGCCCGCCTGCATATGCGGCCTGCTCAGTGGTGTCTCCGCCAGCAGTGGCGACAAGCCACAGGCGGCCTAGCAGACCTAGTGCGCGTCTCCGAGCCGCTGATCTCGTCTCTCCGGTGGTGGCTTCAGCAGTCGAACCTGATCTGCGGAATGCCTTTCCAGTCTCCTCAGCCGGCCCGGGTGCTGACAACAGATGCATCCCTCCTGGGCTGGGGAGCGCATTGCCAAGGGGCACGCACTCAGGGCCTCTGGACCACGTGGGAGTCTGCTCAGCAGATCAACTTCCTGGAGCTCAGGGCGATCCGCCTGGCTCTCAAGGCCTTCTCCCACCTGACTTCTCACCAGTCCGTCCTTGTCCAGACGGACAATCAAGTTGCCATGTTCTACGTGAACAAGCAGGAGGGCACGGGCTCCTTCCTCCTCTGTCGGGAGGCACAGAAGCTCTGCTCTTGGGCCGTCAGTCACGGCATTCTCCTCAAGGCAGTTTATCTCCCAGGCCAAGAGAATTACCTGGCCGACAAACTCAGCAGGATCCTCCAGCCACACGAGTGGCGTCTGGATCCCTTGATAGTTCAGAAGCTCTTTCTAAAGTGGGGACTCCCCACGATGGATCTCTTTGCCAGTCCTCACAACCGGCAACTTCCTCGCTTCTGCTCTCGTCAGCCACACCCCCTTCGGGTTGCGGCGGACGCTTTTCTACTCTCATGGTCGGGGAGCCTTCTGTATGCTTTCCCTCCCATCCCGCTAGTCTCTCGGACTCTTTTCAAGGTTCTCCGGGACAAAGCCCTCATGATCCTGGTGGCCCCTCGCTGGCCCAGGCAGCCGTGGTTTCCGCTCCTGCTGCAATTAGCGGTGGAGGATCCATTCCCTCTGGGGTTACAACCGGATCTCCTCACTCAGGATCAGGGGTCTCCTTAACCTCAGGTCTCTAAACCTCATGGCCTGGCTGCTGAGAGGGTAGTCCTCGCTCCCCTTCTCCTGCCGGCGGAGGTGGAGGAGGTCGTCCTAGCTTCGCGACGCCCTTCTACCCGCAAATGCTACGCCCTTAAATGGCGTCGCTTTTCCGTTTGGTGTACCCAACAGTCTCAGGATCCCTTCTCCTGCCCGGTGTCGGTGATCCTGCAGTACTTGTTATACCTCTCTAATCTGGGACTTAAGTCCAACTCCGTCAAAGTTCACCTCAGTGCTCTTTCAGCACATCATGTGCCGGTGGACGGCAGACCTCTTTCCAGCGACCCTCTTGTAGCGAGGTTTCTCCGAGGTCTTCTTCTACTTAAACCACCTCTGCGCCCGCCAGCGCCTGACTGGGACCTGAACGTGGTTTTGCAGCGGATCACCTGTCCGCCTTTTGAACCTATGGCTACCTGTTCTCTCCGTTTTCTTTCTTGGAAAACACTGTTCTTGATAGCCCTCACTTCCGCTAGACGCGTAAGTGAATTGCAGGCCCTCGTGTCTGATCCCCCTTACACTCGGTTCTACAAAAATAGGGTAGTCCTACGGACTCACCCAAAATTTCTTCCAAAGGTGGTCTCCCCTTTTCATATCAATCAGGAGGTGGTACTTCCAACCTTCTTTCCCAGACCACACTCCAGCCGAGCTGAAACGGTCCTCCATACCCTGGACTGTAGAAGGGCTCTGAACTTCTACCTTGACCGTACGCGAGAGCACCGTAAAGCTGCTCAGCTTTTTGTATCTTTTGACCCCAATAAATTGGGGCTCCCGGTCTCCAAGCGTACTCTGTCCATCTGGGTTGCGGACTGTATCACTTGGGCTTATGGGGCAGCCGGACTCTCCTTGGAAGGTCGGGTCACGGCTCACTGCGTTCGGGCAAAGGCCACGTCAGTGGCTTACCTCCGCTCTGTTCCGCTGGCAGACATCTGCCGGGCCGCTACTTGGTCTTCGAGCCAGACTTTTGCGGTCCATTACTGTCTCGAGAGGGAGTCCCGCAGGGACAGTGCTTTCGGACAGGCAGTCCTCCGTAATCTCTTTGAGGTCTGAGCAACTCCTACCCTCCATCCCGGATGTGGGCTACCGGTGGGTAATTATTCAGCGAAGATCCTTCCTTCTGTGCTGCTGAGCTAGAGGGAGCTCATTTTTGTGCTTAGGGTCTCCGGTAGCCTTGAGCTTGGGAGTCCCATAAGTGAGGACTGACTTCCTGCTTGGTCCTGGAGAAAGCGTAGTTACTCACCTGTAACAGGTGTTCTCCAGGAGCAGCAGGAATCAGTCCTCACAACCCTCCCTCCTCCCCTTGGAGTTGCAATCGTCTGCTTTACTTTTTTGCAAATTTTTATGCTGTCTTTTTTAGCTATGTCATCTGACTGGCTAAGATGGCACCCTTGGGCGGGAAGAGGACCGCGCATGCGCGCTGCAATTCCCAAAGGCTTTCTTTGAAAGCTGGGGAAAATTGCTCCGCGAGGGCTCCGTCGGTGCCGACGTCACCCATAAGTGAGGACTGATTCCTGCTGCTCCTGGAGAACACCTGTTACAGGTGAGTAACTACGCTTTATTTACATATGCCCTCCTAATTATGTATATGAACACCAGCCGTGCTGTGTTCAAAGCTCAGTTGGCAAAGCATGAGATGGTTGTCCATCTAGAAGATGATTATAAGGGCCGCCTTATGCATTTTGCTACATTTTCTGTGTTTTTATTATACTATCCTCCTAAAACACAGAAGCTGCTGGGCACTGACTCAAAGGGCAAGCACTACACCACAATAGTTCGGTTGACCCATGTGAGCTGGTTGAGCTGCTGGTATTATCCTCTCTGACCATGGAAGGTATTGCTTGTGATTGATTGCTTCAGTTTCTCCAGAAACAAGCAGGAAGTCAGTCCTCACATATGGGTGACGTCGACACCGACGGAGCCCTCGTGAAAGCATCTCCCCAGCTTTCAAAGAAAGTCTTTGGGAGATGCCAGCACGCATGCGTGGTTCCCTTCCCGCCCAAGGGTGCCATCTTGGTCAGTCTCCCTTTTTCCATGGAGCCTTACAGATGTTCGTCTTGTCCCTAGAAAAAAGTTTTCTTTTAACTCGTACATTCTTGTACTTTCTGGCTTGCACCAACCCTTTCCCACCTTGAGTCCTGCTGCTGCGGCATTGGGCCTCGACATTTTACTTTTTTGTCTTTTTTTTTTTTTTTAATTTTATATTTATCAAATTTTACAAATACACCAAGCAAAACTTGGAACAGGAAATACAATTGATGGTCTTACACAAACAGAAAAAGGATAATCGTGAACTAAATCACATACCAAACCCAAAACTCTACCAGGGCAATACCAGGCCATCAATCAAATAGACCACAATAGGAGAGATCCAAGAAAACACTATTCCAGAGGAGTGGAAACAAAGAGGAAACATTCAAGCACCAACAGCAACAGGACTAATGTGGCTAACATAATACATTAATGTCCCCCAACATACCCACTCTCCCACCAGCCTCAGTCAGCCCGCCAACTTCTTAGCATCCAAAAAGAAGCGCAGTTGAGAAGGTTCAAAGAAATGAAATACAGAATTCTGATAGCGAGCTATACATTTACAGGGAAATCTTAATTGGAACTTTGCTCCCAGAGATAAAACCTCTGTGCGACGTTCCAAAAATTTCTTTCTTCTTCGGATTTGTGTCCAACGGGACACATCTGCAAAAATCTGGATCCTACCCCCCAGAAATGAGATATCAGTTTTCTTAAGAAACAAACGTAACAATGCATTCTTATCAGAAAGAAAAACAAAGGAAACTAAGAGTGTCTACTATTTCAGAAGACTGATCCAACAACAAAGACAAGTTCCCCAAATCCAAAGAGTCCAAGGAAACTTCGGCTTGAGGAGCAGGACTCATAGTATTGGTACCAGCAACGAGAACAGATGGTATATAATAAATCTTCTGTGTTGGAGGAAATCCAGCTTCAGGGTACCCAAAGATATCCTTTAGAAATCTATGAAATAGAATTCTAGCTGGAGAGCCAGAGACGCATGGAAAATTCAATATCCTCAAGATCAAGGACCGGGAAGCATTCTCCAAATTTTCAATCTTCCGAAGAAGAAACATCAATTTATCTTGGGAAATTGTCCCTTGCTGCCCTTGTACCTGTTGAATTCGCTGGTCAAGAACAATTAATTGACCCTGTTGCTCCACAAGGCTCTTCTCCACACTTTCTATCCGAGTAGGAAGCGGGGTCAGTGCCTGGAAAGCTGCAGCACAAACCTGGTGAACCGACTGAAGAGCAGACCAGATAGACACTAAAGTCACTTCTTGTGGGCTGAGAAGAGGAGGGAAAACCAGCTGGGAATTAGTAGAAGCAGTGGGAAGAACAACACTCCCCTGCTCCAACACACCGACACCAGTAGCTGGAGACAACACCCCCGCCGAGGACGCCGATTCCACACCAGAATGGATATCCTCAAACTCCGCTCTCTGCCTCCCCTCCTCATTGTCGGCGTTCACTTCGACAGGCGGGGGAGGAGTGGAGAGACCTGCAGGGCTCAGCGAAACATCGCTGCCCAAACAGAGGCTCACCTCCACCGCTGCTGCTGGGACGCCCTCCGTTCCCACCATGTAGGTATCCATGGTTCGCTGACCAACTGGTAAGCCTCCTTTGCCCTTAGCCTTTCGCTTCAGCATAGGGCAAGGACTAAAATACCTCTAAAAGAAACAAAGGAAAGGAGCAGCGAACAAATGTGTCCTGCTACACCGCCGCCATTTTGGATCCCATTTTTGTTTTCAGCGCTTTTGTGCCCTTTTCAACTGCTGGCCGTGGTGAGAGTCTTCGACCTCGCGGGGGTCCTTTTTGCCCCAATGGCCCCCGGTTTTAAAAAATGTATTCAAAAAACATGTCCATCACCAACATGCATGATTGTTGTCTCCGGTGTCTGGGCACTGACCACAACCTGGAGGAATGCCCCTTGTGCAGGAAAATGTCCACAAAGGCCATCCAGAGTCGCTGGCTTAAGCAGGATGACATCTTCCACAAGGCAGACTCCAACCTGGTATCCCCAGAAGCCTCATGCTTGAAGGCCCCGCAGGGCTCCTCAGAGCCGCGCAAGGCTCCCGCAGCCCCTCAGAGCCGCGCAAGGCTCCCGCAGCCCCTCAGAGCCGCGCAAGGCTCCCGCAGCCCCTCAGAGCCGCGCAAGGCTCCCGCAGCCCCTCAGAGCCGCGCAAGGCTCCCGCAGCCCCTCAGAGCCGCGCAAGGCTCCCGCAGCCCCTCAGAGCCGCGCAAGGCTCCCGCAGCCCCTCAGAGCCGCGCAAGGCTCCCGCAGCCCCTCAGAGCCGCGCAAGGCTCCCGCAGCCCCTCAGAGCCGCGCAAGGCTCCCGCAGCCCCTCAGTGGATCCGCAAGCATTCTGAACAAGGTACTTCAGAGCAAGATCAGAAGAAGAAGAAGAGGAAGACCTCGAGGGCCTCTTCCAGAGATGTGGACAAGCACGGGAAGTCCCGTGCCCGGTCCCTCAGCACTCAGCAAAATCCTGAGGAATCAGAACAGGAGTGTTCCCGAAAGGTGCCCAGAATGGATGTCGTGACCTTCTGCGACAGACCTTGGTCTCCCAAGAGCTGTCCCATCGAGGATTCTGCCTGACCCAATCACTCCGGCATCAGTGTCAATGGCTGCTACCCCCGAGTGGGAAGCACGTATGTTGGCCCTGAAATGCAGCATTTCTGCATTCATTGCCTCCTAGCGGGTGCTGCCCGGCCCTGCAGAGAACGCAGGGACCTCAACCTCGAGGACTCCCCGGGCCGCCAAAGCAGTCGCCGAGAGCCAGATACCTCGGTCAGATCTTCGGCGAGGGTCTCGTTCTCGCTCCCATTCCTCGGGAGTGAGGTCTTCACAGATGAGCCCTTCTGGCTCCGGCCATGCCCCGGCTTTGAAGCATCCAAGCCCAGAGCTGCCAGCGCTCCTGCAGTTGGCGGGCTTCGAGTCTTCCTCAGAGTACTCTGAGTGGGAGCCCGATATCGAGACATCCCCGGAGACTCGAACCCACAGCTAGAGAAGGAGCCAGACATACTGACTCAGGTAGTTTGTTCCAGGCATATGAAGCAGCAAGGTGGCATGAACGAAGTCTGGAGTTGGCAGGACCAGAGGAGTGGATTTCCCAAGGAGGAGTGTAGAGTGAGATAAGAGAGGAAAGGAACCGCAGAATGTGTGCACTTGTAGGTCAATAGGAGAAGTTTGAACTGGACACGGAAATGGATAGGGAACCAATGAAGTGACTTGAGAAGAGGAGTTATATGGGCATAGAGACACTGGCTGACGATAAGCTGTTCATAATTTTTGAACAGATAGAGAGATGATTCAGAGGGAGACCAGCGAGGAGCAGGTTACAATAGCCAAGGCCATTGGTGCTGTAGATGGCCACCTAGTCACTTAATGGTCACACCAGCCCTTCTTACATGGTGCTGGCCCCTTTTAATTTAGTGAGCTAGTTAGTCAGCTCATGCTCTCTGGGCTACTGGAGAAAAGTAGTTATCAGCTCCCCCTGTTAAGATTAAAAATAAAGGTTAATAAGCAAAAACAAAAAAGAATATAGAATAGAATATAGATTTTTTTGACTAACTTCTTCAGGTCAGGATAGAAAGTTAACATAATGAGGTTGGAAGTGCAGAGTGGAAGTCACACATGGGTCCTTCTTTTCTGTTGTTTGACCTGAGACAGGAAAAGGATTTTTAAGTTTCAGATGGCTGCTTAATGTTTTCTTTTTATTGATGTCTTTGGTCAAGTTAATTGATGGAATTCTGGCTGGGCTTTCAATTTGGGATTTTTGTTTCGTGTTAAATTTTGCCTTCTATTAAAATGGCTGTTTTATTTTGTTTGAGTGTTTGTCAGGTTTGTGCATTGATATGTGCATTTTCTGTTTTTATTATGTATATTTTAATCTCCAGGAACAAGCAGGAATGTAGTCATCACATATGGGTATCGTCGGTACCGACGGAGCCTGCGCGGGAACGCTCCCCAGCGTCCAATTAGAAAGCTTTTGGGAGCATCCCACAGCACCTGCGTGCTGCCTTCCCACCTTTCCCAACTGCCTCTCTCCAGTTCTTTGTTTTCCGCGGAGCCAGCAGGTCATGTTCCTGTCACCGCAGAAAATTTTCCTTCTTTTTGTGGTCGTATCTGCCTTCCTTGACGCGTTACCGGTACTGCCGGTTTTTCTTTCTTTCTTTCTTTTCTAAAAAAACAATAACAAACTTTTTCTTAGTATTTTTTTTCCAGGTGCATGTGCTTTTTAGGCCTTAGGCCCGAGAATCTTTCCACAATGGAAAAACCCTCTTCGGGTTTTAAAAAGTGCACCAAGTGTGGTGGTACCATCTCCGTCACCGACACCCATGAGTGGTGTCTGAAATATTTAGGTCCTGACCATTCCATCGCGGAATGTATGGCCTGTGCCATGATGTCCAAGAGAGGTCGACAAAACCGAGCTGCCAAACTCAGTACCCTGTTTCCTTCTGATGCAGCTTCGGTGGCATTGACGTCTTCCAGGGCTTCGTCTTCCTCCCATGGATCTCAGGTAACTAAACATAAGTCTAGCCGGTCCTCAAAGGGTAGATCTCCTTCTAAGCATCGAGATGCCTCTGGCGTTGCCCTTGAGGATTCTGCAGCGGCAAAATTGCTCTGGCGGGAGGCTCCGGCTTCCAAAGCCTTATCGGGGCTCCAGGACGTTCTCGAGGCCTCCACCTCGGCAGAACTACTGGTGCCATGCTCTGGGGTACCGACGATCTTCTCCGGTACCGACATCCAGGCATCGGCAGCGTCGATAGACCAGAGAGTCCTGGCTATTGAGCGCAGTCTGGCGGCTCTCCTTGCGGCATTGATGCCCTCGGAACCGCGTCAGACGCTTCAACCGGTGCCGGCACCAACTCCGGCACCGGTATCGGTACCGATACCATCGGTATCCGCATTGCCGGTACCCAGTCATGCGATGCCTTCCGGTACCGTTACACCCGTACCGATTTCCCTCGGTACCGACTTCGGCGGTACGGGTATCGGGCTCTTCAAGAGCATTCTGACAGAAGGTACTTCGAGCCCTCAGAGGAATCTGAGGATTCTGATAGTTCTGTCGATGCGGGAATACTTCTTCCAGAGGAGCCTTCCTCCCCTAAATGCAGGATGTCTCCTCCAGAGGACATTTCCTTCCAAGATTTCATCAGAGAGGTGACTCGGGGTCTGTCCATTTCTGTGGCCCCTGAAACAGAACCCAGAGCAAAGGAGTTGGAAATTTTACAATATCCTAAAACTCCTAAGGAGGCAGCTACCTTGCCCATCCATGAGATCTTGCATGATCTCATGCTAAGAATGTGGGAGACGCCTCTTACTACCTCTCCTCACTCTCGTAGACTGGATACTCTGTATTGAGTCCCTCCTTGACCTGGTTTCCAGAAAACTCGGCTTCCCCACCACTCTATTGTAGTGGAGTCAGCTATGAGAAGGATCAAGAGTGCAAAGAGACATGCCTCTAATCCCCCAGGACGTGAGTGCAGAACTTTGGATGCTTTTGGACGTCGTGTCTTCCAAGCTTCCATGCTTTCTGCCAGGATCAGTTCCTATAGTCTATATATGGGAATGTTCCTGAAGGAAGTCACAGGAGATTTAGAGGCTTTGAGCCCTCTTCTTCCTGAGGATAGAAGACAGGATTTTCTCACATTGGTCAAACATGCCCAGGATGTCTCTAAATTTGTCAACCGTGCAGCTTTTGACTGTTTTGAGTGAATAAGCAGAACCTCTGCCATTGCCATAGGTGCACATAGAATTGCTTAGCTGCAGGCATCTGATCTGGAGCTCTGGGTACAAGACAAACCCAGAAATATTCCTTGTACTGGTGAGAAACGTGTTTCGTAAAGATTGGCGGGAGAAAGCCAATGAGATGGATGCTGAAAACTCCACCTTGGATAGATTATCCAAGTCCACAGCTGATCCTGCAAGAAAGAAATCTTTTAAGAAACCATTCTTTTCTAAAAAGAAAAGATTTTATCCTGCTTATTCTCAGCAGGGACATTCTGCAGGTCAACCTGTTTGGAAAGGTCAGCAACCACCCAAACAAAGGAAAGCAAAGACTGCTAAGCCTCAACCATCTCAGCAGTCTCGGCCTCCACCAGGCCTTTGACTTTCAGCTAGAGAACCTAGCCTTCCTGGCTCTCAATGGACCAGAGTTTTCCACCATTCCAGGAAGGTTGTGCCATTTTGCCCCCAGATGGGGACAGATAACAGCAGAGCATTGGACACTCTCCATCATAAAAGAGGGGTACAAGCTTCATTTTTCAAGCATGCCCCCTCCCACAATGATAAGGTAGTTCAATTCTCCGACCTCTCTCATCAACCTGTTAGGTCAGGACGTCACTATGCTTCTTGCCCAGGGGGCAATAGAAGAAGTACCCATCCATCAACAGGGTACAGGGTTTTACTTCCTCTATTTCCTTATCCCAAAGAAAACAGGGGGATACAGACCTATCTTGGACCTCAGAGAATTGAACAAATTCCTTGTCAAAGAGAAATTCAAGATGATTTCTCTAGGAACTCTGCTGCCATACCTTCAGAGTCAGGATTGGCTATGTTCTCTAGATCTCAAGGATGCGTACAGCCATGTTCTCATCCATCCAACTCACAGAAGGTTCCTTCGGTTCCTTCTTCAAGGACAGCACTACCAATACAGGGTGCTTCCTTTGGCCTGGCCTCAGCACCAAGGGTGTTCACGAAATGCATTTCTCCGCACTCTAGGGTGGATTCATCTTCCCCTACTTAGGCGATTGGCTCATTCGAGCCCCAACAGAGTCAGAGGCCAGGACTTCTCTATCCTGCACGATGTGTATCCTTCAGTATTTGGGTCTGGTAATAAACATCCCAAAATCCAGTCTAACTCCCACTCAGTCTTTAGAGTTCATAGGAGCTTTGCTGGATACCAGAAAGGCCTTCGAATGGTGCAGTTAGCTTCTCAGGCAGTGCTAAAGTCTCATCTCACTGCCCGAGAAATGCTACAACTACTAGGCCACATGGCATCTACCGTGCATGTGGTTCCCTATGCTCGCCTCCATATGAGGGCAGCCCAGTGGACTTTATCCACTCAATGGACCCGGCATCAGGGTGCCTGTCAGACAAAATAGCAAACCCAAGTCTGCTTGTTTTGTCCCTCCAGTGGTGGAAGTGCACTCTCAAAACCTGTTGCTGGGGTCCCCTTTCCATCAACCCTTACCCCAGGCAACCTCTCACAACAGATGCTTCTCCAATGGGTTGGGGAGCTCATCTACAAGACCACTCCACCCAAGGCACCTGGTCTCCACAGGAGACTCATCTACATATCAGTCTCTTGGAGCTCAGAGTAATCTTTCTTGCTCTTCGAGTGTTCCACACCCTGCTCAGCAACAAGACAGTCCTCATTCATACGGACAATCAAGTAGCCATGCTCTTCGTGAACAAGCAGGGGGGAACAGGCTCTCTGTCGCTTTGCAACGAAGCTTGCGACTATGGGCCCTCGCCAGAGAGCATCAGATTCATCTCCTGGCGGTGTATCTTCCAGGCATACAAAACTCTTGGGCAGACAGACTCAGTCGAGTTCTGCTTCCACACGAGTGGTCTCTGCATGCAGACCAGGTAGCCAAGATTTTTCAAATTTGGGGAACCCCGGACATAGACCTCTTTGCAAGTCCGTGGAATGCCAAACTTCCCCGGTTCTGTTCCAGGACCCCTGCTCAGGGGGCTCAGGCCAGGGATGCTTTCCTCTTTTACTGGGGTCAAGACTTCCTGTATGCCTTTCCACCCAGTCCCCTAATTCCCAAAACCCTGTTCAAGCTTCAGAGAGAGAGGGCCATAATTCTCATAGCTCCACACTGGCCACGGCAAGTGTGGTACCCTCTGCTTCTACATCTCTCTCAACTCCCTCCGTGGAGTTAGGGTCTGCTCCAGATCTCCTATCTCAGGAGGACGGAATGTTATGGCATCCCAATCCCCAGTCTCTGCATCTCAGGGCTTGGTTGCTGAAGGCCTAGATCTCCATGATCTCAATCTCCCTCAGCAAGTAAAAGATATTCTTTTTGCTTCCAGGAAACCTTCCACGAGACGCTCTGATGCTTTCAAGTGGAAACGGTTTACTGTATGGTGTTCGCAGAAGGGTCTTAACCCCAGTGCCATACCTCTGGAATCATTACTAGAGTATCTCCTTCATTTATCCAATGCAGGACTTAAAACTAACTCAGTGAGGGTCCATTTGAGTGCTATTGCAGCTTCTTTCAAGCCCCTAAATGGACAACCTTTCTCCTCCCATCCTCTTATAGCAAGATTTATGAGAGGCCTTCTGCTAACTAAGCCTCCCATAAAGCCACCACCTGTGGCATGGGACTTAAATTTGGTTCTTGGTCAGCTCATGAAGCCACCTTTCGAACCCTTAGCTACTACCTCCTTGAAATTCCTTTCTTGGAAGGTTATATTTCTCATTGCAATCACATCAGCACGTCGCATCAGTGAGTTACAAGCACTAGTAGCTGATCCACCTTATACAAGGTTCCATCATGACAAGGTAGTCCTTAGGACTCATCCATGCTTTATGCCAAAGGTGGTCTTGCCTTTTCATCTAAACCAAGCGGTCTACCTACCTGTGTTCTTTCCAAGGCCTCATGCATCAAATGCAGAAAGGAACCTTCATACTTTGGACTGTAAAAGAGCTTTAGCCTCTTGCTTACAAAGAACACAGCAACATAGAATGTCCTCTCAACTCTTTGTTGCCTTTTATCCTTCTCATTTGGACTTCCAGTCTCCAAGAAAACACTATCTACACCAGTACTCCTCTCTATCTGGCAGACTGCATTTCCCTACACTCTCCCCATCGACAACTCCATTCCATCAATACCAATCGTCTATCCCTTCCTTCGCCTTCCCAAGCCCGCCTAGAACAGACACGGCACTCTGCCTGGTTCTTTCTCGGACCACTGTTATGGAATACACTACCTACTCATCTTTGGCTAGAATCATCATACCCCCAGTTCAAGTCATTACTTAAGACTTATTTATTCCAGAAAGCCTTTGACCTCCTCCCCGAAGCCCCCCCCCTGACTGTCCTTTGTTCTTGTCTGATATTTTATAAATTGTCTCTGTTGGTCTCCCTTTCTGTCCTTATGGTTTATCGTGAGTTGGTATTAATGTTTGATTTGTTTGCCCTTTCTGTACCCTTCTTTCCTATCTATTTTTGGCGTTCTACTTCCTGGTTTGCAGTGTTTAATCAATTTTATTGTACACCGCTTAATGCTTCTTCCCTAGCGGTATATCAAATATTAAATAAAGATAAAAGATAAAGAAAGATATCTAACTGGATTGCTCAGTCCTTTGCCTGTCAGAGTAAGAATCTTCCTCTGGAGGGCTATGTCACAGCTCACAATGTGAGAGCCATGGCAACTTCAATGGCTCATCTGCACTCTGTGTCTATCGACGACATCTGTCGAGCAGCCACCTGGGCCTCAGTTCATACCTTCACAGCCCATTACTGCTTAGACAAGGACTCCCGCCGGATGCCTTGTTTGGTCAGGCTGTTCTCCAACAGCTGTTCCATACCTAATCAACTCCTACCCACCTTCCCTGGTAGGATGCCAGAGATTCATGGGGGGAAGTGGAGCCCTTCTCAGGGACGCACAACTTCTGGGGTCTCTCCCTGGCATCTAAAGCTAGGGAGTCCCCATATGTGATAACTACATTCCTGCTTTTTCCTGGAGATAGAATAGTTACTCACCTGTAACAGGTGATCTCCGGGAACAGCAGGAATTTAGGCCTCACAACCCACCCACCTCCCCCAGGAGTTGTATCTCTCTATCTCTGTCTCTCCCTTTGTCTCAGCTTTAAAACTCAACTGGAGAGAGGCAGTTGGGAAAAGCGGGAAGGCAGCACGCAGGTGCTGTGGGATGCTCCCAAAAGCTTTCTAATTGGACGCTGGGGAGTGCTCCCGCGCAGGCTCCGTCGGTACCGACGATACCCATATGTGAGGACTAAATTCCTGCTGTTCCCGGAGATCACCTGTTATAAGTGAGTAACTATGCTTTACTGTCCTCCATGTTGATAAGTCATTGATAGTATTTGTGGACTACGAGCCTTTGCAAATAAAGTAAGTTAACCCCCTTATTGGATTGGAAGAGTAGCCTAGTGGTTAGAGCAACAGCCTACTACCCAGGAGATCTGGGTTTGATTCCCACTGGCATTCCTTGTGGCCTTGGGCAAGTCAGTTTACCTTCCATTACCTCAGAAGAAAAGGCCTGGCACTTACTTATGGTCATGCTTTGCAAAGAAAACCCAGGGACTGCTGGGTCACAAAAGTCAGGATTGACTTGAAGGTACTTAAAAAAAAAAAACAAAACAAAAAAAAAAACCCCCCAGAAAAAACCTTATTCTCCTGCATTCTCCAGGACCAAGCAGGAAGTCAGTCCTCACATATGGGTGATGTCGGCGCCGACGGAGCCCTCGCGGAGCAATTTTCCCCAGCTTTCAAAGAAAGCCTTTGGGAATTGCAGCGCACATGCGCGGTCCTCTTCCCGCCCAAGGGTGCCATCTTGCTCAGTCTTCTTTTTTCCGCGGAGCCCTACAGACGTTTGTGATTCCCCGCAGAAAAGTTGATTTTATTTGTTTTTTCCCGGTTCGACGCCGGTTCTTTTCCCGCCCGGACCCGCGACGCCGGTTGCGAGTCCGTTCTTTATTTTTCGGTTTTTTATCCTTCGTGACAGATTTCGCGCCTTTTTTCTTTTTCACTGGCAGCCCGGTCTTTTGACCTCGCAGGGGCCCTTTTTCCCCCGATGGCTGCCAGCGGGTTTAAGAAGTGTGATCGGTGTAAGAAACTCATGTCTCTTACCGACACACACGATTACTGCCTCCGCTGCCTCGGACCCGATCATGACCCGATGATCTGTGGTCCGTGTGGCAAAATGTCCTCAAAAGCGTTGAGGAGTCGGCAGCATCAGCGGGAACGTATCTTCTCTGACTCCGGCCGGGCTCGGACCTCGTCAGAGGCTTCGACGTCTCGGGACTCTGGTCCTGAGCATCGTCGCAGTTCCTCTGAACGGGGGTCTCCTACCCGGGAACATCATTGGAAGAAGAAACCCGCGAGGGCAGGGTCGGTGGACGCTCCTGGTTCCTCGAGGGCCAGGTCGCATAGCCCCGATTCCCGTCCCGGGTCCTCGGAGATGGAGAGGCCGTCTAAACATCCTCGTCTCGAGATGGACTCGCCCGCTCCCGTGAGTACTGTTGTCCTCGTGGACTCGCCTCCGAAGGACCTGCCGTCGGGGCCCGAGTCGGGGGCTGCTGGGTCTCCTGAGCTCGGACTCAGGTTGACGGCCTTGGAGAGCAGTTTCGCTGCCTTCATGGACCAGCAGCGGGCATTGATCGCTGGCCTTGCCGGTGCTTCTGCCCTGACCACCGGGACGTCGACGTCCAAGTCGACCCCGGAGACCGAGCCGATCCTCGAGTCCATGAGGGCTCGAGTCGATCCTCGGTCGCGGTCTCCTTCGGCCTCCCGTTCGGGACCGAGGTCGTCGACGCCGATTCCCTCGGCGTCGGGGCGGACGGCATCGATGCCCGCCCGAACGAAGCTGCTCGACTCCACCTCCGAGGAGTCAGCCTGGGAATCCGAGGACGAAGAGTCACCTGGTTCTTTTCGGACTCGGTGTGTCCCATCGGACTCCCCCGATTCCGAACCTCGGAAACGGTCCCCCCCCCGGAGGATACCCGGTTCTCGGACTTCGTGCGGGATATGGCCAAGGCCTTGGCCTTCCCCGCGGATCCCGAGGAGGAGCCTCGAATCGAGGAACTCGACGCCCTCCAATATGACTCTCCCCTGAAGGAGGCCTTTGTTGTACCGGTTCCTCCGATGCTGGAACGACTTCTCTTCCGCATGTGGGAGAGCACGGCGTCGTCGCCGGTGTTAAGCAAGCGGGTTGATTCCATTTATCGAGTCCGCAAGAGCCCCGGGTTGCAAAAGGCACAACTACCGCACCATTCCATGGTGGTGGAATCGGCCATGCATAGACTTAAGAGTAAAAAGATGCACTCCTCGGTGCCTCCCGGTCGGGAGGCTCGGAGCCTGGATGCCCTCGGTAGGAAGTGTTTCCAGGGCTCTATGCTTGCTTGTGGAGTCCAGACCTACCAGCTCTACATGGGCATGTATCTCCGAGACCTGGCTAAAGAAATAGCCGGGTTCTCTGCTGGTCTCTCCGACGAACCTTTGCAGAGGTTCTAAACCTTGTCAACTGGTATTCGGGAGTGCTCAAAGTTTATCTCTCGAGCAGCTTACGATGGTTTTGAGGCATCGGCTCGAGTAGCCGCAGCCGGCATCGGTGGCCGCCGCCAGGCTTGGCTTCAGACATCCGACCTCGAGCCATGGGTGTAGGACAAGTTGGTCGATGTCCCCTGCAGAGGTGAAAACCTCTTTGGCAAGCCCATGGATGAGAAGGCTGCACAGATCGAGACCGAGACTCTCACCAGGACTCGTCTCTCAAGGAAGACCTCTGCCCCTTCTCAGAAGAAGAAGGGCTCGGGGAAAAAGCCCTTTTACCCGAGGAAGGCGACTGCCTATAAACACTACCCTCATTATCAGGCCTCAGCAGCTCCCCCACAGGGTAAGCAGGCCAAGGGACGGGGTAATGGGTCCCGTAGGCAGCAAGCCCCCAAGCCTGCACCACCGGCCCCTGCTCAGCAGGGTGGGGGTTTTTGACTTCATCAGCATAGCCTCTCCCCCTCAGCTGGTTTCTCTCAGCATAGGAGGCCGTCTGGTCCACTTTGCCCACAGGTGGTCCAACATTACCACAGATACCTGGGTGCTTCACATAGTTCAAAAGGGCTATCTTCTTCACTTTCACCAGGTACCTCCCTCCTATTTCCCAGGGGAGCCTCTTCGACTCCCTCTGCACAAGGACTTACTCCTTCAGGAGTTAGCAAGTCTTCTTCAGGAACAGGCTGTGGAACCGGTGCACCACCACCTGAGGGGTCAAGGGTTTTACTCCAGGTACTTTCTGATACCAAAAAGAACAGGAGGCCTCAGACCCATCCTGGACTTGCGCAACCTCAACAAGTTCCTCGCAAAGGAAAAGTTCAAGATGCTTACCCTTGGAATTCTGCTGCCCTACCTCCAGCAGGGAGACTGGCTATGCTCCTTAGATCTAAAGGATGTCTACACTCACATCCTCATTCACCCCAGCCACAGACAATATCTCAGGTTTGTTGTGGGGGGCAATCATTACCAGTACAGAGTACTACCCTTTGGTCTATCCTCCGCACCAAGGGTGTTCACCAAATGTCTAGCAGTGGTGGCGGCTTATCTGAGACTTCAAGGCCACTATGTATTTCCATACCTGGACGACTGGCTCATCAGAGCACAGTCTTCCCAAGAGGCCATTCACGCCACGCACCGCACTGTGGCTCTGCTCCAGTTCTTGGGCTTTGTCATAAACTTCGCAAAGTCCACTTTGCTCCCCTCTCAGGATCTCGAGTTTATCGACGCAAGATTGAACACGCTTCAGGCGCGAGCTTTTCTGCCGCTGGACAGGGCAAACAGGCTCATGGATCTTGCCAGCCACTTTCGCAGCAATTCCCTGGTCTCTGCCAGGCAATTTCTGCGATTGCTCGGCCATACGGCTTCCACAGTCCATGTGACCCCCAATGCCCGCCTAAACATGCGCCCTGCTCAATGGTGCCTTCGCACACAATGGCATCAGGCCACTGGGAGCCTAGCAGACTCCGTACAGATCTCCGACCTGCTGGTCTCTTCTCTACAATGGTGGCTTCATCTGCCAAACCTAGTGCTAGGAATGGCTTTTTAGCCTCCTCCGCCTTCTCAGGTGCTGACGACCGATGCTTCTCTCCTGGGCTGGGGAGCTCATTGCCAAGGGAAATGTACTCAAGGCCTCTGGACTCCTTGGGAGTCTGCTCAGCAGATAAACTTCCTGGAGCTCAGAGCCATCCGCCTAGCTCTCAGAGCCTTCTCCCACCTGACTTCTCACCAGTCTGTGCTGGTCCAGACAGACAATCAGGTTGCAATGTTCTACGTGAACAAGCAAGGCGGAACAGGCTCCTTCCTTCTCTGTCAGCAGGCGCAGAAACTGTGCTCTTGGGCCGTCCACCACGGCATCATCCTCAAGGCTGTCTATCTCCCAGGTCAGGAAAATTACCTGGCAGACAAGCTAAGCAGGATCCTCCAGCCACACGAGTGGAGGTTGGATCCGTTGGTGGTTCAGCGGATCTTTCTCAAGTGGGGCCTCCCCACCATGGATCTGTTTGCCAGTCCTTTGAACAGGCAACTTCCCAGATTCTGCTCTCGACAACCGCATCCTCTCAGAGTAGCGGCGGATGCTTTTCTGATTCCATGGTCCACAGGCCTCTTGTATGCCTTTCCTCCCATGCCGCTGGTGTCTCGGACACTCGTCAAAGTTCTCAGAGACAAAGCCTCGATGATCCTAGTGGCTCCCCAGTGGCCGAGACAACCTTGGTTCCCGCTTCTGATGCAGCTGGCGGTGGACACTCCTCTTCCTCTGGGGTTTCAACCCGACCTCCTGTCACAGGATCAGGGGACTCTCCTGCACCCCAACCTCCGGTCCCTTCATCTGATGGCCTGGCTGCTGAAAGGGTAGTCCTTGCTCCCCTCCGGCTGCCTCCAGATGTGGAGGAAGTCGTCTTGGCATCCAGGCGGCCCTCCACCCGGAAGTCCTACGCTTTTAAGTGGCGTCGGTTCTCCTTCTGGTGTGCTCAGCAGTCTCAAGATCCCTCCTCCTGTTCAGCATCAGTGGTCTTGCAGTACTTGCTTTGCCTCTCCAATCTTGGACTTAAATCCAACTCGGTCAGGGTCCACCTCAGTGCTCTTTCTGCGCATCACATGCCGGTGGATGGAAGACCTCTTTCCAGCCACCCTCTAGTGGCTCGTTTTCTCAGAGGCCTCCTTCTCCTTAAACCACCTTTGCGCCCACCAGCCCCTGACTGGGATCTGAATGTGGTTTTACAGCGGATTACCTGTCCGCCCTTTGCATCTATGGCTACCTGTCATCTTCGTTTTCTTTCTTGGAAAACCTTGTTCTTGGTTGCCCTCACTTCTGCTAGACGCGTTAGTGAGCTACAAGCCCTAGTATCTGATCCTCCTTACACTAGGTTCTACAAGAATAGGGTAGTCCTACGGACTCACCCAAAGTTTCTTCCCAAAGTAGTTTCCCCTTTTCACATCAACCAGGATGTGGTACTTCCGACCTACTTTCCCAGGCCACACTCTAGCCGAGCTGAAACGGTCCTGCATACCCTGGACTGTAGAAGGGCGTTAACCTTCTACCTTGACCGTACGCGGGAGCACAGTCGAGCTGTTCAGCTCTTCGTCTCTTATGACCCCAATAAGTTGGGGCTCCCTGTCTCCAAGCGTACTCTGTCCATCTGGATTGCTGACTGTATCGCTTGGGCTTACGAGGCAGCCGGCCTCTCGTTGGAAGGTCGAGTCACGGCTCATCGAGTAGGGGCGAAGGCTACGTCAGTGGCTTACCTCCGCTCTGTTCCATTGGCAGACATCTGCCGGGCCGCTACTTGGTCTTCAAGCCAGACTTTTGCAGCCCATTACTGCCTGGAGAGGGAGTCCCGCAGGGACAGTGCTTTCGGACAGGCAGTCCTCCGTAATCTCTTTGAGGTATAGGCAACTCCTACCCTCCGTCCCGGATGTTGGGCTACCGGTTGGAGGCGTATTCAGAGAAGATTCCTTCCTTCTGTGCTACTGAGCTTGAGGGAGCTCCTTTTTGATCTTAGGGTCTCCGGTAGCCTTAAGCTGGGGAGTCCCATATGTGAGGACTGACTTCCTGCTTGGTCCTGGAGAAAGAGTAGTTACTCACCTGTAACAGGTGTTCTCCAGGAGCAGCAGGAATCAGTCCTCACAACCCTCCCTCCTCCCCTTGGAGTTGCAGTTCTATGCTTTCGTTTTTTTTGCTAAATTTTTGCTGTCTTTTCGCTATGTCATCTGACTGAGCAAGATGGCACCCTTGGGCAGGAAGAGGACCGCGCATGCGCGCTGCAATTCCCAAAGGCTTTCTTTGAAAGCTGGGGAAAATTGCTCCGCGAGGGTTCCGTCGGCGCCGACGTCACCCATATGTGAGGACTGATTCCTGCTGCTCCTGGAGAACACCTGTTACAGGTGAGTAACTTCTCTTTATCACCTCACTGTATCTTGCTATTCCCCTTGATTTACCCTAGTCACCAGTTGTGTGGTCTGTCTTGATTAGATTGTAAGCTCTGATGAACAGAGGCTGTCTCTTACTTGTTCATGTACAGTGCTGCGTATGCCTTGTAGCGTTATACAAATGATAAATGGTAGTAGTAGTATAGTTGTGGTTAACAATAGCTTGAGAAATAATTGGAAATATTCCAACTGTATGTCATCATGGAACTTCCACCATATTAACTGTAGGAAGAATGTTTTTTTCCTTATAAGCTTCATTTCTTCGCCTGCAAATGTATAGCTGTTCTGCATTGCCAAAGAGCTCAAGTTTGGTTTCATCTGTCCATGGAGCATTTTCCTTGAAAGATTGTGGTTTCTAAAGATGGGTTTGGGCAAAGATCAGGTGTGTCTTTTTATGTCTGTCTTTGAGCAGTGGGGTCCTCCTTGGCCTACGCCCATGAAGTCCTTCTTTATTTAGTGTGCAGCTGTGGTGCGGTGCGGGTTGAAATCACTAGATCGCTCCAGGTCAGCTTTAAGCTCTCTGGATGTTGTACATGGTATTTTTCCAACAGTTTGCACTAACCTTCGAAGACTACTTGGATTAATTTTCCTCTTCCCACCACGTCCTGGGAGGTACTTGATGGTTCCATGAGCAGAAAACATCTTAATAATATTGTGAAATGTAGACAAAGGAATCCCAAGATCTTTGGAGATGGCCTTGTACCCCTTTGAAGTTTGTTTGGTGATAAAGGCTTTTCTGGGTCTCGGGCAACTCTCTTGTCTTCTCCATTGTGAAGATGGAATAGGAAGTAAATGTGGCCATTTTAAACATTAGAGCCATTTTTCATTGGTTGATTCAAGTCATGTGAGTATTGACAGTTGATCACACGTGCGTCTAATTTCATTGCAGTGGCAATGTGGTTCTTCTGTTCAAACTGAAGTGCCAGTAATCATGTCCTGGCAATGTCCCAGTTTTTATACTATTTTCTTACTATTTTCCTTTTTTAAATTGGTCTTGTTTTATTTGATTCTTTTATGTGTCAAATATATGTGTGCATATATAATCCAAAGCCATTTCACTGACCACTCATTCATGAGCTGGAACAAATTACAGTTGAATAGTGGGAGAAACTACCAGCAGACAGATGTACGAAACTTATAGATGGCTACAAAACATTTGGAGGCTGTCATCACTGCCAAGAGTTGTGCAACCAAATATTAGTGAAAGATGCCATTAATCCGGTCTGGGTCATATTTTTTTTTTCTCAGAAATTACTACGTCTAAGTTGCATAGGCATTCTTTTTTTTTGTTGTATACCTTTGAACATAGTATTAAAATAGTATGATGACATACAGTTGGAATACCTCGGAATAACGCTGGATCAGAATCTTACCTTCCAAAAACACATACAAAAAACAACTCGTTCCATATATTCTAAGATACAAACCCTGAAAAACCTCCGACCTCTATTAAACTCTGATTCCTTCCGTATTGTTTGCCAAGCCTTCACTACCCCCACCCTCGACTACTGCAACCACATATACCATGGCCTCCCAAAACACATTCTCTACCCCCTCTAATTAGCACAGAACATGATAGCATGCCTAATCTCCAATACCCCAAGAAGAACCCACATTACCCCCATGCTCCAATACTTCCACTGGCTCCCTATCCTTTCTAGAATAAAATTCAAAACCCTTACCCTTATCCATAAGGTTATCTATCAGGAATCTTCCCCCTGCCTTCAGTCACTCCTAAACCAGCTGACCAGCCTTAGATCTCGTAGGTCTAACTCAATAAACCTTCTATACATCCCAGCCCAAAAATTAGAAAGCACGCAAACTACATGCAAATGAACCTTCTCCCTCTATGCCCCAAAGGATTGGAATACCCTCCCACCTGACCTTAGGAATTGCCCTGATCATACAGAATTTTGCAAAAAACTAAAATCTTTCCTTTTCCAAGAATAATTTAGTTCTACCCCTCATACCCCCATCCAACCTAGCACCATCTAGACCTAGCCGATATACTACCCACACTCAATTCCCCCCCCCCATCTAATGTACATAGTTGCTGTTTTCAGCTTTATAGTCAACTGTTAAGTTTTTGTTCAAATGTTCTATGTAAAACAGATGCATTGGCACTGTTATGTTGAGTCGCCTGTAAACCATCTTGAATTGTAGAAAGATGGTATATAAAAAAAACTTTGAATAAAATAAATAAATATTTCCAATTATTTCTCAAGATATTGTACATAACATATCTAAAATGCAAGTGTGCCAATAATGTTGAGCACAATCGTAACTGGGGGATTTCTTCACCCATCCCCAGTGAATCTTGTTTAAAGTCCTTTGCACTAGGCTAGTCAGCCTTCTGCAGAAAACATCTTGGCTCTTTTTGGCTTGGTGGACAACCATTTCTGCACAGCAGCCCTTGGAAGATCATCCTGTGGTTCAGGAAACCAAAATGCTCCCGATGATACCATCCATGCAGCCATGCATTCATCTTTAGGATGTGAACTTCTCTGCCTCAGCCTTTACCCTCAATAAGGAGGACTGAGGAGAACACCATTGGTGCACCAGTCTGCTTCACCCTCTCTCTCAGAGCCATGAAGTCACTTTGATATGCTTGAAGGGATACCTAGCAGTATCATTTGTGACGACATGGATGAACATCATCGGATAATAGTCAGTAGGCTTGATGAGTCTCGGAAAACTCTCTAACATCTCAGATTTTGGAACCTTGCAGAAGCCACACCTCCTGGGACATCAAGTCTGGTCAGCAGATGGATGCCTCATTACCCCTCAGAAGACAGTTGCCAATCATCCTTTGCTTCCTTGTGGTCACTGATTCTGCAACTTACGGGTGCTTGAGCTCTGGTTCTTCTGGGATGTTTTCACCACTTGCACTCCCAGGGCTGCATACTGGCAGACAGCACACCTCCCTTTTCTGAACCTTGCTTGCATTTCAGGCAGTTCCTGTTCCAGTATGACTATAGTTTCCACTACATGATCTTGAATAGAATCTTGCTGGTGTGTGGGATCAGAGCAATTGTGCAACAATTTCCACAGTCATTTGGATCATCTTTCTCCAGTATTTGTATGAACATAGATCTTATCTCCAGGAACAAGCAGGAATGTAGTCTTCACATATGGGTATCGTCGGTACCGACGGAGCCTGCACGGGAACGCTCCCCAGCATCCAATTAGAAAGCTTTTGGGAGCATCCCACAGCGCCTGCGTGCTGCCTTCCCGCCTTTCCCAACTGCCTCTTTCCAGTTCTTCGTTTTCCACTGAGCCAGCAGGTCGTTTTCCTGTCACCGCAGAAATTATCCCATATTTTTTCTTTCTTTTTTGTGGTAGTGTCTGCCTTCCTCGACGTTATACCGGTACCGCCGGTTCTTTCTTTCTTTAAAAAAATAAATAAAAAAAATTCTATCTTTATCTGGATTTTCCAGCTTTTTTCTCTTGGGTGCCACGTGCCATTTTGGGCACTAGGCCCAATTTTTTCCTCAACATGGAAAAACCCACTTTGGGTTTTAAAAAGTGTTCCAAGTGTGGTGGTACCATCTCTGTCACTGGCACTCATGAGTGGTACCTCAAATGTTTAGGTCCTGACCACTCCATCTCGGAGTGTGTTGCCTGTGGGATGATGTCGAAGAGGGGTTGACAGAACCGAGCAGCTAAGCTTAGCACTCTTTTTCCCTCCAATGTAGCATCTGTGGCATCGACATCTTCCAGGGCTTCGTCTTCCTCCCATGGATCTCAGGTATCCAAACATAAATCTGGCCGGTCCTCAAAGGGTAGATCTCATTCCAAGCATCGAGATGCCTCTGGTGTTGCCCTTGAGGAACTTGTACCGGCAAAATTGCCCCGGCGGGAGGCTTCGGCTTCCAAAGCATTATCGGGCTCCAAGATGTTCTCGAGGCCTCAACCTCGGCAGAACTACTGGTGCCATGCTCTGGTGTACTGGCCGCTTCGTCCGGTACCGACACCCAGGCATCGGCAGCGTCAATTGACCAGAGATTCCTGGCTATTGAGCGCAGTCTGGCGGCTCTCCTTGCGGCATCGGTGCCTTCGGAACCGCTTCAGACAGTTCAACCGGTATCGACACCGGCTCCGGCACCGATATCGATACCGGTACCAACAGCGGCGAGTATGCTACCAACACTGAATCATGCTATTTCCTTCGGTATCGACAGGCCGGTACTGGACCCCCTCCGGTACCGACTTCGATCGGTACCGGTATCGTGCTTTGCAAGAGCACCCGGACAGAAGATATTTTGAATCCTCCGATGACTCTGAGGACTCTGATAGCTCTGTCGATACCGGAGTACTTCTCTCTGAGGAGCCCTCTTCTCCTAAGCGTAGGATGTCTCCTCCAGAGGATATATCCTTTCAGGATTTCATCAGAGAGGTGGCTAGGGGTCTTTCCATCACAGTGGCTCCTGAAACAGAGCCCAGAGCAAAGGAGTTGGAGATTTTACAATATCCTAAAGCTCCCAAGGAAGCGGCTACTTTGCCTATTCATGAGATTTTACATGATCTCATGTTAAGAATGTGGGAAACACCTCTTACCACCTCTCCCCCTTCCCGTAGACTGGATACCATGTATCAAGTACCTCCTTGTCCTGGATTTCAAAAAACTCAGTTGCCACACCACTCGTGGTGGAGTCAGCTATGAGAAGGATCAAGAGTGCAAAGAGACATGCATCTAATCCTCCAGGACGTGAATGTAGGACTCTGGATGCCTTTGGGCGTTGAAAATTCCAGGCCTCTATGCTTTCTGCCAGGATTAGTTCTATATTTTATACATGGGAATGTTCCTTAAGGAGGTTACAGGAGATGTCGAGCTTATAAGCCCTCTCCTTCCTGATGATAAAAGGCAGGATTATCTTACACTTGTCAAACATGTGCAGGATGTTTCCAAGTTTGTTAATCGTGCAGCTTTTGACTGCTTTGAGTGCATAAGCAAAACCTCTGCCATTGCCACAGGTGCTCGTAGGATTGTCTGGCTCCAGGCATCTGACTTAGAACTCTGGGTACAGGATAAACTGGGGAATATTCCTTGTACAGGCGAAAATCTCTTTGGCAAGAATTGGCAAGAGAAAGCTAATGAGCTGGATGCTGATAACACCACTTTGGATAGACTATCCAAGGCTACAGCTGATCCTGCAAGGAGAAAATCCTACAAGAAACCATTCTTCTCTAAAAAGAATAGGTTTTATCCCTCCTATACCCAGCAGGTACATTCTGCAGGTCAGTCCGCCCGAAAGGGACAGCAGCCCCCAAAGCAAAGGAAATCAGAGGCTGCTAAGCCTCAACCGGCCCAGCAGTCTCAGCCTCCACAGGGGCTTTGACTCCTATCTAGGGAACTTGGCCTTCCTGGACCTGAACGGGCCAGAGCCTTCCACCATCCCAGGAAGGTTGTGTCATTTTGCCCCCAGATGGGGGCAGATAACAGCAGAACAATGGACTTTTTCCATTGTAAGAGAGGGGTACAAGCTTCATTTCTTCAACATGCCCCCTCCTACGGTGGTAAGATAGTTCAATTCTCAGACTTCTCTCAACACTCAGTTGAGTCAGGAGGTCAGTTTACTTCTTGCCCAGGGGGCAATAGAAGACGTACCCATTTCCCAACAGGGTATAGGGGTTTACTCCCCTTATTTCCTTGTTCCAAAGAAAACAGGGGGACATAGACCCATTTTAGACCTCAGAGAACTGAATAAATTCTTGTTCAAAGAGAAATTCAAGATGATTTCTCTGGGAACTCTGCTGCCATACCTTCAGAGTCAGGATTGGCTTTGTTCTCTAGATCTCAAGGATGCGTACACTCATGTTCTCATCTATCCAACTCATCGAAGGTTCCTTCGCTTCCTGTTCCAAGGAAAGTACTATCAATACAGGGTGCTTCCCTTTGGCCTGGCCTCAGCACCAGGGGTGTTTACGAAATGCATGGCTGTAGTGGCAGCATTTCTTCGCACTCTAGGAATATTCGTCTTCCCCTACTTAGACGACTGGCTCATTCGAGCCCCATCAAAGTCAGAGGCCAGAATTTCCCTATCTTGCACAATGTGTATCCTTCAGTATTTGGGCCTAGTCATAAATATCCCAAAATCCAGCCTAACTCCCACTCAGTCTTTAGAGTTCATAGGGGCTTTGCTGGACACCAGAAAAGCAAGGGCCTATCTTCCACAGGCCCGCTGCCTTCGCATTGTGCCTCCCAAGCAATGTTAAAAACTCATCTCACTGCTCGGGAAATGTTACAACTACTAGGCCACATGGCATCTACCGTGCACGTGGTTCCCTATGCTCGCCTCCATATGAGAGCAGCCCAATGGACTCTATCCACTCAGTGGACTCAAGCATCAGGCTGCCTATCAGACAAAATACCAAACACAAGTCGCCTTATTTTGTCTGTACAATGGTGGCAGTCAACCAAAACCTGTTGGTGAGGTCCCCTTTCCAGCAACCCCTACCCCAGGTCACTCTAACAACAGACCCCTCACAGGTGGGTTGGGGAACTCATCTGCAAGATCTCTCAACCCAGGGCACCTGGACTCCACAGGAGACCCACTTACATATCAATCTCCTAGAACTCACAGCAATCTTCCTTGCTCTTCGAGTGTTCCATACCCAACTCAGCTACAAGACAGTCCTGATTCAGACGGACAATCAAGTAGCTATGTTCTTCCTGAACAAGCAGGGAGGAACAGGTTCTCTGTCGCTTTGCAACGAAGCTTTGCCTTTATGGGCCCTCGCCAGAGAGCATCAGATTCATCTCCTTGCGGTGTATCTGCCAGGCATTCAAAACTCTTGGGCAGACAGACTCAGTCGAGTTCTGCTTCCACACGAATGGTCTCGCTATGCAGACCAGGTAGCAAAAATTTTTCAAATTTGGGGAACTCTGGAAATAGACCTCTTTGCAAGTCCGTTGAATGCCAAACTTCCCCGGTTCTGTTCCAGAATTCCGGCTCAGGGTTCTCAGGCCAGGGATGCTTTCCTCCTCTATTGGGGTCAGGACTTCCTATATGCCTTTCCATCCATTCCCCTAATTCCCAAAACCCTACTCAAGCTTCAGAGAGACAAGGGCCACATGATTCTCATAGGTCCACATTGGGCACAGCAGGTGTGGTACCCTCTATTCCTGCATCTCTCTCAAGCTCCATCTCTGGAGTTAGGATCTACTCCAGATCTCCTGTCTCAGGAGGACGGGATATTGTGGCATCCCAATCCCCACGCTCTGGATCTCAGGGCCTGGTTGCTGAGAGCCTAGACCTTCATGGTCTTAACCTTTCTCAACAAGTAAAGGATGTCCTTTGTGCTTCTAGGAAACCTTCCACAAGACACTCGTAAGCTTTCAAGTGGAAAAGGTTTTCTATATGGTGTTCACAAAAGGGTCTTCACCCCTCTGCGATACCTCTGGAATCATTACTGGAGTATCTCCTTCATTTATCTAATGCAGGACTTAAGACTAACTCAGTAAGAGTCCATTTAAGTTGTATTTCAGCTTCTTTAAAGCCTTTAAATGGACAGCCTATTTCCTCTCATCCTCTCATAGCGAGATTTATGAGGGGCCTTCTTCTAACTAAGCCTCCCATTAGGCCACCTCCAGTGGCATGGGACCTGAATCTAGTTCTTGGGCAGCTCATGAAGCCGCCTTTTGAACCTTTAGCCACTACCTCCTTGGAATTCCTTTCCTGGAAAGTTATCTTTCCCATTGCAGTCACATCAGCACGTCACATCAGTGAATTGCAAGCATTAGTGGCTGATCCTCCTTACACGAGATTCCATCCTGGAAAAAGGCATCCACAGCCTTGCCTGGGAGTGGTGTAAATCCTACCTATCGGATCACTGGCAACAAGTCCGTGTTGGTTCTGAAACTTCGACACCATTCCACCAGCAACAAGGTGTCCCGCAAGGTTCCTCCTTATCTGCGCTGATGTTCAATATCTATATGCAGCCGATATGCAACATCATCCGATCCTTCAATATTTCTGTCCTAATCTACGCGGATGATGTTCTGCTATTCACCCCGTTCAAAGTCAAACAACCGGAATTCACCAACCTTGTTAACTGCTTCAACGCAATTGCAGATTGGCTAACTACCCAAAACCTCCACATTAACTTCAAGAAAACGGAGGTACTTTACATGTCAAGGAACAAAAACTTCTCTCCCCCCTCCAGCCTAAGAGTAAGAGATGCGGAGATTCCAAGCCGCAATGCCATACGCTACCTCGGCATTACTCTTGACCAGCACCTTGATTTCAAGGAGCATATAAAAAACATCACCAGGTCCATCTACAACAAAATCAGGACACTGAGGCATCTCAAACCTATGCTACCTGCTGACGACTTCCGAACCATCTTCCAGGCCCTCATACTACCACATTTAGATTATGCAAATCTAATCTTGTACGGCCTACCAAAGAATACTATCAATCCTCTCCAACAAGCCATGAATGCCGCTACATGTGTCCTCTGTGGTCTAGCCAGATCAGACCACATCACACCAATACTCAAGGATCTCCATTGGTTACCGATATACTCCAGGTTAACATATAAGATTCTGCTAATAACATTCAAGATTATCAACAACATCGCCCCCAATTCTCTCAAGGAACTTATCACACCTACTCCAAAAACTAGAACCAGAAGGACAACAACAGACAACACTTTGACTATTCCCAAAGACTCCATAAAATGCTCCCAAACAACCAGGAGAAGAACCTTTGCCTACTATGCACCAAAATGTTGGAACGACTTCCCCCCAGAAATCAGAGCGATCCGGGACCTTCTACAATTCTGGAAAGCGATAAAACACCACCTCTTTCTGCTCCATTTTGCCCAAGCCGCCACCCCGACTCTAAGAAACCATCCCCCTTCCCCTACTAAAGACTCCTACACAACATAACGCTCAAGCCCCAAGCACTCACTTGTCAGTCCTGAAACTACCTAAGTCCTTTCAGATCAAGTATCAACTATTATGCCATATCTTTATGTACATAGTTTCATACATTCCTCAACCATCCTGATACATGTCAATATGTAAATAGTTTCCCATGTTCTCCAAGTTTTATTCCCTGTTATAATGTAAATTCAATCAGTCTTCTCTGATCTGGAAAATCTTTGTTAAATGTAAACCGCACTGATAACAAATAGTGCGGTATATAAGAATTGTTAAATAAATAAATAAATAAATAATTATAAGATAGTCCTTAGGACTCATCCACACTTTATGCCAAAGATGGTCTCACCTTTTCATTTAAACCAGGTGGTTTACCTGCCGGTATTTTTTCCAAGGCCTCATGCTTCAAATGCAGAAAGGAATCTTCATACTTTGGACTGTAAAAGAGCACTTGCCTTTACTTACAGAGGACACAGCAACATAGAAAGTCCTCCCAACTCTTTGTTGCTTTCGATCCTTCTCATTTAGGACTTCCAGTCTACAAGAGAACATTGTCCAACTGGATTGCACAGTGTATTTCTTTTGCCTATCAGAGTAAGAACCTTTCTCTGGAAGGCCATGTCACAGCTCACAATGTGAGAGCCATGGCAGCCTCAATGGCTCATCTACACTCTGTGTCTATTGACGACATCTGTCGAGCAGCTACTTGGGCCTCGGTTCATACCTTCACAGCCCATTACTGCTTAGACAAGGACTCCCGCCGGGATGCCTTGTTTGGTCAGGCTGTTCTACAACACTTGTTCCATACTTAATCAACTCCTACCCACCTTTCCCGATAGGATGCCAGAGATCCATGGGGGGAAGTGGAGCCCTTTCACAGGGGCACACAACTTCTGGGTTCTCTCCTTGGCATCGGTATCTAGGGAGTCCCCATATGTGATGACTACATTCCTGCTTGTTCCTGGAGATAGCATAGTTACTCACCTGTAACAGGTGATCTCCGGGAACAGCAGGAATTTAGTCTTCACAACCCACCCACCTGCCCTAGGAGTTATATCTCTCTTTTCTTTTCTTTCCCTCTCTCTCTCTCTCTTTGTCTCAGCTTTAAAACTCAACTGGAGAGAGGCAGTTGGGAAAGGTGGGAAGGCAGCATGCAGGTGCAGTGGGATGCTCCCAAAAGCTTTCTAATTGGACGCTGGGGAGCGTTCCCGCGCAGGCTCCGTCGGTACCGACGATACCCATATGTGAAGACTAAATTCCTGCTGTTCCCGGACATCACCTGTTACAGGTGAGTAACTATGTTTTACAATCAGTTGGCCATGATGTTATCTCCCATACCTCCTGGCAGAGCCTTGTAGGTGTTGTAATAACTGCATCTGATTGCTGCAGTACTTCATTGGGAATGCCATCAGTGTCTGATGCTTTGTTATATGATATTGATTTTAATGCTGCTTCAACAATGTTTTCATCATTAGTAGTTCCTAATCGTAAGGTACAGGTTGGAATGGAAGCTGATTCACTTGATCTTTATAGTAAAATGATCCGGCAACGGAGGGTTAAGTGACTTGCCCAAAACTTCAAGGAGTGCTAGTGGGAATCAAACCCTGGTCCCTTGGCTCCCCAGCCAGTGCTCTAACAATTAGGCTACTCCTCCACTCCTGAATAATACTTAAATAATGATCTTATAATGCATGTTTAATAAAGAGATGGGTCTATAGTTTTGAAATGATAATGCATCTCTTCCAGGTTTCTCAAGAATAAATCATAACATCAGAAAAACTGCACCCATGAACCTAAATCATGATATAAGGAAAGGAGAGCAGGTGCAGGACAAGATTCTTTTCAAAACCCTTATAAAATTCTAAAGGGAAGCTATCTGGCCCTGGTGCTTTCCGTTCATGCAAACCCTGCATAACTGAGGAGATCTCCTTTAGGCAGAATTCACAGTTTAAATATGTAACATCTTTCACCAATACTGTAGATAGCTGCACTGCTCTGAAAGCTGTTCATTCTCAGCAAGCTCACATCGCTTCTCTGATGCATACAAATAGGGTAGTAAGACTGAAACTGTGTAGCAATCAAAATATCTGAGATATGCACTTCCCCTTCTCATTTCTGATGTCCTATATTCTACCCCTTGTTTAACAAACAAAAGGGAGCAGGCAGAGCTACACCACTGGTAGACAGAGCTTTTATATGTAGTCACAAGGGTCAGTCCTACACGTGTTTCGGCAGAAGCCTTCTTCAGGGGACTGTGACCACCAAATCAACACTGAATCAATTAGATAGCACACCACTAGGACGCTAGAGTAAAGCTTGAGCAGCAAATGGTGCCATTGGTGTCTCTTGTACACCACAAAACTGATATCTCCCTGTATAAAGGGTTTATATGTATCCCAAATCATTACAAAGAGCATCCCTTCTGAAATATTATATTGAAAAATTGCTTTGGACTATTATTGATCTATTCTTGGAAATTATCATCAGTCAGTAAAGCCAAATTCAATATCTAGGGAGATTATTCCCCCCATCCCCTCCAAACCATTGTTTACAGCAGCATGGTCAGATACTATGCTATTTATTTATTTATTTATTTAACAATCATTTCTTATATACCGCCTTTCATGATATCAAGGCAGTTTACATCGAACAAACTGAAATTACATTGAACAGGGCATTATAACTTGGAGATAACTATTTTACAGGGAACAATGGCAATGGAGGGTTAGGTGGCTTGCCCAAGACCACAAGGAACACCTGTGGGACTAGAAACCACAGTCCTTCCGGCCCAAGGTTGCTGTCCTCTAGTGGGATTTGAATCCCGACCTTCTATTAAATTTTGTGTTTTCAGATGAAACAAAAAAAAATAATCTATTCTGAAATGCATTGCATGTGTAGTAGAGAAAAATGTGAAGTCTCACTAAATTGGATGTGCGAGCCTCCAAGGATCAACAAGGCCCCCATAGTAAGACTTTAGTGTAGCCCACCTCCATATCAGTGTATTATCTAGAACATCATCAGAGAGACGGTTAAAAGTCATTGCCCACAATTGCATTTTTAATTAAAGGGGAAGCTTAAGCATTAGCCATCTCCATAAAGAATTATGGGTCATAATTAGTGGGGACATATACATTCAAGAGGGTAATCACTTGATTCAGCCATTTCACCTCCAGTTTTAACCGTCTGCCTTCCAGGTCATTTTTTCTGGCAAGTCATCTGCACACACAACACCCTTTGAATGGGAATTATTATTCTATTACGCTTTTCTTTAGCAGCGGAGCAATAATAGTCTCCAACTCATCCCCCCACAAGTTTCAGAACTTCCTAATGGCCAACCCTAGTGTCTTGCAAGAAGCATACGTCTGCTTGCAGCAGTTTCATATAAAGAAGGTGCTTTTCATAATCAAGGTGACTATTCAGGGTTTTTTTTCCATATCATTCATTTTTATTGAAAATTTTCATTATGAATCAAATGGGCATAATCACAAATCGTGCAGTGTAATAGCATTTCCATATCACAAGAGAGAACCTTCCTTCAAGAAACAAAGCAATGCACACATTTTCACAGCCATATTTATTTATTTATTACTGGCTCTTGCTATCCCACTTATGATCAAAAAAGATCCTAAAGCAGCTTACAATAAAATTGCACAGAAATGTATGTAGCAATATGATCCCTCTATCATATTAACTCAGCACTCCAGAACTTCAAACCCCCCCTCCCCCCCATCCTCAGTGAACAGCCAGATCTTTACCCCTTTCCGAAATAGTAACAAATTTACTTCTGCCTGCATCTCCACTGGACGAGTATTCCACAAATTATATACAGAACATCAAAACCTACACAGCTGAGTTGTAGTTAACGGGATCTGTAGAAAACAGGATACCTGTAGTGCACCACACGAGGTTGATGCAATAGATGTTAAGTACAATGGCACTCCCATTCGCAAACAGTTAAAAATCATACACGCAGTCTTAAACTTGACTCTTTGTTTTACTGGTAACCAATGTAATTTTCACAAGAGAAGATTCACATGTTCATATTTACCCTTTTCAAAAATCAATCTGGCCACACAATTTTACTCACCATGAACCCGATGCAGCTGAAATTCCAGCAAATCAAAGTAAACTCCATTACAGCAATCAATATAGGATGTTACCAGAGTGTGCATGACCACAAGGAAGTCCCACCTGTCCAAATAAGGGTATAATCTACTAAGGTTCTGTAAAGCCCCAAATGCCCCTTTACCCACTCCCCCAGTCAATTGAATCAAGTGTAACTGATTATCAAGCAGCACACCCAAAATCTGCACTTCCTCCGGAGTCTTCAAAACTATTCCTTTTACCTCCCATTTTATATTTAGCTTATAAGCTCCTTTGCTACCCCACAGTTTATTTGTATTTAACTTCAAGCGATGCATGCATAGCCAATCAGCAATTTGATTTAATTTATCATTTTGTACTGACACGTCCTGCCCTAAATTTCTAGCAGCATCCACCAGTATAATTAGTCTTTTCATCTACATAATTCCCAATTGCATTATTAATCACACTAAGGGAGCCAAATAAATATTAAACAGTAGTGGAGATAACACTGACCCCAGAGGGATCCCACCTGCACACAAAACTAGCACTACAATGCAATCACCAACTGTATAAGGATGGAACAAATACAACATGAAAGAATGGAAAAACCCTTAAAAACATTTAGTTTTTATTTTTCTTCTGGGACACACTCAGCAGTGGTGAAAATTAAAAAGAAAACCATATATTCAGCATTGGTGAATATCCAGCGACCGGTGCTGAATATCCACTTTGCCCATATTGTAGTTTGCTTAATTCTGCATAATTTTCAAATTTTTGGTGCATAACACCATTTATTTATTTATTTTATTTATTTAGCTGTATTTATATACCGCCTTTCACCGGGTCAAAGCAGTGTTACATGGGGGTGGGGGAATTAACTACAAGGGTGGGGCCATCACCGGGGAGGCAACATTAATGATTTTGACATAGGAAGGACTTTGGACACAGGACAAACGTTGGACATAGACAGGTTAGGGTAGCTTTGGGTTAGAAGTTCATTGTGGATGAGATCGGGGGTTTGTGGGTTTTACGGTGGGTCTCGAGTTGAAGTATTCTTGAAAGAGGATGGTTTTTAGCTGTTTTCTGAAAGTTAGAAGGTCGGTATTGCATCTGAGATAGCTTGGTAGAGAGTTCCATAAGGACGGAGCATAAAGTTCGAAGGCTCGATTGCAGGTCCGTTGTGAGCATTTGGTTCTTTTGTGAGGGACGGTGAGGAAAATGCTGGAGGTTTGTCTAGTAGATCTGCCGTGGGCTGGACGAGCCAGTAGGGTGCGAAGCTGGGTGTCTTGTGTTTGATGGATAGCTTTGTGGGTGAGTAAGATGGCTTTGTATTTTGTCCGTGCTTTGAGGGGGAGAATGTGTAGTTCTTTCAGAATTGGGGTGATATGGTCGGTTTTCTTTGCCCTCTGAATGATTCTTGCGGTGGTGTTTAATGCAGTTCTGAGGGGGTTGGTGTGGGTGGCTGGAAGGCCATGGTAGATTATGTTGCAGTAGTCCAGATGAGGTATTTATTTAACTGTATTTATATCCCGCTTTTCACCGGGTCAAAGCGGTGGGACATATAACAAGGGGGGGGGAATCAATGGTGGGGGGGGGGCCCATCACCGGCGGTTCAACATTGATGATTTTGGGATGAACATAGAGACTGACAGGGTAGCATAGTTACTGGTCTGGAGCTTTTGAGAGCCATGAAGTGTAACTACAGCCATCCTGTCTTCACTACACACATTATAGCATTTCAGCCTTTTTGCTTATTCCCATTTTAAGCATGAAGAGAATGATGGGAAATCTTTTAGCATATTTTTGTTTTTGTGCTCAGAATCCAACACTAGTGACAAGAATAATTTTTGTGTGACTAATCGAAAAAGAAAGACCAAGGAAGTATAAGTCCTCAGATATCAGTACCATAAGTTGTGTAGGCTATCCAGTTTTGTTTTTTTTTGTTATTCAGGTCAATTAAATATCTCCGTTTTAAAGACGTTTCTTCTCTTGGGATTGAAATCTGTCATGTTACCATGGATATTGAAAGCTTCTGTAGAAATATTCTTTATGATACAGAGAAATCTTTAAAAGCTTTCCCTGTCAAACTGTTCAATGCTAATGGTATTTCCCACGCAGCTTATTATGCAATTGACAAAAATTTGTGCTTACCCATATTTATCTCTTTTTTCCTGAAAATAAAGTAACAACCTTTTAAACTGAATGTAGAAAGCATTGTGTTTCCAAATCTGTGCTGCTGAACCTGAGACAAAAAGAAGTGGTGTTAACTATGGTCACACAAAAAGGCCTTTTATTTTTATTTGGTAACCCAAATACAATTGGTCACGATTCACGGAGTGAAAAATATCACAAAACGTAAAAATCACTCCAATGTACACATGTGTGTTTCTATTTAAATAACACTTGGTAATCAAAATCACAAGGTATACCGGGTCTCAGCATCCAAGGGCATACGGTGAGGAAACAGCCCAAAACAAGTTCAGGCCATCTACACCAATACTAAGCCCAGTAACATCAATGACCCAGTGTCTAGCAACTGACGATACCCATACCAAGCTTCTTAGATATACAAATTTCAACACTTAGCTTAAGAGCCAGGCAGGGAAACACAAGACCGCCAACTGCATCCCCGACGTTCTCACCTAAAAGAGCCCTTCAAACGTTTCGCGGGACTACCCGCTGCTTCAGGGGAATCTGTGAAAACACACACACACACAACACACAAGTTAAACATAACCTTTCTTTTACTATGAAACACATCTAAAACCACCTTATAAAAATTAAAATTCACGAGACCACAACTCCAATTGCTTACCTGCCAGCTAACCTTCAACCACGCCGAGCAGAAAAACGCCGCCCATGCGCACACCACATAGCCGCTATAATTTAAAGGGAACCCCATGATGTCACGACACCATGACACCACGTACACCAATCAACGTAAAATATCAAAACTACCAAAGCTACAGTATCAACTCTAAAACCCCACTCATAAACAAACCGACCAATCAATCCGAAGATTCAGACCTGCCGGGGCGACGGTATTAAGCCGAAAAATCCAGCTTTGCTCACGTAACATTAGAGTTTGCTCCCTGCTTTTCCCATTACGCCCACAGGAAACTTGCTCTATACAGAAACAAACCACATCACAAAAGGAATGGTCAAACTCGGTAAAGTGAGACACAAGAGGTGCCTCCCGAACACCACACCGAAGCCTACTCTTATGTTCCAATACCCTTTTGCGAAAAGGCCGACATGTGCTCCCAATATAAAGAAGCTGACACGGGCATCTGATGGCATACACAACAAAGGATGAGTCACAAGAAGTGACATCCCGCAACTTATATTGAACTCCATGATACTCGAAGACCCCAGTAGCACACGAGACCTCACAAACTGCACAGTGCCCGCAAATCGAATGACCACCCACTGCCTCCTTCCGTTCCCCTGAAGAATTCAACAGCTCACGAATATTACGCTGGCGCTGCCAGACACATCTGACCCCATGTGCAGTTTGTGAGGTCTCGTGTGCTACTGGGGTCTTCGAGTATCATGGAGTTCAATATAAGTTGCGGGATGTCACTTCTTGTGACTCATCCTTTGTTGTGTATGCCATCAGATGCCCGTGTCAGCTTCTTTATATTGGGAGCACATGTCGGCCTTTTCGCAAAAGGGTATTGGAACATAAGAGTAGGCTTCGGTGTGGTGTTCGGGAGGCACCTCTTGTGTCTCACTTTACCGAGTTTGACCATTCCTTTTGTGATGTGGTTTGTTTCTGTATAGAGCAAGTTTCCTGTGGGCGTAATGGGAAAAGCAGGGAGCAAACTCTAATGTTACGTGAGCAAAGCTGGATTTTTCGGCTTAATACCGTCGCCCCGGCAGGTCTGAATCTTCGGATTGATTGGTCGGTTTGTTTATGAGTGGGGTTCTAGAGTTGAAACTGTAGCTTTGGTAGTTTTGATATTTTAGGTTGATTGGTGTACGTGGTGTCGTGACGTCATGGGGTTCCCTTTAAATTATAGCGGCTATGTGGTGTGCGCATGGGCGGCGTTTTTCTGCTCGGCGTGGTTGAAGGTTAGCTGGCAGGTAAGCAATTGGAGTTGTGGTCTCGTGAATTTTAATTTTTATAAGGTGGTTTTAGATGTGTTTCATAGTAAAATAAAGGTTATGTTTAACTTGTGTGTTGTGTGTGTGTGTTTTCACAGATTCCCCTGAAGCAGCGGGTAGTCCCGCGAAATGTTTGAAGGGCTCTTTTAGGTGAGAACGTCGGGGATGCAGTTGGCGGTCTTGTGTTTCCCTGCCTGGCTCTTAAGCTAAGTGTTGAAATTTGTATATCTAAGAAGCTTGGTATGGGTATCGCCAGTTGCTAGACACTGGGTCATTGATGTTACTGGGCCTAGTATTGGTGTAGATGGCCTGAACTTGTTTTGGGCTGTTTCCTCACCCGTATGCCCTTGGATGCTGAGACCCGGTATACCTTGTGATTTTGATTACCAAGTGTTATTTAAATAGAAACACACATGTGTACATTGGAGTGATTTTTACGTTTTGTTTTATTTTTATTTAGCTACTGATTTTAAAGAATAAGTAGTTCTGAATATATTGATGTTATTTTTAATAATAAAATGATTGTTAGACATTTAGGAAGTCTCATTTCCATACATTTTTACTCTGTCACTTCCTCAGTTATTCTCATCTTCTTTATTCTCACAATTTGTTTTTTTCCTCCCCCAAGCAAGGCTTCCCTGTTAACTCAGAGCTTCTTATTTGTTTTCTTGTCTTTGTCTTGATTAGATTGTAATTTCCAAAGAGCGGATGCTTTCTGTTATGTGTCTCTGTATGGGGTTGCATACATCTGATATGCTCTACTTAAATGATAACAATGATGTTTTTGGGGTTCTTCAGAGTATAGTCATAGGTTTCAGTTATCCTTTTAACAGCTATAAACATATACATGATGGGACTATGTATTTCTCCAGGACCAAGCAGGAAGTCAGTCCTCACATATGGGTGACGTCGGCGCCGACGGAGCCCTCGCGGAGCAATTTTCCCCAGCTTTCAAAGAAAGCCTTTGGGAATTGCAGCGCGCATGCGCAGTCCCCTTCCCGCCCAAGGGTGCCATCTTAGCCAGTCTTCTTTTTTCCGCGGAGCCCTTCAGACGTGCCCGTCTTGTCCCCGCTGAAAAAGTTGATTTTTTCGTGTTTAATCGCGTTTTTCTCTATCGGTTCGACACCGGTCCTTTTCCTGCCCGGACTCGCGACGCCATTGCGAGTCCTTCTGTTATTTTTCGGTTTTTCTGATTTTCTGTCAGTTTCGTTTTCGGTTTTTCACTGGCAGCCCAGTCCTTTGACCTTGCAGGGGCCCTTTTTCCCCCGATGGCTGCCAGTGGGTTTCAAGCGGTGTGTTCAGTGTGACAGAAATATGTCACTCACTGACACACATGATAATTGGCCTCCGCTGCCTAGGCCCGGATCACGAGGAACTGATCTGTGGGGCCTGCAGCAAGATGTCCTCCAAAGCGTTAAGGGAGTCGGCGGCATCAGCGGGAACGAATCTTCGCTGACCCCGGCCGGACCCGGACCTCGTCGGAGGCCTCGGCGTCCAGAGGTTCCAGCTCTGACCATCGCCGGAGTTCCTCCGACAGGGGTTCTCCCTCCGGGGACCATCGTCGGAAGGTGAAACCCGAGAGGGCGGCATCGGTGGACGCTCCTGGTTCCGCAAGGGCCAGGTCGCATAGCCCCGATAGCCGTCCCGGGTCTTTGGAGAAGGAGCATCTACCGAAGCGACCTCGTCTGGAGTCGGAGTTGCCTGCTCGGGTAAGTCCTGTAGTCCTCCTGGACTCGCCTCAGAGGGGTTCCGACGTCGGGCCCGACACCGTCGGGGCCCGAGTCGGGGGCTGCTGGGTCACCTGAGGTCGGACTCAGGTTGACGCCTTGGAGAGCAGACTCTCTGCCTTCATGGACCAGCAGCGGGCACTGATCGCTAGCCTCGCTGGCGCCTCTGCCCCGACCGCCGGGACGTCGACGTCTAAGTCGACCCCGGAGACCGAGCCGATCCTCGAGTCCATGCGGGCTCGAGTCGATCCTCGGTCGAGGTCACCCTCGGCCTCCCGTTCGGGACCGAGGTCGTCGACGCTGACTCTCTCGGCGTCGGGGCGGCCGAAGCCTCCGCCCGCCCGGAACGACCCCACCGATTCCTCCTCGGAGTCGGCCTGGGAGTCTGAAGAGGAAGAGTCACCTGATTCCTTTCGGACTCGGTGTGTCCCCTCGGACTCGCCTGAGTCCGAACCTCGGAAACAGTCCCCTCCGGAGGACGCCCGGTTCTCTCGGACTTCGTCAGGGATATGGCCAAGGCTTTGGCCTTCCCTGCGGATCCCGAGGAGGAGCCCCGAGCCGAAGAGCTTGATGCCCTTCAGTACGACTCTCTCCCGCCAGGGAGCACTTTACTGTCCGGTTCCTCCCATGCTGGAATGACTACTCTTCCGCATGTGGGAGAGTCCGGCATCGTCGCCGGTGTTAAGCAAGCGGGTCGATTCCATTTATCGAGTCCGCAAGAGCCCTGGCTTCCAAAAAGCACAGCTACCGCACCATTCCATGGTGGTGGAATCGGCCATGCATAGGCTTAAGAGCCAGAAGATGCACTCCTCGGTGCCTCCTGGTAGGGAGGCCCGCAACCTGGATGGCCTAGGTAAGAAGTGTTTCCAGGGCTCTATGCTTGCTTGTCGGGTCCAGACCTACCAGCTCTACATGGGCATGTATCTCAGAGACCTGGCTAAAGAGATAGCCGGATTCTCCGCTGGGCTGTCCGAGGAACCTTTGCGGATGTTCCTAGCCTTGACAACTGGTATTCGGGAATGCTCCAAATTTATGTCTCGAGCAGCCTATGATGGCTTTGAAGCATCGGCACGAGTGGCCGCAGCCGGCATCGGTGCCCGCCAACAGGCTTGGCTTCAGTCGTCTGACCTTGAACCCTGGGTGCAGGACAAGTTGGTCGATGTCCCCTGCCGAGGTGAGAACCTCTTTGGCAAGCCCATGGCTGAAAAGGCTGCCCAAATCGAGACGGAGACTCTCACCAGAACTAGGCTTTCTAGGAAGACCTCCACCCCTTCCCAGAAGAAGAAGGGCTCCGGAAAGAAGTCCTTTTACCCGAGAAAGGCGGCTGCCTATAAACACTACCCTCAATATCAGGCCTCCGCGGCTCCCCAACAGGGTCAGCAGGCCAAGGGACGGGTAACGGGTCCCGTAGGCAGCAAGCCCCCAAGCCTGCACCACCGCCCTGCTCAGCAAGGGTGGGGGTTTTTTGACTTCATCAGCATAGCCTCTCCCCCTCAGCTGGTTCCTCCCAGCACAGGAGGCCGGCTGGTTCACTTTGCCCACAGGTGGTCCAACGTCACCTCAGATGCCTGGGTGCTTCAAGTGGTGAGAGAAGGCTATCTTCTCCACTTCCACCAGGTCCCTCCCTCCTATTTCCCGGGAGAACCTCCACGTCTCCCTCTGCACAGGGACTTACTCCTTCAGGAGTTAGCAAGTCTTCTTCAGGAACAGGCTGTGGAACCGGTGCCCCCACCTGAGGGGTCAGGGCTTCTATTCCAGGTATTTCCTAATACCAAAAAGAACAGGGGGCCTCAGACCCATCCTGGACTTGCGCAACCTCAACAAGTTCCTCGTCAGGGAGAAGTTCAAGATGCTTACCCTTGGAATCCTTCTGCCCTACCTCCAGCAGGGAGATTGGCTATGCTCCTTGGATTTAAAGGATGCCTACACGCACATCCTCATCCACCCAAGCCACCGCCAATACCTAAGGTTTATGGTGGCAGGAAATCATTACCAGTACAGAGTACTGCCCTTTGGCCTATCCTCCGTACCACGAGTCTTCACAAAATGTCTCGCGGTGGTGGCGGCTTATCTCCGGCTTCACGGCCTCTATGTCTTTCCGTACCTAGACGACTGGCTCATCAGAGCATCGTCCTCTCCAGAAGTCTCAAAAGCCACACACCGCACTGTGACTCTTCTGCAGTACTTGGGCTTTGTCATAAACTTCGCAAAGTCCACTTTGCTCCCCTCACAAGATCTCGAGTTCATCGGCGCAAGATTGCACACTCTTCAGGCACGAGCTTTCCTGCCTCTCGACAGGGCTCAACGGCTCATGGACCTAGCCGGCCGCTTTCGCAGCCAGTCCCTGGTCTCCGCCAGGCGCTTCTGAGACAACTCGGCCATATGGCTTCCACCGTCCACGTGACCCCCAATGCCCGCCTGAATATGCGGCCTGCTCAGTGGTGCCTTCGCAAGCAGTGGCAACAGGCCACGGGCGGCCTAGCCGACTTAGTGCGCATCTCCGACCCGCTGACCTCTTCTCTACAGTGGTGGCTTCATCGGCCGAACCTGGTGCTCGGAATGCCTTTTCAGTCTCCTCCGCCGGCTCAAGTGCTGACGACCGATGCTTCTCTCCTGGGATGGGGAGCGCATTGCCAAGGGGCATGTACTCAAGGTCTCTGGACCACGTGGGAGTCTGCGCAGCAGATCAACTTCCTGGAGCTCAGAGCAATCCGTCTGGCTCTCAAGGCTTCTCCCACCTGACTTCTCACCAGTCCGTCCTTGTCCAGACGGACAATCAAGTTGCCATGTTCTACGTGAACAAACAGGGAGGCACGGGCTCCTTCCTTCTCTCTGTCGAGAAGCACAGAGGCTCTGCTCTTGGGCCGTCAGCCACGGCATTCTTCTCAGGGCCGTTTATCTCCCAGGCCAAGAAAATTGCCTGGCGGACAAACTCAGCCGGATCCTCCAGCCGCACGAGTGGCGCCTGGATCCCTTAGTGGTTCAGAAACTTTTTCTGAAGTGGGGCCTCCCCACGATGGATCTCTTTGCCAGTCCTCTCAACCGGCAACTTCCTCGCTTCTGCTCTCGGCAGCCGCATCCCCTTCGAGTAGCGGCGGATGCTTTTCTGCTCTCATGGTCGAAAAGCCTTCTGTATGCTTTTCCTCCCATACCACTAGTCTCCCGAACTCTTTTCAAGGTTCTCCGAGACAAAGCGTCCATGATCCTGATCGCTCCTCGCTGGCCCAGACAGCCGTGGTTTCCACTCCTGCTGCAATTAGCGGTGGAGGATCCGTTCCCTCTGGGGTTTCAAACAGATCTCCTAACACAGGATCACGGGTCCCTGCTACACCCCAACCTCAGATCTCTATATCTGATGGCCTGGCTGCTGAAAGGGTAGTCCTTGCTCCCCTTCTATTGACGGCAGAGGTGGAAGAGGTCGTCCTAGCTTCCCGGCGACCTTCTACTCGCAAATGCTACGCCCTTAAATGGCGTCGCTTTTCCGCTTGGTGTGCCCAGCATCCTCAGGATCCCTTCTCCTGCTCGGTGTCGGTGATCTTGCAGTACTTGCTCTACCTCTCTAATCTGGGACTTAAGTCCAACTCTGTCAAAGTTCACCTCAGTGCTCTCTCAGCACATCATGTGCCGGTGGACGGCAGACCTCTTTCCGGCGACACTGTCGTGGCGAGGTTTCTCCGAGGTCTCCTTCTACTTAAACCACCTCTGCGCCCGCCAGCACCTGACTGGGATCTGAATGTGGTTTTACAGCGGATCACCTGTCCGCCTTTTGAACCTATGGCTACCTGTTCTCTACGTTTTCTTTCTTGGAAAACCTTATTCCTGATAGCCCTCACTTCCGCTAGACGCGTAAGTGAATTGCAGGCCCTCGTGTCTGATCCCCCTTACACTCGGTTCTACAAAAATAGGGTAGTCCTACGGACTCACCCAAAATTTCTTCCAAAAGTGGTCTCCCCTTTTTCACACATCAATCAGGAGGTGGTACTTCCGACCTTCTTTCCCAGGCCACACTCCAGCCGAGCTGAAATGGTCCTGCATACCCTGGACTGTAGTAGGGCATTGAACTTCTACCTTGACCGTACGCGGGAGCACCGTAAAGCTGCTCAGCTTTTTGTATCTTTTGACCCCAATAAATTGGGGCTCCCGGTCTCCAAGCGTACTCTGTCCATCTGGGTTGCTGACTGTATCGCTTGGGCTTATGGGCGGCCGGACTCTCCTTAGAAAGTCGAGTCATGGCTCATTGTGTTCGGGCGAAGGCTACGTCGGTGGCTTACCTCCGCTCTGTTCCGTTGGCAGACATCTGCCGGGCCGCTACTTGGTCTTCGAGCCAAACTTTTGCAGTCCATTACTGCCTCGAGAGGGAGTCCCGCAGGGACAGTGCTTTCGGACAGGCAGTCCTCCGAAATCTCTTCGAGGTTTGAGCAACTCCTACCCTCCATCCCGGATGGGGGCTACCGGTGGGTATATTCAGCGAAGATTCCTTCCTTCTGTACTGCTGAGCTAGAGGGAGCTCATTTTTTGTGCTTAGGGTCTCCGGTAGCCTTAAGCTTGGGAGTCCCATATGTGAGGACTGACTTCATGCTTGGTCCTTGAGAAAGCGTAGTTAATCACCAGTAACAGGTTTTCTCCAGAGCAGCAGAATCAGTCCTCACAACCCTCCCTCCTCCCCTTGGAGTTGCGATTATCTGCTTTAGTTTTTTGCAAATTTTTACGCTGTCTTTTAGCTATGTCATCTGACTGGCTAAGATGGCACCCTTGGGCGGGAGGGGACTGCGCATGCGCGCTGCAATTCCCAAAGGCTTTTCTTTGAAAGCTGGGGAAATTGCTCCGCGAGGGCTCCGTCGGCGCCGACGTCACCCATATGTGAGGACTGATTCCTGCTGCTCCTGGAGAACACCTGTTACAGGTGAGTAACTACGCTATTCTTTCCCCTTGAAATCTGTAGTGGGCACAGAAGTACCCTGTGAACTTTTCCATCTGCATTTTATGCTTGTAGGATTTATAAGGAAAATAATACATGTAGACCTGCAAACACGATCTGCATGTTATATTTTTATCCTGCTCATAACATGTCCTTGTGAATGCCGCCTCTTTGGAGGGAGGGCAGTTTTCAGTCAGCCAGTTTATACATGTAAATAGCTCTGAATTTTGGAATCCCATCTTAAAGAGTCTGAAAATTTTAATTTCTTGAAATCTCTTCAAATGTAAATGAGAAGTTTTTGGGAGGGTTGGATGGAGTTGAGAATCTGTTTTTCTGAGCACTGCGGCATAATTTCTAGGAGAGTGGCTTGGAAGGAAGTTACACCATTCTTTTCAGACTCTAGAGCAGCAGGGGTGTTTTGCTCCTTTTCAGGCAGCCTACAGAGAAGAGGTGGGAAGAGGGTGAATCTGGTGCAGAGAAGAGAACAGTCACTATTTCCTAAACTGCCATCGTCCCCTGTTGCTCCTGTCCAACTCCTTTCCCTGGCTCCACTGTTCCACTTCATTTTTTACTACAATTTAAGCCATGATGAGCAAATATTGGATCTGATGTGCAGAAATAATGCTTTTCTTACCCATTTCTTTTTCAGTAATGAGTTCTACAGAACTTCCTTTAGACGCTGATGTGCAAAGTAGCAACCTACTGATAACCTTCCTAAAATACAGTTCCATTGTAATGCAGGATACTAAAGGTAAATAATCATAAAGGCAATTAAAAAGGACATCATATTTTTTGAACCTGTTAGTCTTAATGTGCACATTTCCTTCCATTTTCCTGTTTGCTGACATTTGGATTTGTCCTTTGTTGTTTTCTTCACGGGAATAGTCACAACATGGGCAGCTATCCACAGAGTCCTCAGGAGTTGATATTGACTCAACGGCATGGTTCACTTCAAAAATATTTTATGTCCAACTCTTTCCATTTTCACATCCCTATTCTCACTGTGTGTAAAAGCAAAATGTGCTACTCGGGATTATAACTGCTTTACTTAACTTTAAGCATTTTCAGGTTTTGCAGCCTTTCTGACTGCACAAAGCAGTAATTTGGTACTTTTCTGAAGACAAGCAGGACAATATTTAGACACAAAGGTTGAAAGATATTTAAGACCAATAACATATAAAATATCAAATGTAAAAGTAAGCTTTTTAAAAGTGGTTATCAGGTTCGTAGGTAGACACTGTGATGAAATCAGAAAGATAGTGGTTCTCTCCCATATTTTACCCCTGCATATCACTTTCCATTTCGTCTCTCCGGGCCCGTCCAGGCAAGTGAGGGTTGTCAACCTTCTCTAGCAGCTGAGGACTGAAAAACTGAAGTTTAGACTGAGGTTTAGCCAGTAGGGGGAGCCAGATACTGTTGCTAGAGAAGGTTGACAACCCTCACTTGCCTGGACTGGCCCGGAGAGAACTCAAGGAAAGTCAATTAGCAGGTAAGGTCTAATTTCTTCTTACTGGAGTGGAGGAGTAGCCTAGTGGTTAGAGCAACAGCCTACTACCCAGGGGATCTGGGTTTGGTTCCCACTGACGCTCCTTATGGCTTTGGGCAAGTCACTCTACCCTGCATTGCCTCGGAAGAAAGGCCTGGCAATCTACTTCCGGTCATACCTTGCCAAGAAAACCCAAGGACTGCTGAGTCAGCATTGACTTGAAGGCACTTAAAAATAAATTTCACTTTCCTACAATTACTACTACAATAATCATTTGTATAGAGCTACAAGGCTTATGCAGCGCTATACATATAGATCTAAGACACAGTCCCTGCTTATCAGAGCTTGCAATCTAATCAAGGCACAACACATAGTGAAACTGGGAACTAGAGTCTGCTAAGATATACAGGGTGGCTCAAAAAAAGTGAGAACATCTCGTAAATTAAAAGTTTAAATAGTTTACCTTTTTTAGCTATATAACATCTTTATTTCGTCAATTTCCGGTCGCCATCTTTTTCTTTTTAATTTGTCAATCATTTACATCTGTCTTTTTGAATTTTTAAATAACTTATATGCTACAAGATGTTCTCACTTTTTTTGGGCCACCCTGTACATAAGTAGTGGACAAGAAAGTGAAGAGCATCAGGATCCAAAAGCAGTTTCAAAGAGGTTGGTTTTTAGTCCGGTTTGAATAGAGCTAGAGAAGGGGCACAATGCACAAAATGGGGTTACTTACCTGTAACTGGAGTTCTCCGTGGACAGCAGGATAAGTCAGTCACACCTGGTGTCCTCCGGGTGGCGCCAATACGGAATTGCTCTCTAGAGCTCAGAAAGCTGAGACTTTCTGAGCCCGCCCAGGTGGGCCACCCACCGTTCCGCCCCCTAGCCACCAGTATGTTCCAAGCTAGTCCAGCGGCTAGGAGCGGTCTCTTCAGGTGGCCTCCTCCAGGGGAGGCGGGTGGGATTGTGTGGCTGACTTATCCTGCTGTCCACGGAGAACTCCAGTTACAGGTAAGTAACCCCGTTTTCTCCATGGACAAGCAGGATTGCGTCAGCCACACTTGGTGTCTCCCTAGCTGTATGTGCTGGGGGGAGGAGGCCCATGCCTGGCCCTGAAGGGATTAGATACTCGGTTAAGAGGTTACCAACACAATTTTATTAACGACAGTGACAATAGTGCAATAGTTCTACCGCAACGCCACCGGTAGTTTACTGAGGCTTGGGCAGCATAACAGTGCAACAGTAACAGTGCAACAGTGAACATAACAGTGCAACAGTGACACAATAATCATAGTAGTGCGGCATAACAGTGCGAACAGTGCAACAATAAGCGTGCAACAGTGCAACTGTGCAATATCAACAAGGCAGTGTAAACAGTGCAATAGTAATGCCATTTGTCCAATGCTGGCAGGGGCAGCGCTCAGTCGCGACTCAGGGTCGTGGAGAGGACGGCCGCTCCGAGCGCACAACCCTCCTGAAAGCAGAGGTCAAGGCAGTAGTGTCTCTGGAAGGTGTGTGGTGACGACCAGGTGGCTGCCCTGCAGACCTCATCTAGCGGCACAGCGCGGAGATTGGCCATTGATGCAGCCAGAGCCCTGAGGTGGTGAGGGCCCACTCTAGGCTGTACTCCACTGGCACTGGACGGGTCGAGGCAATAGGCGACACAGGCGGAGACCCAATGGGACAGCGTCCTTTTATTGACAGGTCTTCCGGGCCTGTTCGGATCGAAGGAGACGTGCTCGCCCTGTCGGACAGCTTGCGTTCTATGCAGGTAGATCCAGAGAGCCCTGAGACAGTCGAGGGTGTGTAGGCGTCGCTCCTCGTCCGAGGAGTGGGGCTCCGGGAAGAACGTTGGAAGCTCTATAGACTGGTTGACGTGGAAAGCCGAAGACACTTTGGGAACGAATCTAGGATTAGTCCTCAAGGAAGCATGGTCGTGGTGCAGTTGCGTGTAGGGGGGATGTGATACCAGCGCATGTAGCTCGCTGATCCTCCTCGCAGAGGTGATGGCCACAAGAAAAAGCGTCTTCCATGAGGCGAATTTCATGTCGGCAGACTGCAGAGGTTCAAAGGGTTCCAGTGTTAGGTGCTGCAGGACCGTGTTGAGATCCCAAGATGGCACCAGTCGCCTGATTGGGGGCTTCAGATTGGATAGGCCCTTCATGAAACGTGATGTGAGAGGCAGTGTTCCGATGGAGGAGGTCCCTTCTGGTGTCGCATGGAACGCTGCTATTGCCGAGAGGTGGACTCGGATGGACTGCGTCTGCAGGCCCTGGTTGGACAGGCTCTTGAGGTATTGCAGGACGTGTGGGAGTGAGCATGTGGTGGGTTCCAGGCCTTGGTTTGCGCACCAGATGCTGAACCTCTTCCATTTCAGCCCATAGGATTTCCTGGTGGAGGGTCTCCTGGCCGCTAGCACCACATCTTGCATTTCGATGGGCAGCTGGAGTTCGGACAGGCTTATCCGCTCAACCTCCAGGCAGTGAGAGAAAGGGCTCCCAGGTTGGGATGCCGTATACTGCCGTCGTCCTGTGTCAACAGGTCCGGCTTGAAGGGTGGTCGCTTCGGCTCTCCCTGCGCCAGGCGTGTCAGCAGGGCAAACCACATCTGGCGTGGCCAGTGAGGAGCTATTAGGATGGCGTTCGCTCTGTCCTGAACAATCCTCTGCAGGGTCGCTGGGATGAGGGGCGTAGGTGGAAATGCGTACACCAGTGACCACTCCCCCCAACACACGTCGAATGCATCCGCCGCCAGCCTCCTGGCTGACGGGTGTCTGGAGCAGAACAGGGGGCATTTGGCATTCGATTCCGTGGCAAAGAGGTCGATATCCGGGGGCCCCCAGAGCTGGAAGAGGTCGTCGGATACAGTCCGGTGCAGCGCCGATTCGTGGGGCTGGAGCTGTCTGCTCAGTCTGTCTGCCAGGATATTCTGCTCCCCTGGGAGGTACGAGGCCCAAAGGTGGCAAGTGTTTCTCAAGGCCAGGGTCCAGATTAGTGTGGCCTCCTTGCAGAGGGGGCGTGAGCCGGTGCCCCCTTGTTTGTTGACATAGAACATGGCCACCTGGTTGTCCGTCTGGATGAGGATGGACTTCCTGCGCAGCTGCGGGAGGAACGCTGTCAGGGCATATCTGATGGCCCTCAGTTCGAGGAGATTGATGTGCAGACGCCTCTCGCGCTTCGACCACTCTCCTTGGGTGCTTAGGGATTGCATGTGGGCGCCCCAGCCAGTGTTTGATGCATCTGTGGTTAGAACAACTTGATGATCGCGGGGGTGGATGTCTTTCCCCACTGACAGGTTGATTGGCGCTGTCCACCAGCGAAGCTGGGCATGGATTTGTGGAGTCATTCTGATTGTGGTGGAGAGGGGTTGACAACTCTGGTTCCAATGGGCGCGTAAGTGCCATTGGAGTGGGCGCATCCGTAGCCTCGCTGTGGGGAGGACGGAGGTGGCGGCCGACATGTGACCCAGGAGGCACAGAATGTCCTTCGCTGACGAGGTTGTCGCATTGGTGGCCTTGCTTGCCAGGGCTGTGATGGCGCACAGTCTGCGCTCTGGCAGGTAGGCCCTCGAGATCCTGGTGTCTATCACGGCTCCTATGAACTCCAGTCTCTGGGTCGGTGAGAGGTGTGATTTTCTGAGGTTGATGACGAACCCCAGGGATGACAGCAGTCTCATGGATGTCTGTATGGCCTTCCGCATTTCATGGGCTGAAGGGGCAGTTAGGAGCCAGTCGTCGAGATACGGAAAAACCGCTATGTTCTGCCTGCGGAGATGGGCAGCTGCTACGGCCACGCACTTCGTGAAGACCCGCGGAGCGGGGGACAGTCCGAAGGGTAGGACTCTGTATTGATAGTGCTGGTCTAGCACCTGAAAACGGAGGTATTTCCTGTGTGACTTGTGAATGCGGATGTGGGTGTACGCATCCTGCAGGTCCAGGGACGCCATCCAGTCGCCGGTTTGGATCAGGGGAAGGATGGTGTTCAGTGAATACATCCGGAATTTCTCTTTGATGATGAACTTGTTGAGCCGGCGGAGGTCTAGGATGGGACAAAAGCCGCCCGTGCGTTTGGCAATGAGAAAGTATCTGGAGTAAAAACCAGAGTCTTTCTCGGGAGGTGGAACCTCCTCTATGGCCCGTGAGTCCAGTAGTCGTAACAGTTCCGCGGCCATTGCCAGGCTCAGATGTTGGGGGGGGGGGGCTGTCCCAGCGGTTCTCAGTGCTGTATCGAAGGAGTCGAAGGTAGCACTTGCGAGGTGCTTGCTGCATTCCGACATGTCTGTGAGTGCTGCTGATGCGCCGCTCTGGGATTCTTTGGGAAGACACGCCAGTGCGGCTCTCAGGTTTGCCATGCATGCATCCTGGAAGAGGACTTGCTGAAATTGGTGGGCCGCAATCTTCGCGTTGAGCATGGCCCCTTGGTACACCTTCCTCCCGATGTCATCGAGGAGCTTGTGGTCCCGACCAGGCGGGCTGTTGGCATGTGTGCGTGAAGACTTCACGCGCTTGAGGGCTGACGACACTACGATGGAGTGATGAGGCAGCTGTGAGGATGCAAATCCTGGAACAGGCTGTACCTGGTACTTAGTTTCCAGCCTCCTGGGGAAGGGGCGGCCGGACGCCGGAGTCTGCCAGAGCCTCAGATGATTGTCTCGGAGTGTCTGGTGGATAGGCAGTGTAAACACGGTCCTCGGGGTGGCAAGGTATTTCAAAACCTCCGGCACCGCTGCCTTCTTGTCGTCCTGGCCTTGTAAGGACAGAGTGGAGGCCAGTTTGAGCAAGAATTTTGGATAAGTAAGGTCCTCTGGGGGCGGTGGTTCTTCTGGGTCTGGAGAGTGCCCTCGCTCCGGGGTCATGCCCCCACTGGTGTGGGCCGCAGACCCCACCACTGCCCCTTCGAGCTCACCTCTGTCGGTGTCTGGGGGCGGGTCGCTCGAGGGTGTAATGCCTGGCGAGGGTGCCCGGACGTCCCCAGCCCGTGGGTCTGTCTGCAGGGAATCTTGCTCTGTTGGAGTTGTCTGAGGCATGTGCGCAGGGACTGCAACTGTAGATTGTTTCAGTAATTGAGACAGCAGGCGCACCACAGAACTGGAAGCCGATCCGCTCCGTATGCTGCGACAGGGACTGGGGGAGGCAGAGAGGCTTACATGGCTCCTTCTGTGCTTCTGGCACCAATGTTTGGTGCGGTGTCTGGACCGGGTGTCCCTGTGCCTGGAGCTTCTATGCCGGTTGGGAGAACTGCTTCTGCTGCTGCTGGAGCTGCGGCGGCGTTTTCCGCTGCTTTTCTTCTTTCTTGCACTCCTTTTCCGGTCCGACAGGCTGCTGCTGCTGCTGGATCGTTTTTGCCTTCCCTTCTTGTCCCGACGGCGTGTGCGGCCGTCGGAGCTGCTGTCGCTGGTACTGCTGCGGTCCCGGGTATGCCCTCGGCGCGGAGGGGATTCGGCGCGGAGGTGGGAGGCGTTGTCATGGCTCCCCAACGACGCCGAGTGCTGGAGGTGCTCGTGGGCGTGGTTGGAGGACTGGCGCCGGCCAATCCCTACAGCCGTAGCACAGTTGCCTTCCGATTGGTCAGGTCTGTTTCCGGAATGGGCGTGGCTGGAGGACCGATTCCCGGTGCTGGAGGACCGAGACCGGGCGCCATCTTTGGAAACCGCATGGCTCTCCTTTGTTCTCAACGTTGGAGAAGAGCAGGCAGGCCTCACCTCCCCTTGCGAACACACCGCGGGAGCCAGGGTAGTTGGTGCAGGGGCAGGCTGGAGGCAGTCAGCACCACGGTCGTGGAAGGAGGCCGCACCGGGCACTTCCAGAGCTGGGGCCTGCAGGAGAACAGCCGGAGCAGATGCAGGTACTGGCAGATATGATGTACTTGCGTTCTCGGACAGAATCTCTTTCAAGTTGTGCCCCCAAATCTTCAAAGTCCTAGGGGACATTCTCCCGCAATTTTCGCAGTGCTCAGTATTGTGGTCGGACCCCAGGCAGCGAAGGCAGTTGTCATGGGGGTCCGTAATGCTCATCTTTCTTTTGCAAAGGAGGCATTTTTTGAACCCCGGTTTGGTCATGATGAGAGAAAAAAACAACAAATAAAATAATAAAATGGGGAGAGAGAGCAGGGTCCGTCTTGCTGGCAAGGCGGAAGGAAGAATACTGGTGGCTAGGGGGCGGAACGGTGGGTGGCCCATCTGGGCTACCGGGTCGGGCTCAGATAGTCTCAGCTTTCTGAACTCTAGAGAGCAATTCCGTATTGGCGCCGCCCGGAGGACGACACCAGGTGTGGCTGACGCAATCCTGCTTGTCCATGGAGAATCAGTTAGTTTGTTCCAGGCATATGGAGCAGCAAGATAGAAGGAATGAAGTCTGGATTTGACAGTGGCAGAGAAGGGCGCAGATAAAAGTGATCTGCCAGAGGAGCGGGATGCCCCCAAGGAAGGGTATAGAGTGAGATAAGAGAGGAAAGGTAGTGAGGAGCTGCAGCATGAATGCACTTTTAGGTCAGTAGGAGAAGTTTGAACTGGATGCGGAAAACTGATAGGGAGCCAGTGAAGTGACTTGAGAAGAGAGAGGATACATGAGCATAGTGACACTGGTGGAAGATTAGCCGTGCAGCTGAGTTTTGAACAGATTGAAGGTGAGAGAGATGATTCAGAGAGAGACCAGCGAGGAACAGGTTAAAATAGTCAAGTCAGGAGGTGACTAGTGAGTGGATAAAGGTCTTAGTAGTGTGAGTAGAAAGGAAGGGATGAATTTTGCTGAAAGAATCAGCAGGTTTTAGCCATCTGTTGGATGTGTGCAGAGAAAGAGAGAGTAGCGTTAAAGATGATCCCAGGTTTGCAAGCAGAGGAAATGAGGAGGAGTATAATGTCATCCTTAGAAAAAGAGAAGGGAGGAAGGGGGGAGGTGGGTTTAAGGGGAAAGATAAGGAGCTCAGTTTTGGCCATGTTCAGTTTCAGACGGCTTGAGATATCCAGGCAGCAATGTCGGCTAAGCAGGCAGATATCCGGGACTGGATTCTTGAAGAGATTTCAGGCACAGAGAGGTAGATCTGAGAGTCATCAGCTGTAGTATTCTGCAACAGTCATAATTTTCCTATCAGTTTTTTTTAGATAAACCCTAAAACAGGGGACATTACACCCTAAAACAGGGAGATTACAATAATCAAGATGGGAGAGACATTTCTTGAACCACCTGCCTCAGATCATTTTCCTTTAGCAGAAATCAAATCTATCTCATCAATATTGTTATTTGTTGTGAAAGAAATGAAGGAGTCAGCAGGTATCATGGAACATATGGAGATTGTTGGGCCTTATGGACATCCTTGGCATCTAATGGACCCTATACTCTCAGGGGAATCAAGCCAGTCAGAGCTTATGAGATGCCACTCAAGTCACCCATCAGCTCAGGGACTTTCCATCCAGTCATATCTGTCCAGGAGCATCTCTTTTCCAATTTCTTCTAGCTCACATTGTTCTAATCACGGGTACATCCAACCAAATTGGTCTGGGGAGCTCATGTAAAGGGACTCCATTCCCAAGGCTTATGGTCAGCTTAGGAAAACCTTCATCAAATAAAGTTCCTAGAGTCAAACTGATCGGGAATGTTCTAAAACAGTGGTTCCCAAACTTGGGGTCAGAATCCCAAATGGGGTCACATCATCAGTGGATGGGATCACAGAAACATGACCATTTCTCCAGGAACAAGCAGGTGAATTCACAAATGGGTGACATCATGATGGAGCTTGCACGTGAACGCTCCCCAGCGTTCAATTGGAAAGCCTATGGGAGCATTCCACTATGCTTGCACGACCGTCTTCCCACCTTCCCAACTCCCTCTCTTCAGTTCTTTGTTTTCCGCGGAGCCAGCAGGAAGCAAATTCTGTCACCACAGAAAAACTTCTTTATGTGCAGAGCGCCTCTGCCTTCCCGTTGACACCGGTACCATCAAAGGCATCGCTGATTCCCTTATTCTTTTCTTTGACTTTTTATTTTTTTTAAGAAGATAAAGAAAGGACTTGGACGTTGACGCCCTTTTTAGGCCTGAATCCTACCATACCCTTCACATCCTTGACAGTATGGAGAAATCAACTAGTGGTTTCAAAAAATGTTTTAATTGTACCAGCACCGTTTTGGTGACTGACACACATGACTGGTGTTTAAAATGCCTCAGCCCAGAACATCAACCAAAAGACTGTTCTCTCTGTCAGAAAATGACATAGAGAGGCCTACAAAACTGGGCTTCTAAATTTGGAGTACTCTTTGCTTCGGACATGGTATCGATGGCGTCCACTTCATCGAGGGTCTTATCATCCTCCCATGGATCTCAGGTATCTTCGAAGTACAAGCACAAAGCTGCATCGAAGTCTGACAATACCTCCAGGGGAATATCTTGCTCAAAGCATTGAGACTCAGGTGTTGTCTCGGAGGTGGATCGGCCTGCTAAACAGCTCCTGCAGGAGGCCCTGTCCAAAGTCATTGAGGGGCTTCAGGATGCTCCTGAGGTCTCGACCTCTGGAGAGCTATTGTGCCATGCTCTGGGACGGTAGTGCAAATATCCGTCACTGACACTTAAGCATTGGTAACCTCAATAGACCAGCGCATACCGGCCATCGAGCGGAGCTTGGCAGCCCTTCTTGCAGCCTTGGTATTGATAAAATCCTTGGCTACAAGAACTGCCCCATCGATACCAGTTACAGTAGCGACATCAACACCGGTTCCAGGCACAGCATCAGGGCTGCTGCAGATGACATAGACATCACTCCCACCCATGCCCTCGCTTGAAACTCTTACTGATACTGCTGCCAAACCCAAGCAGTTTACCGAGGCCGATACCTCGGAGCATTGGTACCAGCATCTATCTTCCAGTGAAGACCATGCTTGTCAATACTTCGAGTCCTCCGATTCCGATTCCCCAGTTTCATATGCGAAGTCGCTCGATTCTCGGGGGCTCTGGGACCTACCTTTTGGACCCTTCCCTATCTCTCCAGCGATGCAGGTCGCCTCAGTAAAGCATGTTCTTCCAGGAATTCATTCGAGACCTAGCCAAGGGTCGCTCTATCACTGTAATATCTGAGAAGGAGCCAAGGGCGAAGGAGTTAAAGATCCTCTAATACCAACAGCACCCAAAAATACAGCCACCTTACCGGTGCACTGCATCCTTCATGACTTTATTTATTTTATTGATTTAATCATTTTTTATACTGCTTTGTCCTTCACTCGGAGCGGTTTACATTACAACTTGAACATTATACATAGAATAGTTGAACAGTAACCAATATTGTACAAAGAACAATTGAACATTATGCAGAGGAAAGGTAGTGTAAGAAACTATGTACAGGGTCATGAGAGTACATAACTATATACAATTTATTGCAGCATGTTTAACCTTTACCAGTTCATTGCTATAGGTTATATACTAGGTGACTTGGATCATGTCATTGTTTGGGTGGTTAGGTAATATGTCCGAGTGATATTGCTCTTCTAGAAGTGATTTGTATAGTCTTTAGATATCCAAGGGGTGGGATAATGATAATCTCCAGGAACAAGCAGGAATGGGTCTTCACATATGGGTACGTTGGTACCGACGGAGTCTGCGTGGGAACGCTTCCCAGCGTCCAATCAAGAGCTTTTGGAAGCATCCCAGCACACCTGTGTGCTGCCTTCCCGCCTTTCCCAACTGCCTCTCCTCAGTTTTCGTTTTTCCGCGGAGCCGGCAGGACGTCTTCCTGTCACCGCAGAAAATTCTTGTTTTTATTTTTTAGTTTTCTTGTGGTCGCGGCTGTCTTCCCGACGCCACCGGTACCGCCGGTGTTTTCTTTTCTTTTCCTGAAAATTTTTTTTTTCCTTTTCCACGGGATATTTTCTTCATAGTGTCCCACGGTCTCTTAGGCCTTTTAGGCCTCTTCTTTTTCCCTCATGGAACCGCCAGGCGCTTTCTCAAAGAAATGTTCACACTGGCGGTACAACTTTATTTTTAGACCCTCAAAGTCGGTGTCTAACCTGCTTGGGTTCTGACAACAGTTTGGTGAGAAGAGGATTTCAACATCGAGATTTCCTCGATACACGGTTGCCCTCCAACTTCGGGGCACCGTCCCCCTTCTTCTTCCACAAAGGATCAGGTAACCCACAAACAGTCTGTTAAGACTAGCCAGTCCTAGAGCGGTAGGTCTCATGCACTGCATGAAGACGGCTCCGGCCTTGCCCTCGAGGACCCACTGGCTTAAAAACCCCGGCGGGAGTCTTCGGTCTCCAAAGCACATAAGGGGTTTCAGGTTGTTCCTGGGGTTCACCCCCCACAGAACATACCTCAGCCATGTCTGGTGGTGGCATCCACTTCGAGCGGTACCGATACGCCGGCATCGGCACTGGTGTTGGATGGAACACTCCTCACCAGGGATCGTCATCTGGCGTCCTCAGTACCTTCGCGACCGGTGGATGCACCCCAGACTGACTTTCCATTATCGGTACGAGCGCCGATAGTACCACTTCCGTCGGTACCCTCCAGATGTGCATTGATAGACTCGCTTCCTTCGATGGCGAGTCTGGAATCGATCTCCAGTCTGGAGGACTGGGTACCGACTCGCCTTGGTATCGGCTCTCGGCGGTACCGAAGGCTTGGTTCCGATGATTCAGATCCACAACTCTCGGTTCCCTCGAGGCCGATTGAGTTGCCACTGGTTGACCTTTCTTCACCGGTGTCAAACACGGTACCGAAATCGGTACAGATGACCTCATTACCTTTGCGGTCGTTGCCTTCCGGGCTTTGCTTATCAGGCTCTCTGCCCTCGATGCTGAGTTTGGAATCGATCTCTAGTCTAGAGGACTCGGTACCAATAGCTTTTGGTACCGACATCGATCGATACCGGTGCTTCGGTACCGGGGATAGTGCCGGGATGGGTTCGGTCTCCTCGGTACCGTTTAAACTGTCACCGATGACTGCTCCGATGTCTTTGTCGGGTTCAACTCCGACATCGGTACCGGTATTGCCATCGCTACAGGTACCCACAGTAGCATCGTGGCCAACTCCTGCCATGCTTTTTTCAACAGGATCACTCCATTCTATACCAAGCTTGGAGTCGATACCTGGCATGGACAATGTGGTAAGGATGGTGGCTGCTCCTGACAACCAGTACTAGCAACCATCTTTTAAGCACTCCACACTGCTCTCTGCAGGATCTTCTATTCCTATATATTTGGATAACTCTGTGGACGCTCAGGCTAGTTCTTTGGATCTACCCTGCCCAAGGGAGATTCCTGTTTGGGATCCCTCTTTTCAGAGTTTCCTCCTGGATATAGCAAGATCCCTTGCCATTCCTATTCCAGGACATGATCCTGCACAAGGCTCTGTTTCTACAAAAGCAAAGGACAACATAATGCTTCCTTTGCATCATTCCTTGCAGGATCTCCTTCTAGGAATGTGGGAAACACCTTTAAGGGTACCCCCACCTCCCAGGGCAACTGATCTCTTATATCAGGTGCCCCCCTCTCCAGGGTTTCAAAAGACTCAACTTCCTCATCATTCCATAGTAGTGGAATCAGCAATGAGGCGGGTAAAGAGTAAGAAAAAGCACTCTTCTTATCCGCCAGGTCATGAGTCTAAGACACTAGATGCCTTTGGACGTTAAACCTTCCAGACATCTATGCTTTCTGCAAGAATTCTCTCATATATTTTCTATATGAGTCTCTCTCTTGAGGAGGTCACAAAGCAGTTACATCTTTTGGCTCCTTTCCTTCCAGTTTCTAGGAGTAAAGACTATTCTTCACTACTTAAGCATATCCAGAATATTTCTTGGTTTCTTTCTCGTGCTTCCCTAGACTCTTTTGAGTCTGTTAGCAGAATTTCTGCTATTGCTATAGGGGCACGATGTAGAGCCTGGCTCCAAGCTTCAGACTTGGACAAATGGGCACAACAACGTCTGGGACATACTCCTTGCACTGGAGAAACTCTTTTCAACAAGAAGTTTTTATGTCAGGTTGCTCAGTTATCCACTGATTTACCTGTTCCTAAGGGTTGTTCTACACCTTCTTCTGTCCCACTAGGTAGGAAATCTCCTACCAAACTTTCTTCCCTCAGGAGAAGAAGGTTTCATTCATCACTTGCCCATCATACAGATGTTCCCCAACAGGGGAGGTATCGTCCTGGTCTGAAGCATCCAACCTCTCACCAGGCTCAGCAAACCCAGCATCTGCAGGGTTTCTGATCAGTCATCATCAGATGTTTGTGACTTTGGGGGTTAGCATCTACAGTTGCTTCTTCTCAATGAAGACAATCCACCGCTTCATTCTAACCCCTACACATGGATCTCTTTCCAAAAGATATCCATTTTTTCTATGTTTCTACGAGCTGTCAGGATATTCATGCCTATAGGTCACAGGTTTCTCCTCTTTTTCCTGCTAGGGAAAGAGGTCTAACCACTATCAAATGATAGTTCCTGTGCCAGCATGTCTTTTTCCCTTTCTATAGACTTCCTACTTTGTAAGTCTTCTTCAGCTCCATTCCCTTCACCCTCTACCAAGTTTTTCCACTGTAAGAGGGAATTACTTACTGAGAGGCTTTTTTATTCAGCCTCTCTACTTTTCTCACTTTCCAGTGCGGAGTTTTCCTCTCTGAGTTGTCTCCTCTACTTCAATCTTGCTTTGGGGCAGCTTATCAGACATGTCCAGAGTTTGCTACTCCTGTTCTGTCTGTTCTTTCTGTTTTCAACAGTAAGATTCTTTCTGCTGTCCTGCTAGCAGCTGCCTATGCAGGAGCCTTAATGTTTGACCACTGGTTCTGGTCTTCAAACAATCAGATTGTCCTCCACTAACATTCTGACTAGTCTTAGTAGTGGCTCCAAGTCAGTGCTTCATCTCTCTTGGAGATCATCTCACTACAAGCTTTTTAGATTGTCTTCTCTTCTGCCATCTCCATCTCCCTGGGTTTGGCAGCATAGTTGGCAGAGATACTGGCTCTCTAGCAGCCAGTTCTATCTCCTCATTCTCCTACATCATGCTCTCTGCAATCTACAGAGAAGCTTTCCACTATGGGCCCTTGCTAGAGAGCATGGGGGGGGGGGGGGGTCTCCAACAGCTATCTTAGCTGGTTAGGAAAGGCTTTTCAGTCATGTCTCCCATGACTAGAAGGTTCTCCCTTCTTTTACTATCTCCTTTTTTGATATAAAGGACATAGGCCTTCTCTTACGTGAAAGCTCAAGGAGTTGCCAGTTCCCTTCTTTGGTCCATAGTATTCCCAATCGGGGATATGCTCGTCCTCATGGTAAGAACGCATGATACCTTTGCCCTTAAGCAGGTCAACATGGTATCTCATCTCTAGGCGTCTTCTGTCTACTTACCATGCTAGAGTCCTGGCAGACTCGGGACTTGCTGGCTGCACATGGATATTATCCTCTATTTTTCACGTAACAGTCCTGGTTATTTTTCACTAACTAGCATTCGTGCAGATCATGACCAGGAGGAACAGATTCTCTATATGTCTTCTCAAATAGGTTCCACCTCCTTGTTCTTAGATGAATCTTTCCTCTCCACATATCCTATGTGAACACTGTGCTGTAGGCATATCTCCGTCTGTTTAATTGCAGACACCCATATGTAGGCCTACATATCCATATTTATTTTTTGTGTGTATTTTATGCCCTGCCATATCTCACTATAGATATATTCTTATATGTCTATCTATATATCTATATCTATATATCTATATATCTATATATATATATCTGTTGAGATATTTTATTATAGATAGATATGTATCCACATACTTATCTATCTCACTGTCTATCCTCATATAGCTATATGATTCTGACAGAGGGGCTTTACCCGTACCTATGCTACCTAGCAGGTTTGGGATTCTACACACACAACCACTCCTGTGGTACTCAACAATTTTTATACCATAACCTAACGGTTTAGGTACCTCTGAAGCTCTCCGTGCCCAATATCTCTCCTAGCTTACCCCAGTTAGGAGAGACATTGTGGATCTTCAGTTAATCACAGGCTTTAACGCCTCAGGCATTTGTCCTCTCTTTTTTGGGATACAAGGAGTTCCCACACCTTTCTCCCCACAAGGACTATGCCTGTTTGTCCAAATCGGTTAGCCTTTCTCTTTTTGCTCCTAAGAGTGTCTCACTCTGCCTCCAAAAGAGCTAGGTTTTTTGTCATAAAGCCTTCCGCTGAAGGCCCACTGTTTTTGGACTACCCAGTTTTCCTACTGGGGTTACCTGTTACCTTTCAGGATTCTGACCTCCATTGGTTTTCCTACAGGATTATTACCTCCTCTTACAGTGAGGTCCTCTTCAAGGTTCCTCTACTAGGTTCCCAGTAGATCCATGAACCTCCATACCTCTGTGAAATCCTGTCACGGGAGGTCCATATTGCAATATCCTTTGCAATATTATTGATGACCATCATCATCCACACATGGACTCCTTCTCTGCAGTCCTCTGCTAGGTTAGCTGTTCCACAGCATTCTTTTTTCTTCAACTCCTACCCTCCATCCTCAGGATGCCTGGTGTTCTGGGAGATAGCATGTTCCAACCTCTGACATGCTGGGACTCCAGGCATCTCAGCTTGGGAGTCCCCATATGTGAAGACTCATTCCTGCTTGTTCCTGGAGATAGCACAGTTACTTACCTGTAACAGGTGATCTCTGGGAACAGCAGGAATAAGTCTTCACAACCCACCCACCTCCCCAGGAGTTGTATCTCTATCTATCTTTCCTTTCCTCTCTCTCTCTTTGTCTCAGCTTTAAAACTTAACTGAGGAGAGGCAGTTGGGAAAGGCGGGAAGGCAGCACGCAGGCGTGCTGGGATGCTTCCAAAAGCTCTTGATTGGACGCTGGGAAGCGTTCCGGCGCAGACTCCGTCGGTACCGATATACCCATATGTGAAGACTATTCCTGCTGTTCCCAGAGATCACCTGTTACAGGTAAGTAACTGTGCTTTCTTGTTATTTCTCCTGGGTCGGGTACTTGTGTCTCATAGTGTCTTGTAGGATGTATGCTGATAGTTGGTGGATGATCTTGAATATGATTAGTGTTGATTTGTATCTGACACGGGAATGGATTGGGAGCCAGTGTAATTGATTAAGTATTGGTGTGATGTATTAAGTATTTTATGCTCCGGATGTGGGAGATGCCTCTCACAGCCTCACCTCACAGTCGACACCTCGATACCATGTATCGGGTACCAGAGTGTCTCGGCTACCAAAAGCCACAGCTTCTCCACAGTGGTTGAATCGGTGATGCACCGAATCAAAAACTTGAAGATTCACTCCTCTAATCCTCCAGGTAGAGAATCGAGGACACCTTTGAGCGTTAATGCTTCCAAGCATCCATGTTCTCGGCTAGAATTAGCTCCTATATCCTCTACATGGGAATGTTCCTGAAAGAGGTCTCCAGGGATCTCGAGGCCTTTGCACCTCTGCTCCCAGATGACAGAAGGGCAGATTATCTTGACCCTAGTTAAGCATAGCCAAAATATCTCAAAGTTTGTCAATAGGGCTAACTTTGATGCTTTTGAATGCACAAGCAGGGCCTCAGCAATATGCATTGGTGCACAGCAATATGCATTGGTGCACATGAAATTGCATGGCTTCAGGCCTCAGATCTTGAACAGTGGGTTTAAGATAAGCTGGGCAACATACCTTGCACAGGGTAAAACCTATTTGGAAAAGACTGGCAAGATAAGGCCTCTCAATTAGAAAATACTACTCTAAAGAGACTGTCCAGAGTAACAACTGACTCTACTAGGAAAAAGAGACCTGCAAAGAAGTCTTTCTACAATAAGAAGAAATTCTTCTCTTCTTATCCTCCTGCTTCTCAGTACCAGCATCAGGCCCCATAGAAGAGGCAGCAGCTTCCTAGGCAACAAAAAAAGCCACAGTTGGCTAAATCTCAACCAGCTCCACAGCCACATTCTGCACCTGGTTTTTGACTCTTTCCTAGAAAATATTGCCACCCCGTCTCTGGAGGCCCCTCACCCTCTCCACATAGCAGGTAGACTGTGTCACTATGCCCACAGATGGCACCTCATCACCTCAGAGCAGTGGACACTCATCTTGTTCAGGAAGGGTACAGACTTCATCTACCAACTCTGCCCCCCTCCACTTTCATGGGGGAATATCAAATGCAACCCCCACTCACTACTGTCCTAAAGGACAAGTTGTCCTCTCAATTATCTCAGGGCGCCATAGAAGATGTCCCAACATCCCAACAGGGAATGGGCTTCTACTCTCTGTACTTTCTCATTCCAGAGAAAACTGGAGGGTACAGGCCCATTCTGGACCTCAGAAACCTCAAAATTTTCTAGTCCACGAAATGTTCAAGATGATCTCTCTCGGGACTCTTCTTCCCTACCTTCAGAGTCAGGACTGGCTCTGTTCTCTAGATCTAAAAGAAGCGTACACACACATATCCTCATTCATTCAGGACACAGGAAATATCTACGCTTCACCTTTCAGGGAAAACATTATCAGTACAGTGTCTTTCCCTTTGGACTCGCCTCTTCCTCAAGAGTCTTCAGAAAGTGCATGGCGGTTGTAGCCGCTTATCTAAGATCTCTGGGGATATTTGTCTTCCCTTACTTAGACGGCTGTCTAATAAAAGCAAGCACCTCCCAAGGGGTATTGCTTTCCTTACATCATACAATCACAGTACTACACTTGGGATTTGTGATAAACTTCCCAAAATCTCAACTCACTCCAACTCAAAAACTAGAGTTCATCAGAGCTCTATTAGACACCCAACTATCCAGGGCATTTCTGCTCCACCTTCGTTGTGCCCTTCCAGTTGAACTGGTATCCCAGACGCTCATACAAGGCCATCTGACTGCCCAAGAAATGCTGCAGCTCCTAGGGCACATGGCCTCTACAGTACATGTCGTTCCATATACCTGTCTACATATGTGGACAGCCCAGTGGACTTTAGCCTCCCAGTGGAAGCAGGCCTCGGGCCGTCTCTGGGACACCATCCAAGTCGCTGCCCATCTAACCACAACTCTTCAGTGGTGCTGTTCTCCAGAAAATCTGCTTGTAGGGTCACCTTTTCAGATGCCTCTACTTCATTGCACCCTGACAAACGGATGCCCTCAAACTGGGTTGAGGAGCCCATCTGGGCAACCTGACTACACAGGAGCTTTGGACAATGCAAGAGTCACAACTCCAGATCAATCTCATGGAACTTTGTGCTGTCTCCAATGCCCTCTGGGTGTTTCAACACCATCTTAGAGCACAAGACTGAGTCGTGTCTTTCCATCCGGACACAACGTCCTATATCTTCCTGACCTGGGGAACTCCAGACATAGATCTGTTTGTGACTCCCCAAAATGCCAAGCTTCCTCGCTTTTGCAGAAGAACTCAGACATCCACCAACCAACAAGTGGATGCTTTCCACCTACACTGGGGTCAGGAACTGCTTTGTGCTTTCCCTCTTATACCCATCATTCCCAAGATGCTTTTCAAACTTCAGTCCAAAAAGGGGCTCCATAATACTCATAGCCCCTCACTTTCAGTGGCAACCATGGTTTCCACTGCTAATACGTCTGACTCAGACTCATCCTCTGCAATTGGGATCTGCGCCCCATCTCCTCTCCCTGGATGACGGCTCACTACTCCATCCTAATCTACAGTCTCTCTGCCTCACAGCTTGGCCGCTGAGAGCATAGCTTTACAAAGCTTTGACCTTACTCAAGAGGTTAAGGAGATCCTTTTGGCATACACTTTTAAATGGCGTAGATTCTCTGTCTGGTGTTTCCAGAAGGATTTCAGTCCCTTTTTTGATCCAGTGGAGTCACGCCTCCAGTATCTCCTCCACTTGTCTTCGACAGGTCTAAAGACAAACCATGCATGCATGGTCCCCATCCCATCCAAGGGTGCCATCTTGCTCACTCTCCTTTTTTCCACGGAGTCCAATGGATGTCTGTCCTGTTTCCCTGGAAAAAATATTTACTAATTATCCTTAAAATAGCTAGTTTCCCAGTTTGCGTACCGGTTCCTCTTCCCGCCTTGAGCCGGTACTGTTCTCGGCTACTTTTGTCTTTTTTGATCGAGGCTTGCCTCGACTGGCATTCACACCATTTTTCGCCTGGGGGTCATCAACCCCATCCGGGTGTTCCCCACTATGTCCCCGGTGGGTTAAAAAAATGTGACCACTGCAGTCAAATGATGTCAGTGACAGACAGCCACAACTGTTGCCTATGCTACCTGGGCCCCTGGACCATGACAGCACCTCCTACGACCTGTTCCATGATGCCTAAAACCAATAAAAGGAGGTCAGAGTTGCAGGAAAAACTGTTCCCCAGGTCTGACTCAGCACCGACTTCCCTGATGCTGTGCTCCAAGCCCAGCACTTCCCGTAATTCCCGAGCATCCTCAGAGTCCCGTGGCAGCGGCTTCTTCGAGAAGACCTCGGACCCTGAGAGAGAGAAGAAAAAGTCCTCGAAGTCCCTGAGGTTGCACCAGAGAAACCTGGTAAAACCGCCTTAAGGGACTCAAGAAGGATTCCTCGGCTGACGGAGACTGTGTGAGGTTCCTTGAGACTGTAGTCCTCGTTGAGGATGTAGTCATGAGAGTGCCGGCACCGGGCCCGAGGTCCTCTGTGCTCGCGCGGAAAGCTGCAGACCTTCTGGCTTGGAAACCAGAATGGCAGCCCTGGAGCAGAACATCACTGCTATCCTGGCCCTGCAGCAGGTAATGATGGCTGCTTCGTCGGCATTATCTGTTCCGACGACCGGGCTCCCGACTGCGGGGGAGTCCTTGGTTGTCGAGCCGAACTCAGAGCAGCATCGGCCTCAGGTAAACCCTCGGTGCCATTCAAGATCTCTGTCCCGTTCCTCAGGCATCCATCCTCCCCAGCCAGTTTCCACAACTCAGACCCCAGGTCCTCTGGAGGCCGCCGGCCCCAGCCTTGACATTATGAGTTACAGGGCTTTGGACTCGTCGTCATCGATCAATGCAGAGTGGGAGACCGACGACGAGGCGTCCCCAGAAACCAAACAGCAGCAAGATATTCCCTTGGACCCGCCTGCCCCTGCATGGTTCTCCTCCAGAAGATGTGGCCTTCCACGACTTTGTCAAGGATATGGCCAGAGCTCTCTCGGAGCAAACCAAGGTGGAGGAATTGGAGATTCTCCAGTATGAGTCTCCACTCAAGGAGACTCTCACAGTGCCCATGCAGCCAATCCTTGAGTGGCTGCTACTCAGAATGTGGGAGACACTGGCTTCGGTGCTGGTGGTGAGCCAGTGCCTCGACACCATCTACTGTTTCCGGAAGGGCCCCGGGTTCCACAAGCTCCAACTCCCACATAACTCCATTGTCATTGAGTCGACCATGCAGAAACTTAAGAGCCAGAAGACCCACTCTTCGGTTCCTCTTGGAAGGGACATTAGAGCCCTCGATGCCCTCAGGCGCAAGTGTTACCAGGGCTTCATACTGGGTTGCAGGATTCAAACCTATGAATTGTACATAGGCATGTACCTAAAGGCCCTAACCAGGAGTTGTCTGGGTTTTCAGCGGGGTTTCCCGGGGAACCCCTCCAAGTAACCCCTCCAGCAGTTCCAGTCCCTGACCTCCGGGATCAGGGACTGCTCTAAGTTCTTTTCTGGGCGGCCTATGTTGGCTTTGAGTCAGCAACTCGGATAGCAGTGGTTGGCATCTGCGCCTGATTCCAAGCCTGGCTGCAGTCTTTGGACCTCTAGCAATGAGTCCAAGACAAGCTGCTCGACATCCCCTGCACTGGAAAGGACCTGTTCGACAAGCCTATGGCTGACAAGGTGGCCGAGATCGAGGCCGATGTGGTGACTCGACAGAGGCTCTCCAAGAAGACCTCATCCTTTCCCTGTAAGAAACCATCGGGGAAAAGACCCCTGTTCCTGAGGAAAAAGGGGCCTTTTCAACAGAGTCACCACTACTAGCCCTTCTTGGTCCAGCAACAGGGTTCTCACCTTAAAAGACAAAGCCATGGGGTTCAGAGTTCAAAGGCACAGGCCCCAGGCCCCAGCTCCCACCCAGCCTGGAGGGGAAGCTTTTGACCCCCAGGGCAGGGCCTCCCCTCCCCTGAGAGACCTTCACCAGCCCACAGGGAGCCGTTGGCACTCTTTCCCCACAAGTGGACCAGTGTCACCTCGGACTAGTAGGTACTGCAGGAGATAAGGGAAGTATACCTCCTCCACCTACAGCAGGTACCACCCACATTCTTTTCAGGAGAGCCAGTGCGTCCTCTTCTTCTTCAGACCCTTCTGCTTTCAGAGCTTGCAGTTTGCTCAGTGACAACGCAGTAGAGCCTGTACCCAAACACCTTTGGGGAACAGGCTTCTACTCCAGATACTTCCTTGTCCCAAAGAGAACTGGGTGCCTCAGGCCCATACTAGACCTGAGAAATTTAAAGAAGTTTCTGATGAGGGAGAAGTTCAAGATGCTCTCCCTTGGAACACTGCTGCCTTACCTCCACTAGGGAGATTGGCTGTGCTCCTTGGACCTAAAGGATGCATATACTCCCATCCTGATCCACCCCTCCCACAGGCAGTACCCATGGTTCGTGGTGGGAGGAGAGCACTACCAGTACAGGGTGCTACCTTTTGGCCTGGCCTCCTCACCAAGGATCTTTACCAAATGCCTTGCGGTGGTAGCCACCTACCTGCACCTACAAGGGCTTTTGTCTTCCCCTACCTGGATGACTGGCTCATCAGGGGCAGTACGGCCTCAAGAGGTCAGTCAGGCCGCAGAGCGTGCAACCCTCCTTCTGCAGCACCTGGGAGTCGTCATCAACTGCCCCAAATTCCATCTCTCTCCAGCCCAAAGCTTGAAGTTCATTGGTGCCACGTTACAGGTCAAGGCCGTCCTTCCAAGAGAAAGGGCAGAATGCCTCGGGAAAACTGGCAGGAGAGGTACAGCACTGCCGGTCAGTACCGGCTTGTCTCCTCCTCTGCCTACTGGGTCATCCACGCCATGCCCTCAGCCCACTTATACATGCGGACAGCCCAGTGGTGCCTATGCTCGCAGTGGGCTCAGACATGGGCAGCCTATGGGACAGGGTCATGGTTACCTGTCAGCTGGCAGAGTCTCTCCACTGGTGGCAAAACCTGTGCCACAACTTGTGCCACATCCAGGCAAGAATGCCCTTCCAGGCACCCGCAGAGGACCCTGACCACAGACGCCTCCCTCCTGGGTTGGGGGCACATTGTGGAGAAAGCCGCAAACAGGGCAGTTGGTCTCAGAAAGAGGCACTCCTACAGATCAATCTCCTGGAGCTTAGGGCAATCTTCTTGGCCCTACAAGCATTCCTCCACTGCCTGCTACACTGACCTGTGCTGATCCAGATGGACAACCAGGTCACCATGTTTTATATCAGCAAGCAGAGGGATATGGGTTTGTACTCCCTCTGCCAGGAGGTAGTGGCCCTCCTCTCCTTCGCAGCACACAACAGCATGCTTCTGCGAGCAGTGTACCTCCCGGGCCGGGACAACTGCCTAGCGGACAGGCTGAGCAGAGTCCTTCATCCACACGACTGGTGCTTAAACCCCAGAGTAATGAAGCAGCTCTTCCATCTCTGGGGCAGTCCTGTAATGGACTTATTCACCTCTTCGAACAACATGCAACTACCCCGCTTCTGCTCCCATCAGCCGCACCTGGAGAGAGTGACAACAGATGCCTTCTTGATCTCATGGTCTGAGGGCCTACTCTATGCATTTGCACTGACCCCACTGGTTGCCATGATCCTCTTCAAGGTCCGGAGTGAAAGGACATCAGTCATATCAGTTGCCCCAGGTGGCTCAAGCAACCTTGGTTCCCTCTGCTGCTTTCCCTGTCGGTGGCACTCCCAGTCCCTCTGGGCTGAGCCCCGGACCTCCTGTCCCAGGAGGAGGGCTCCCTCCTGCACCCAATTTGGGCTCGCTAATGCTAACAGCCTGTTGCTGAAAGGGTAGCATTGGCCCCTTTCAATCTTCCAGGAGAAGTCAAGGAGTGGTCTAGTGGTTAGGACAAGGTACTTCAGGCCGGAGGGCCGGGGGTTCAAGTCCCACCTGGGGACAGCAATCTCAGGCCGGAGGGACTGGGATTTCTAGTCCTATAGGCACTCCTTGTGGTCTTGGGCAAGCCACTTAACCCTCCATTGCCCATGTTCCCTGTAAGTATTAGCGTATGTGTGTCATATCCCCTCGTGTTAAATGTATCCCCCAATTGACCGCTTTGACCCGGTGAAAAGCGGGATTATAAGTACAGCTAAATAAATAAATAAAGGAGATCCTACTGGCTTCCCGAAAACCCTCCTCCAGATGGGCTTATGCCCTTAAGTGGAGAAGGTTCTCCGCCTGGTATGCGGAAAGGGAGGAGAATTCCTTCTCCTGCCATGTGCAACTAGTACTTCAGTACCTACTGCACCTGTCACACACCAGGCTGAAATCTAACTTGGTGAGAGTACATCTGAGGGCCATAGCTGCCCACCACCCTATCGAGGGAAAACCCTTCTCAAGCGAGCCCCTGGTCTCCAGGTTCCTTCCAAGCCCTCTCTCTGCTCTCCAGCAGCAGAGTGGGAGCTCAACGTGGTGCTCTCCCAGCTCATCAAACCACCGTTCGAGCCCCTGTCCACTTGCCACTTGCAGTATCTGTCTTGGAAAGTGGCCTTTCTGGTGGCCCTTACGTCTGCTCGAAGGATGAGTAAACTCCAGGTCCTGGTAGCAGATCCACCATATATAAGGTTCTACAAGATCAGGGTAGTGCTCTACACACATCCCAAATTCCTCCCGAAGGTGGTGGCTCCTTTCCACCTCAACCAAGAGGGGTCCTCCCCACCTTCTTTCCACAGCCTTATGCTGGCAAGGAGGAACTAGTATTTCATACACTAGATTGCAAATGGTCCCTGTCCTCCTACTTACAGCAGACTCAGGCCCATCGCAAAGCTCCTCATCTTTTCGTGTCTTATGACCCCAGCAGATGGGGGCTCCCCGTGACTAAGCAAACTCTGTCCACTTGGGTGGCGGGTTGTATTGCCCTCACCTATGAGTGAGCTGGCCTCTCCCTCGAGCACTGGATCACAGCACATCGCGTGAGGGCAATGGACGTGTCAGTGGCCAACCTTCCCTCAGTGCAGGTGACAGAAATCTGCAAGGCCTCCACATGGCCTTCAGTTCATACATTCGCTGCTCACTACTGCCTGGAGAGCGAGTCCCACAGGGACAATGACTTAGGCAGTACTCCATAATATTCTTGGGGTGTAGGCATCTCTTGCCCTTGGACCCTTTTGTGTTCAGGCTACCAAAATGAGTGTGTTGCTGGATTTTAGTGTCTACAGTCTCTCAGTGGGAACTCACTTTGTGCAACTCATGGCTATCTGATTTGTCATCTTTGGTGCTGTCGCGGTTCAGTCCTCGGCAGCCTGGAGCTAGGGAATCCCATATGTGAGGACTGTCTTCCTGCTTGTTTCTGGAGAAAGCGTAGTTGTTCACCTGTAACAGGTGTTCTCCAGGGACAATAGAAATCTGTCCTCTCAACCGTCCCTGCTCCCCTGGGAGTTGCCTCCCTACCTTGTTTTAGTTTTTACTGCCATCCTAGCTATGTCATCTGACTGAGCAAGATGGCACCTTGCTTGGGCGGGTAGGGGACCATGCCTGTGTGGTAGCATGTCCCAAAGGCTTTCTTTGAAAGCTGGGGAAATGCTCAGCGTGGGCTCCGTTGGCACCAGCGTCAACGTCGCCCATATATGAGGACTGATTCCTGCTGTCCCTGGGGAACACCTGTTACAGGTGAGTAACTACGCTATATCTTGGACCTGTTTCTAAAATGATTTTCAAATTCTAAATAGGTTTGAAAAACCCACTCCCTCCTATTTTGTGATGCATGTTTACTTGATTTTATGGTTTTTTTTAATGGTACCTACTTATTTGTATTAACAAAAGCCCAGGTTAGAGGACTTTGTTTTTATTTTTCTAGATGAACACAGACTTAATAGCGGCAAACTCTGCTTAATTATCCTTACTTGTATAGCTGAGGTAAGTCTCTTCTTGTCATTACCTGCAAAATTGATTTGAATAAGTTATAAATTGCAATAGGTTCTGTTGAGGGCCAGGGAGGAGTTTCTTGCAAGACACAAGCTTCCAACCACAGGCTCAGTAGGAAGCCATCTATCAAGACTCTTGTGAAATAAGGGACAAAAGTAAAATACTGTATCCCTAAACTGAATGTACTTTTAGAAAATAGGAGTTTAATAGGAGATATACTACTGAAATACTATACCATTACCAGTACTAATTCTCATTGTTGAAACTGCTCTGAACCTAACATTAATTGATAATTACTTTACCTGAAGAGCCTAAAGATTTACAGTGTGACAAATAGTATACATAACTAATCAATGCTGATTAAACTGTTGCAACAATTGATTTTGATATCACAATTGAACACTTCACTAGCTCTCTCTACATCACTGTTTTCAACAGTACCTATTACTGTTGCCAATAGTAAGTCATCACTTGATACTGTTGCCAGTAGTAAGTTATTGATACTGTTGCCAGTAGTAAGTCATCACTTGATACTGTTGCCAGTAGTAAGTTATTACTGTTGCTAGACAGTAAGTCATCACTCAGAACTGCTGTAAATAAGTAGCTAACTAGTAAGTAACAACCATACATTCTATTACAGTTGTCTTTAACAGATTATCATTAATCAATACTGTTGTTATTTTCTGCATAACACAACCACCTAGTGTATTCTCTACATAACACAACCACCTAGTGACTTTCTTTCTCTCTCATTTATTTTACCCCATCATATAACTGCTTAGCGACACTAACCACAAAACAGTTAAAATGACACGTACAAACATTTTGCTAATGAATCTATTTAATATCAGTCTAGTTTTAGCAATTCTAACTATTGACTTAACACTAAGCCTAAACAGTAAAAATTATAAAACAATTCCCATAATTCACTCACTCACTCGGGACTACAACAATATCGGACACATTTATCCAAACAACCATCCTAAACCAAACTTCCATAGACTAATTCACATAAAAACAAACCCATACCATACAACCAAGGGAACATGCACCAATAACCTAACATCCCTCTCATGCATCCTTATCAATGCACGGTCAATGAAAAACAAGCTGCCCATATTTAATGATTTAATATCAGACTCCAAACCAGACATATTTATGTGTCACAGAAACTTGGCTCTCCGATTCAGATACAGTCTACTTAAATCAACTTAATAATGAAGATTATGACACTTTCTATAAACATAGAACCAATAAAAAAGGCGGAGGCGTATTAATAATGACAAGAAAAGTACTCTAAGCGCCAAATCAATCCAGTCAAACATCTCCAACGACACAGATACACTATTAATAAAGATCGGTCCCCATGAAACTCTGCCTAGTATACAGACCCCCAAACCAAAAGTTAGATTACCTTGACGCCTTTATCGAACTCCTCAGTTCATCCACAGAACAACACCCTATAATCATGCTTGGAGACTTTAACCTTCCCTCGCTACCAACACTGGAATCTAAACTGTTCCTTGATACAATATCAGACATGGAATATCATCAGATAATAAAATCATCCACACACACAAAAGGTGGAACACTCGATCTTATCCTTCTCCCTAATACACTCTTCAAGCTAATAAATCCCAATTCAGTTGAATGTACACAGATACCCTGGTCTGATCACTACATTATAAAATTAAATCTTACATACCCCTTTAATAGCACTAACAATCAACCCATAAATGTTACAACTTCAAATTCAAAAAATTCAAAAATGAATAATTAATTGACCTAATAATTCCCCACCTCCTTTCATCTGAATCTAAGTTATATTAAACTGTAAAGAACTGGCTTGAAACCATCTACAATGCAGCCAAAATTAACCAAACATACAAAAAGCACACTTACCCTGAGACAAATACTAAACCATGGTTCAACAACACATTAAAACAAATGAAAAGAAATCTTAGAAAACTAGAACACAACTGGCGCAATCTAAATTGACAATACATAAAGAAATATATAATAACCAACTCACTAAATATAAAGATACCATAGACAGTACAAAAAAAGAATACTATGCTAAAATACTATCAAAATCATATAACAGGCCAACGAGAATTATTCACCATTGTAAGAAAACCTAACCAACCCTCAAACCTCTGACAATGAAATCACCGACATCTCGGTTCAAACCCTAGCCTACCATTACCAAAACAAAGCAAAATGCCATCAATGTCTATAGACACTATCAAATCATCATGCAAGCAATCAGATGTATGGTCAGAGTTTCACCCCATAACTAAAGAGACACTAAAAAATATCATCACCAGCCTCAACACCACAACCTCATACCTAGACCCATGTCCAGTAACATGGATAAAGAATACACTACCAATTCTATTACCCTATATCCTATCAATAGTGAACCTCTCTCTGACCCAAGGCTACCTACCGCTCGCACTCAAACACGCTCAAATATGGCCAATCCTTAAGAATAGCAAACTTGATAAAACCTTGCCTGCATCATATAGACCTATTTCAAGCATACCTTTCTTAGCTAAAATAATTGAAAAAGTGGTTCAATTACAGACTCAGGACTTCCTAGACTCATCTTACCCGCTCGATGAGCAACAGTATGGCTTTCGACCCCGTCATGGAGTTGAGACACTCCTCACAGTTTTAATAGATGCGCTCCTAAGAGGGATAAACAGGCCTTCATTCTACTTTTTATTGATATATCAGCTGCGTTTGATAGCGTACACCACACAATAATGCTCAATAACTTGAGGCAAATAGGCTTAAACTCCACAGTACATAATTGGTTCTCATCTTACCTAAATAATAGAACGCAAAATGTAAGAATTGGGAATCAAAACTCAAACACATATAAACAGAGATTGGATTACCACAAGGTTCAGCGCTGTCAGCCCTACTTTTCAATATTTACATAAAACCTGTCTGCAACATTTTCAAAAAATTTGGAGTAAAATATCATCTATACGCAGATGATATTATGATGTATATACCATTCTCGATACCCAATATACCGCTACAACTACTATCGGACTGCTATAAACGAAATCACAACTGGCTAAAAACACAAAACCTCCACATAAACCATACTAAAACAGAAGTTCTTATTGTGACCAAGGACAAAACTTATATTCCACCAACACACATAAGACTTCAAAACCAAGAAATTAAAATAAAAAACGAAATAAGGTATCTAGGCGTTATACTAGATACACATCTAACGATGGAAACACACATTAGCAATACCATAAAGAAAATTTATTTCAAACTCAAAACCCTCAAACAACTTCGACCGCTAGTATTTACTCAAGACTTTATCAGCATAATCCAAGCAACAATAACTCCACATTTGACTTTGCCAATCTAATCTTAATAGCATATCAAAACAAAAACATCAAACGATTGCAATTAGCGCAAAACGCAGCAGCCAGAATCTATTGAAAATTAACTCACTCCAACACATATCACCAATACTAGCCTCCCTCCATTGGCTACCAATTCAAAGTAGAATAACCTACAAAGCAATAATAACTGTATTTAAGGCGTTATACGACATGGCCCCAACCATGCTATGTAACTTAATACACAAAGAAGAACCATCCAAAGCCCACACACAGAAAAGGACAATTAAACAGATTAAAGACCCCAAAAGATTATACAAGAGCCCATAAATCAACAAACAACAGAGCCTTTTCCCACTAGCCCCAATGACATGGAATTCCCTCCAGAAGAGCTACGAATCTTAACCGAAATCATGGAATTCCGTAAAAAATTGAAAACTTATCTGTTCACCAAACACTATAACATAGATAACTCAGCGCCTGCACTAGACAAAGGTTTAAACAGGTATTCAGTCCACATTAAGCAAAAGCCTTTAACACAAACAAAAACACCCACCACGATGACCTCTCAGCTTACATCCTTTCACATCCATGATATATATACATATAAATACTGTATATAGTTAATCTGTGCTGCTTTGTATTTATCTCACATTGTTTGACTGTTTACTTATAATATGATGTTCCTTGTAAATATGTTCTGTTATAATATGACGTTCCCTGTAAAACAAATTTACTTTGTTAATTGTTGTTCACTGTAAACCGCAACTGAACTTTGGAAGATGCGGTATATAAATATATATATAAATAAATAAATAAATAAATAATGGTTAAGCAGGTTGCTGTTCTGTTTTTTATTCAGATCTGTAGTTGGCATACCACCTATTCTACCTTCTAGCTATTGATGTTGAAAAAGTTGCATCACAGCTGAGAGTATTCTCACTATAGGAGCTAAGGAATGACAAGGCCTTGAAAACAATCAGCTTCATAGAGGGACATTTTTAAAGGGAGATACCTAAATAAATTTCTGGGGCTTTATATCACCTTCCCTGTCCTACTGTTCTTACACAGTTAAATTTAGTTGCTGTTTTGCAATATGGCTAGATTTAGCCATTAGAAAAATAATAGAAACATAGAAACATAGAAATATGACGACAGAAAAAGACCACATGGCCTATCTAGTCTGTCCTTCCATATCAACAACTACAACAGTCCCCTTTTTACCTTTAGAGATCCTCTGTGTTTGTCCCATGCTTTTTTGAATTCAGTTATTGTCTTCATCTCTACCACCTCCACTGGGAGACTATTCCATGGATCCACTACTCTTTTCGTAAAGAAATATTTCCGCATATCACTCCTGAATCTATCCCCCTTCACCCTCATCCCATGTCCCCTCATAGCAGAACTTACTTTCAATTGAAAGAGGCTCTCTCCCTGAACATTTATGCCACGGAGGTATTTAAACATCTCAGTCATATCACCTCTATCCCACCTTTCCTCTAAGGTGTACATATGACGATCCTTAAGTTTGTCCTCATATGCTTTATAATGAAGACCACTAACCATTTTAGTAGCCACCCTCTGCACCGACTCCATCCTGTTCACATCCTTTTGAAGGTGCGGTCTCCAGAATTTCACACTATACTCCAAATGAGGTCGCACCAAAGACTTATACAGAGGCACTATCACCTCCTTTTTTCTGCTAGCCATTCCTCTCCGTATGCACCCAAGCATCCTTCTAGCTTTTGCCGTCGCCTTTTCTACCTGTTTAGCTACTTTAAGATCATCAGACCCAACCACGCCTAGGTCCCGCTCTTCTTTAGTGGACAAAAGTACTTCACCCCCTATACAATATTGCTCCCTTGGATTGCTGCAGCCCAAATGCATGACCTTACATTTTTTAACATTAAATCCCAGCTGCCAAATTCTAGAGCATTCTTCAAGCTTAGCTAGATCCCTCCTCATGTTATCTATACCTTCCTGGGTGTCTACTCTATTGCAGATTTTGGTATCATCCGCAAAGAGGCAAACCTTACCCGACAGCCCTTCCGCTATATCACTAACAAAGATGTTAAAAAGAATTGGACCAAGGACAGATCCCTGGGGCACACCACTGGTAACATCCTTCTCCTCAGAGTGAGCTCCATTTACCTGTACTCTTGGTCGCCTCCCTCCTAACCAATTTCTAACCCAAGCAGTAACTTTAGGGTCCATCCCTAGGGTACTCAGTTTGTTTATAAGTTGCCTTTGAGGAACAGTGACAAAGACTTTACTGAAATCCAAATACACCACATCTAGAGCTCTCCCTCGGTCCAACTCCCTGGTCACCCAGTCAAAGAAATCAATCAGATTTGTCTGACAAGACCTGCCTCTGGTGAATCCATGCTGCCTCGGATCCTGTAATCCGCTGGACTCCAGAAACCTCACTATTTTCTCTTTCAGCAGCGTTTCCAATAATTTACTCACCACTGAAGTTAAACTAACCGGCCTGTAGTTTTCAACCACATCCTTACTTCCGCTTTTGTGTAAAGGCACCACATGAGCCTCTCTCCAGTCCTTTGGCACCACTCCCGACTCCAACGAGGCATTGAAAAGGTCAGTCAGTGGAGCTGCTAGAACGTCCCCAAGTTCCCTCAGTATTCTCGGGTGTATCCCATCCGGTCCCATCGCTTTGTGTACTTTAAGTTGAGCTAGTTTCTACTGACTGTAATGCTTCTATGTTAATTTTGATTTTACTACTGGATTTACTAAAGATTAATGCCCTATATTAAATCAGACATTAAAACACTGGATAATGTGCATGGTAAAATAATTAATGTCTGATTTTAAGGTGACTTAGTCAGCAGACCCCTAAGTCTGGCTAGTAGTGTCACCATTATGTGATGGCTAGGAATCCTTTCTTCCAGGGGCTGTGAATGCTGTTTCTGCAGTACCCTCAATCCAAGCCAGCTAGCCTGGGGAACAGAAATCTAAGCCAAGAATCAAACTCGGATCTTCTTCAAGACAAGGTGTAACATTTGCATTTGAGCCACAAGAAACCGATATGCTCTATTTTCAGTAACTTTTAGAGATGTGCATTCGTTTGAAAATAAATAGTAGAGCATGAATGAGGCTATTTTCAGTTCATTCCTCCTTAGAAAAAACCAAATGAACATAGTTCTCCACTGAGCTTGAAATCTTTTGTTTACATTTGCTTTTGGCATCATTACATTCTGCGAGGCTAGAAACACAGTCTGTTTTGTTTTCTTGGCCAAGCAAAGTAGAGTCATCTTGAGGAGGGACAAAAAAGAAGCAGGAGTCGCTGACCCATCATTTTGAAACTTTTCTTTGACAAGCAGCCAAGCAAGCCTATCCCAGCCTCACTTCTTCCAAATTCCATTGCTGATGGCACCATTTTGTTTTTGTTTCTTGACGCCAGCAGTTTTAGAACACTATGCCAGACATTAACGCTTAACCTAGACTACTGCAACATGATCTATCGTCATGCTCACTGCCTTAATCATATTCTTAAAGTGAAACAAAAATATTGTAGCTGAACCCAACTATTAATAATATATGTCAAAAAGAAAAAAATGGGTTCCAAAAAGCAAACAATTGTAGAAATTTGTAGAGGGTTAAGTGGAGCCATCAACAGGCTTGAAACAGAACCACTTAATCGGTTGTCTCCAAAAGCCAGAAATTCATCATTTACCTCCACCTTCCCACCAATGTAGTATCTTTTTTTGTTATAAATTTTATATACAATTTCTAAAGCTTTCGGGTGAAGAAGGTCTCACTGATTTGAGTGCTCGAATGCTCCTGAGGCAAGCCTGATAATGGCTGAAACACTGATGTTGAACTGAACTGTGAACAATGGAGAGGTTGTTCAGCAGTAAAGACTGAGTTGGACAGTATTATATCTCTGTTTCCTGCCATGAGTAACGTGCCATTGAGACTGACCTGAACGGTGGAAGTGTTGTGCTTTTCAGCCTCCTGTTGCTGCTGTGGTGTTTGAATATCATCTCTCAGTTGTTTCATGCTGTTTATTGAAGCTGTTGTTGATATGAGCTTAATGCTCTAGTGATGGCATCAAGATCAGATGAATGCTTTGTCATTTGTTTTTCATAATTGTTATGCTTTTGGGGGACCCCTTTTTTGTATATGATTTGTTTTCTGTGGTTTACTACATTTAAAATTATAAATCAATTAGAAATTGCATATAAAATTTTAAAAAATGATACTACATTGGTGGGAAGGTGGAGGCAAATGATGAATTTCTAGCTTTTGGAGATCGCCGATTAAGCAGCTCTGTTTCAAGCCTTTTGATGCCTCCTCCACTTAAACCTCAACAAATTTTTATGATTCTTTCCTTTTTGGAGCCCATCTTTTTCTTTTTGACATATATTATTAATAGTTGGGTTCAGCTACAATATTTTTTGTTTCACATTAAGAATATGATTAAGGAAGTGAGCATGGCGAACACTAATGGGATTTGATGTTTTTCATACTTGCTGCATCTGGTTGTAAGGAATGCCCTGGAACTAGGGATTGAGAGAAGCAGCAGCCTTGTCCTGAAACAACCAATAGTGGTGTATTTTCACCAGTGTATGAACGGTGATCAGAAGCAGGAAGCAGCAGAGATACTTGGGTACCAGCTCATTCAGAATGTAGGAATCAGATCGAATTCCTGTTCTAGCAGAAATAATATTACTAGATGATTCTAGAAAAGCAGAAATGTCAGAACTATCCACTGAAACTAGTGTGTCCATCCTTTCTTCTCCTTCCTCCTCACGTTGCTTCTCCTCAGTACGCCTCCACATCTGGTCCTATTCAAATCCAGGCTAAAAATCCACTTCTTCAAAGCTGCTTCTGGATCTTGATCCCCTTGTTCTCCTGTTCACCACCTATGTGTATATTTTCCATTTCCCTAGATTTACCATTGTCCCCTGTGTCATCTGTCCTGATTGGATTGTAAGCTCTAATGAATAGCAATTGTCTCTTACATGTATATATACAGCTCTTCATACACCTTTGTAGTGCTATACAAATGATAAGTAGTAGTAGTATTAGTAGTAGTAACATAGAACATCCTAGTATTTTCTATATTTTCTCCATGGGGGGATTTTCAAAGCCTTCTTCAGATGCATCTTCCATAGTTCCTGGGGAGAAAGAAGCCTGGTGCAGGGGAAGCTCAACAACGTCAGATTGCAAATCGGCATCTGGTTTTTCAAAGACTCAATTTTAGTGTGTAACAGAGTATTATCCTTAATATAAGAAGCCATAGCTCTTTGTAGTGTCTATATTTGGTTCTGTGAAGAACCCATCAGTTGTTCCAGCTAGGATGGTCTAGAATCGTTCTCCTTCAATTTGGATGCAGGTGTTTGAGAGAACTCACTAGTCTAAGAAACAGATTCTAACAGTCTTCAGTTCTGGTATGGACTTCCCAAATATCTTCCACTGTTATTTTCTTGATGGAACACTCCTTTCCTCTGCTGAAGACATGCCTGAGATTACCTTCAGTAACAGGACCTTATCTCCAGGACTTTTAACAAAAAGGGGCCCACCATTAGATGGGTTGACATTGACTTGACTTCACTCGAGCATCACCAAGGCCATACATTAGGCATCACTTCCCTCCTGTGAGGTACCGGGCTTCAGTATCACTCCCTGTTTGATTAAACACTGTCTACGTTCTAGGGAAGCTTTCCTGGGAAATCAAAATCAACCTGGAAGGTGCTTGAACAGGTGAGTCCACATGCTTCCATGGTAAGAAGGCGGGGGGGGGGGGGATTGATTGCCAAAGTTTAAAGCTATATAGTGCTCTCCAGAGGCTTCAGAATCATGTTCTTCCCCTCCCCCCTATCATGGTGGGATTGTGATGTACTGCTCCATTCTTGACAAGAGCATCCATCGGGCCCCGATTCACTGAAGTAACTCTGCAGGGTAACTTTTGCGCTTGTGCTTCAGCTTTCCCATTCTAAACAGTAAAGCAACAGATCGGGCAAATGCTCCATCAACCACTTCCAATCATCTTGACATGCCCCTCTCCCTCCATCAGATATTATTCTAAAAGTTCCCCTGGGGCATCAGGATTGCACAGACATAACTCAGACAATAGAAGTCCTGAAGTCCTTCAAGGGTGCCATAGAGGAATAGAATTCAAGAAGGACTATTGACTCTGGGTGAGGTCATCCTGATAGTGAATATCCTGAAGCAGAAATTAGAAGGTTTTTGGCAGCAAAAGGGATTGACCTCAGAGATGTTCATTCTGGTTGACTCCTTGCAGCTGCATGAGCAAAAATGATTGACACCCCTAACCAAGGAGAATACTTACATGGTAGCCACCCTGTGTGACTCATGGGTGAAAGGTAGTATCACCTTCCAGTTCCCCTAACTGATTCACTGCAGGGATAAACTGGTGAGTAAGGTGGAAGAAAGGGAATTCAAGAGTTAGAGGTGCCATGGGGTGTAACAGGAGGAGTAGGTACCGGTAGGCAGTACCGTCAGCATGAATAACTGTCAGCTACCGTTTTGTCCCCACTTTTACTCATAGGGTTCCATTGAAACAGGGTGTTCTGCCTAAATAGGGTGCGAAATAAGGACCAATACATATTGGAATAAAGATAATCAGTTTATTTATAAAATATTAAAAGAAGGTAACTTGAAAGCAACTAATTCACTTAATTCACTATGATTAGATAAGCAGTGCGTAGGAGCAAAATAAAAGACAACAATAGAGATCCTCAATCGGGACCCCTAGGCGGTGCACGCCTTCACCTCGTAGGTGAGACTTTCTCTCCTCTCCTGTCTGACTGTCAAGAGGCTCTGTTTCTTTATGTTTGCTGCAATAGCAATTATCTTCCCTCATGTTGACACACACACATACACAGAATAGGATCAGTTATCCATTAAACATAATCAAGATGCTGGCCAGGCACCTGAGAATGCTCAAGGGAAGCATCCCCCACCCCATGGTTTAGAAGCAGCTCAGAACTCCAGGATTGATGACATGACCTTCAATTTATTGTGTATACAATTGCCAGGTGAAAAGTTTACCTTATCTTGTATACCAGTACTTCTCAGTTTCACATGATGTTAAATTGCACAGGAATTTCTTTCCTACAAAACTGAGGTTTAATTAACCTCTGACTACCTGCAGACACATAATCAGTAGTCAACTTTAACTTTTCACCACATTTGGTCCTTTGATTACTGATTTTGTGTATAAGATACTGGCAACATAGTGGAGAGTTTAGGCGGATGAAATACGAGTTATAGCAATAAAACTCGAATAAAACAACATATCATAATCAATAAACCGATACAGATAATAATTCCTCCAAGGATTTGTCTAAGGCTACCCATACTGGGTAGCCATCCAAATAACCAATCCCACCAGTTAACAGTAATATCTTGTTTAATACCTTTGGTTAGATTTTGCAAAGCTTGAATATGAGACTGAATGGAAGTAGTATGATCAGTTAAATTAAAGCAACACATGCCTTCAAAATGTTTCACATCCATAATTGTGTTTTAAAAGCAAATAATCTATTGGTGCTCGATTTTGCAAGACTGCTTTCCTAGTGCTTCTTAAATCTATAAATAATTCTTGCAAAGCAGCTGAAATGTAATTAAAACTTTTTATCATGGTGCAAGCTAAAGCATTAATGGTGCAGTTATTATATAAGGCTAAACCAGGCACTCCCACTAGTGAAACAGCTACACTGGTGTATTCTGCTTTGGAAAGTAGAGTAACTTTCGAATCGCAATCTGCGGGTAGCATAGCTGTTGCTTTTTTATTTTTTATTTTAACTTTAGGTGAGGGTGGCAGAATAAAGCCTAATCAACTAAGGGTACACGACCCCCCTGTGAGATTACCTGGAATATATGTATAAATAGTATTACCACAAGAAAATAACTATCCTATTGGCAATTTAACATTTCTACTATAGCTAGCTTGTAACATTGTATTATTGCAGCTCATAGTATTGGTTACATCCTTACATTTTCTAGTTGTATTTCATAAAAGTATTGTATCGGTGCCATTTGGAGTTCCCATTTGCATCTTTAGGTGCTGACGTTTTGATATCTCATCAGGATTACATGTCATTTTATAACATACATTGCCTTGGGTGATTTTATGGGTAATTATTCGAGTCATGTTATCCCAAAGATTGAAATTAGTGGGACAGTCTCTGCAATATTCATATAACATAGGGTTCTTATATCTTCTTTGTTTGCAAGACTTTCTGTGCAGCTTTAAAATAGTACAACAGGGAGGAAGTGACGTCACTCGCTATGATGGCCACGTGAGTGGCGAGCTCTGGACCCACCCCAGAGAAAAAGAGAGATATTAGTCCCAAACAGGTCGGGAGAGACAGAGAAAATGGAGTGGAGGACAGCGCAGAGGTCGGGGAGTATGGCGACCCGGAAAAAGACAGCGGACCTGTGGGATTATGCATTCGGGGCTTCGAGTGCGGCAGCGGGGGAAGCTAAGATGGCACTGGAGGAGCACACGAGGCGAGAACAGGCTGAGCCGCATGGGAAGGAGATTGCAAGGAAAGAAGGAGAAGTTGGGGTAAATGCGGTGAACGCGGTAACGAGAGAGGAACTCCGGGAGTGGTTTGAGGAGTTAAAAACGGAGGTGCAGTCAGCGAAAAAGGTGCTGGGAGACATCATGAGCAACTTAAAAGAGGAGGCGGAGGAAGTTACCCACAGGATGGGGGAACCACGAAAATCGCAACAGGAGGCATGGGAAACAAAGAGCAGAGGTGAGGAGGAATGGAGAGAGCAAATAGCGCTAAAGCTGGAGGACCTGGAGAATCGCTCCAGGAGAAATAATTTGAGGATAAAAGGAGTGCCAGAGGAAGTGGAATTCAGGGTCTGTGCAAAGGTGGCAGAGGCAGTGTGCCTGCAGGCATTGCGACAGGGAGGCAAAGCGGATGTGGATGAAGGAATACAACTGGATAGGGCACATCGGGCATTGGGTCCGATTTGGAACAATAGACCCAGGGATATAATAATCTACTTAAAGGACTATAAAGTAAAAGAGAAAATAGCAGCAAAAATGAGGGGACTCAGCACCTTTATGTGGCAGGGCTACTCGGTGGCCATAAATGCTGATTTAGCTCTGGGGACATTACAGAGATGAAGTCGGAAAGGAAGAGATGAGATACAGATGGCTGTATCCCTTTGGGTTGGCATTTACTAAAGGAGACAAGACATGGAGCGTGCAAACTCTAGAGGCAGCATGGGCCGCTTTGAGTGTGGCAGGCATGGAAGTGCAAGTTGCGGAGATACGGGCAGGATGGTCCCAAAAGGAGCAGGAGGGAGATAGGACGAAGCAGGGAGGGAAAGAACTGCGGGAGCGACGTGTGGAGCTTGAAGGAGATCAGCGGAGATCACAGCGCAGAGGAGTAAAGTGGTGAAGGACAGTAAAGAGGAGGCATGATATAACAATGTCCTGAGAGTGGTGGGCTGTCAATGAACAAAGGGAATAGTGTTTAAAAGTGGGTCAAGAGGGAGGGGGGATGGGGAGGAAATGTAAAATGAATGTGTAAATATGTTGGGGGGGTGTTGTGGGAGTGGTTAAAGGGTGGGAAGGGGGATACAGTTACCAAATAAGGAAGGAGCAGAGGGAATGGGGGGAAGTGGAGGTGGGAGGTGGATATAGGGTGAAGGTGGGGTGTGGTGGGAGTAGGGGAAGGGTATAGGATGGAATGGAGGAGGGTGTGAATAGGGGTATGAGGAGGATGGGTAGAGGAGAATGGGGATGATGGGGGAGGGATCCGGGAGTGGCAGGTGGTGCACGACTCCGAGATAGCCTTGTCTAGGGACGAGGCAGAGGGGCAGGGGAGGGTCCAAGGTTGGAGAGAAGGAGGAGGGGAGGAATGAAGAGGGGGAAAGGCGGGAGAGGAGGGAGGGGAAGGGGGGATAAGATACAGATGATAGTGGGTATGGTGAATATCAAGGGGTTACAAACCTGGTGTAAGCGGCGTATGTTGGAAAGGGAAGGTACGAGGTTGAAAGCTGACATCCTGTGTATACAGGAGACACATTTGAAGGTGGGGCAAGAAGGGTTGATATCCTCAAAGAAATACCCCAGCGTGTTGCTGGCGGGACAAAGGAACCAGCCAAGGAAAGGGGGGGGGGGGATTACTGATAGGGATGGAGCACAAGGAGGCAGTAGTGGAAGAAAGGAGGGACAAAAAAAGGAAGATGGTGGCAGTATGGTTGAAGTTAAAAGAGGAGCAGGTGTGAATAATTAGTATGTGCCCCCAACACACAAAGACAGTGTTTCTATGATAAACTAATGTCTGAATTGGAGGGGTGGGGGATACACCAATCATATTGGGGGGGATTTAACATAATGGTAAATCCAAGATTAGATAATACTGGGGGAGGAAGAGGAGGGCAGAAGGATAGGAGGATCCTCTTGCGGTTGAAGGAGCGCTTGGGGTTGGTGGATATGTGGAGAGGACAACATCAAGGGGAAAGGAGTTACACCTTCTATTCCCAAGTTCATGGCACACAGTAGGCTAGACATGTGGGTGAGTGGGCATTGGGTGGTGACTAGGACCAAACATGTGGAAATTGGAAGTATAACATGGACAGATCATGCCCCAGTCCATATTGTCTTTGATATGGGAGAAAAGGATGATGGCGTGAAATTTTGGCGGTTGAATGAGGGGCTTTTGGAGGAAAAGGAGTATGTAGAGTGAGTGTGTGAGGTGATACAAAGGTATATGGGGCACAGTTTAAATAGGCAGGTCCCATTGGGGATTGTTTGGGATGGGATGAAGGAGGTGGTGAGAGGGCACCTGATAAGTATAGCGGTGCAGGAGAGGAGGAAGAAAAAGAAAGTAGAGGAGGAGTTGGTGCAGAAGATCAGGGTGTTGGAAAGGAAACACCAAGAAAGAGCTGATCCAAAGGTGCTAATGGAGCTGCAAAAGTTAAGAGGGGAGTTGAATCAACTAGGGGCGGCAGAAATTCCACATAACCTGGCACAGCTAAAACAAACATGGTATGAAGGGGGCAATAAAGTGGGTAGGAGGTTAGCTAGGAGGTTGAAAGCAAAATAACAGAAATCGAGCATTGGGGGAATGAGAAACCTACAGGGTAAAATGGTGTATAAGCCTACAGAAATTAGGAGGATTTTTGTAGAGTATTATGAGAAGCTGTACCGTAGTGAAGTTAAGGGGGAGAGTGCGAAGGGAGAGAAATTTCTGGAGGACTGTAAGCCGCAGAGGTTATCTGAAGAGGAGGCGGAAGAGCTGGGAAGACCGGTAAACCCAGAGGAGGTGAGGGTAGCAATGAAATCTAGTAAAGAGGGGAAAGCACCAGGGCTCGATGGGCTGGCGGCCAGATTCTATAAAATGATACAGGAAAACATTCTGGGTCTATTAACGAGTATGTTCAATGGGTGCTCCAGGGTGAGGTGCTGCCGGGGACAATGGCGGAAGCGGGCATAACAGTTATACCCAAGCCAGGGAAAGATCATGCCACATAGAAACATAGAAACATGATGACAGAAAAAGACCACATGGCCTATCTAGTCTGTCCTTCCATATCAACTACAACAGTCCCTTTTTTACCTTCAGAGATCCTCTGTGTTTGTCCCATGCTTTTTTGAATTCAGTTACTGTCCTCATCTCTACCACCTCCACTGGGAGACTATTCCATGGATCCACTACTCTTTCCATAAAGAAATATTTCCGCATTTCACTCCTGAATCTATCTCCCTTCACCCTCATCCCATGTCCCCTCGTAGCAGAACTTGCTTTCAATTGAAAGAGGCTCTCTCCCTGAACATTTATGCCACGGAGGTATTTAAACATCTCAATCATATCACCTCTATCCCACCTTTCCTCTAAGGTGTACATATTAAGATCCTTAAGTCTGTCCTCATATGCTTTATAATGAAGCCCACTAATCATTTTAGTAGCCACCCTCTGCACCGACTCCATCCTGTTCACCTCCTTTTGAAGGTGCGGTCTCCAGAATTGCACACTACACTCCAAATTAGGTCGAACCAAAGACTTAGAGAGAGGCATTATCACCTCCTTTTTTCTGCTAGCCATTCCTCTCCGTATGCACCCAAGCATCATTCTAGCTTTTGCCATCGCCTTTTCTACCTGTTTAGCTACTTTAAGATCATCAGACCCAACCACGCCTAGGTCCCGCTCTTCTTTAGTGGACAAAAGTACTTCACCCCCTATACTATATTGCTCCCTTGGATTGCTGCAGCCCAAATGCATGACCTTACAGTTTTTAACATTAAATCCCAGCTGCCAAATTCTAGAGCATTCTTCAAGCTTAGCTAGATCCCTCCTCATGTTATCTACACCTTCCTGGGTGTCTACTCTATTGCAGATTTTGGTATCATCCGCAAAGAGGCAAACCTTACCCGACAGCCCTTCCGCTATATCACTAACAAAGATGTTAAAAAGAAACGGACCAAGGACAGATCCCTGGGACACACCACTGATAACATCCTTAGAGTGAGCTCCATTTACTTGTACTCTTTGTCGCCTCCCACCCAACCAATTTCTAACCCAAGCAGTAACTTTAGGGTCCATCCCTAGGGTGCTCAGTTTGTTTATAAGTCGCCTGTGAGGAACAGTGTCAAAGGCTTTACTGAAATCTAAATATACCACATTTAGAGCTCTCCCTCGGTCCAACTCCCTGGTCACCCAGTCAAAGAAATCAATCAGATTTGTCTGACAAGACCTGCCTCTGGTGAATCCATGCTGCCTCGGATCCTGTAATCCGCTGGACTCCAGAAACCTCACTATTTTCTCTTTCAGCAGCGTTTCCAATCATTTATTTACCACCGAAGTTAAACTAACCGGCCTGTAGTTTTCAACCACATCCTTACTTCCGCTTTTGTGTAAAGGCACCATATGAGCCTCTCTCCAGTCCTTTGGCATCACTCCTGACTCCAACGAGGCATTGAAAAGGTCAGTCAGTGGAGTTGCTAGAACGTCCCCAAATTCCCTCAGTATTCTAAGGTGTATCCCATCTGGTCCCATCGCTTTGTCTACTTTAAGTTGAGCTAGTTTCTCACAAACACAGTCTTCTGAAAATTGTTCAAGATGTCCCTCGCTTCTGTTCCTATTTGTTGGTGTTTTCTGAGGTCCTGCTCCTGGTTCTTCATCTGTGAACATAGAACAAAAATATTTGTTAAGCAGTTCCGCTTTATCCTTATCAGCTTCTACATATTCCTCCCCTGCACCCTTGAGTCTGACAATACCACTCTTGCCCTTCCTCTTCTCACTAATATATCTGAAAAATGTCTTATCCCCCCATTTTATTGCATTGGCTATTTCCTCCTCCTTTTGAATCTTTGCCTTCTTGACTACTTTGCTAGCTTCTCTAAGTTTTTCCAAATACAGATGCCTGTCTTCCTCTCTCTGTGATCTCTGGTATTTCATGAAGGCCTCCCTCTTTTTCTTCACTTTTTCAGCTACTTCTTTCGAAAACCATAGCGGTCTCCTTTTCCTTTTACCTTTATTTACCATTTTAACAAAAAGTTTGGTTGCCCTTAAAATATCCCCTTTCAGTTTTGCCCAGTGTTTTTCTACATACCCCAGCTGTTCCCATCCCACTAACGACTCCCTGAGGTATTGGCCCATCTTCGCAAAGTTAGTCTTCCTAACGTCTAAGATCTTCACCTTTGAATGGATTCTAACAGCCCTAGTCCTAATACTGAACCACACCATCTGGTGATCACTGGATGCAAAATGATCTCCCACTACAACATCAGAAACACTTTCACCATTGGTAAGCACCAAGTCCAGTATGGCCCCTTCACGTGTGGGGTCTGTTACCAATTGCCTGAATTGTTCTCCCTGTAGAGAATCCAGGATCTCCTTACTTCTCGATGATACTGCAGCAGGAATGTGCCAGTCAACATCTGGCATATTGAAATCTCCTATCAGTAGCACTTCCCCTTTCCTAGCAATGCTGCGTATGTCTTCAATTAACTCTCTGTCCACCTCTTCCTCTTGTGAGGGAGGTCTGTATATCACACCAATGCAAATAGATTTCTCTTTCCCTCTTTCTAGTTTAACCCACAATGCCTCCTCTCTCCCTTTTAAGTTCTGTAATTCCAAAGCTTTAATAGTATTTTTTACATATAGTGCCACTCCTCCTCCTCTTCTTCCTACCCTGTCCTTTCTGAATAAAGTATAGCCAGGTATAGTTACATCCCAATCATGGTTTTCTGTGAACCATGTTTCTGTAACTGCCACTAAATCCAAGTCAGCCACTCCCACCAAAGCTTCAACATCAGGGATCTTATTTCCCATGCTACGGGCATTTATACACACTGCTTTCCATATGTTACCCCTGTTACCCATTTCCATAAAGGTATTTAATGTATCACCTACCTGGGGGCTTTCAATTACCTGGGAGCTTTCTTCACCCATCCCCAACGAATCTAGTTTAAAGCCCTCTTCAGTAGATTAGCCAGTCTACTACCGAAGGCCCATATCACTCATAAAATTGGATGCCAAAGTGTTGGCTAAGATTATGGCAGCTAGGTTGCAGAAGGTAATGTTGCAGTTAGTGCATAAGGATCAGACGGGGTTCATTAAAGGAAGGCAGGGAGGGGATAATATCAGGACGTTAATGATCGTTATTTGGTCCCTGCAGGAAACGGGGAAGGAGTGTACCCAGAGTGGGGAGAGCCACATTGTTTAGGGGAAGAGAGGAGGGGGGGGGGTTAAAAGTAGATGCTGAAAATACATTTGAGAGAGTAGAGTAGAGCTTTATATGGCAGTTGCTGGGGAAAATGGGGGTAGGGGAGAAGTTTCTGAGCTGGGTGAAGGCATAGTATATTAATCCCAAGGCCAGGATAAGGGTGAATGGAGGATACTCTGACAGTTTTCAACTAGGCAAGGGAACTTGCCAAGGATGCCCATTGTCACCCTTGCTGTTCGCCCTAGTAATAGAGCCATTGGCTGAATATACACGGAGACAGACAGATATTATGGGAGTGGAGGTGGGAGAGCAGCTTAGTAAGGTGACACTGTTTGCTGCTGATGTGATTTTCACCCTGAGTAGGCCATTTGTGAGTCTGCCAAACTTAATGGAAGCAATAGAGCGATACAGTGAGGTGGCTGGTTACAAGATTAATATGAGTAAAACGGAAATTTTGGGGTTCAATTTGTCAAATGATATAGAAAAGAGGTTAAGAGATGGATTCACTTTTAAGTGGGTACGAAGTAGTTTTAGATACTTGGACATACAACTGGGAAAATCTGTGGAAGATTTGTATGAGTGGAATTATCGGACCCTGATTAGGGCTATAAGGCAGGACTTGGCAAGATGGCAGGGGTTACATTTATCTTGGTTAGCAGCGATAAAGATGAATGTATTGCCAAGGATTCTGTTTGTATGTAGGGTCACAAGAGTATGCCTCAAACAATTACAGGGAATGATTATGAGGTTTATTTTGGATGGGAGGGTACCCAGAGTGGGGAGAGCCACGAGAGAATTTACAAGCAGTAGTGTGGGATAGCTTAGGGAAAGGGTTGGGGAAAATGGGGAGGAACCCTCAAAAGGAACTAATGTGGCAAATTTGGGGAAAGTGGAAGAATTATCTGATGCAGGGGAAACATGTCTCGAGAAACACACATACAGAGAATGGGGACTTTGAACCTGGGAAGATTGGGGGGGGGGGGCGGTTTAAAGAATGGGCAGCTAGAGAGCTAGTAAGAGTGGGTCAGGTGGTCGATAAGAAAGGGAGGATTAAGTCCTGTAAGGAACTCAAGGATAACTATGGGGTACAGGACAGGGAATATTATGCGTACATGCAGTTATGGTATTTCCTGCAAAAGAGTGGAGTGAAAAAGGACTTAAAAAATTATAATACAGAGTTTGAAGAATTAATGGGAAAAAAGGATAATGTTAAAGGATTGGTTTCAAAGCTGTTGTTGTTAAGTGCCGTCGAGTCAGAGTTGATTCATGGTGACCCTCTGGATAGCTATCCTAAATTGTGTTTGGTCTTCAGTCAGGCGGCTCATTGTTGACAGACTGGTACCCGCAGCTGCTGTTATTGTATCGATCCATCTCATTGCTGGCCTTCCTCTTTTGCCTTGACCTTCTATCTTGCCAAGCATGATGTCTTTCTCTAATGATCTCTCTCTTTGCACGATGTGTCCAAAGTATGAAAGTCGAAGTCTTGTCATCTGAGCTTCTAAAGAAAGCTTAGGTTTGATCTCCTCTAGTACCAACTGGTTTATTCTTCGGGCAGTCCATGATATACACAGTATTCGTCGCCAGCACCATAATTCCAAGGCATCAATTTTTTTCCTATCTTTTTCACTGCCCAGCTTTCACATCCATATGATGTTATTGAAAATACCATGGCTTGAACAAGTCGAATCTTTGTATGGAGAGAGACATCTCTGCTCTTGAGAATCTTATCTAGGTCTTTCATAGCCATTCTGCCAAGAGCAATGCGTCGTCTGATTTCTTGACTGCTTGTTGCTTCTTTATTGATAGTTGATCTAGTAGGTTAAAGTTGTTCATGATTTCAATTTCTTCTCCTTTAACGATGAACCTGTTGATTATGCCAGTTGTCATGATCTTTGTCTTCTTTACATTAAGGTGCAGGCCCATTTTGAGACTATGATGTTTGATTGTGAGAAGCAAATGTTTCAGATCATCTTCACTTTCAGCCAATAATGTGGTATCATCTGCATAGCGAAGGTTGTTGATGAGTCTTCCACCAATCTTCACACCTCTGTTGTCTTCATACAATCCTGCATCTCTGATGATTTGTTCTGCATATAAATTAAACAGGTAGGGGGAAAGTATGCAGCCTTGTCTTACACCTTTGCTTATTTTAAACCATTCTGTTTCTCCTTGTTCCGTTCGAACTGTTGCTTCTTGATCAATGTACAGATTGTGCAAGAGTACGATCAGGTGTTCTGGTATACCCATGCTTCTTAATGTGGCCCAGAGTTTCTCATGGTTTACACAGTCAAAAGCTTTGCTATAATCGATAAAGCACAAATAGATATCCTTTTGGTATTCTTTAGTCTTTTCAAGGATCCATCTCACATCCGCGATGATGTCTCTCGTTCCTCGTCCTTTCCTGAACCCTGCTTGCACTTCAGGTAGTTCTTGTTCCAGGTATGGTTGTCGTCTCTTTTGAATAATCTTCAGTAGAATCTTGCTGGCATGTGGGATCAGAGCAATTGTGCGATAATTTCCACAGTCAGTTGGATCACCTTTCTTTAGTATTGGTATAAACACAGATCTTTTCCAGTCAGTTGGCCATGATGTTGTCTTCCATATTTCTTGGCAGAGCCTTGTAAGTACTGTAACAGCTGCATCAGATTGTTATAATACTTCTGTGGGAATGCTATCAATGCCTGGTGCTTTGTTCTTTGATAAGGCTTTCAATGCTGCTTCAACTTCTTCTTTCATCACCAATGGTTCCCGATCATAAGGTACAGGTTGAAACGGCTGTTGGTCCACTTGATCTTTATCATATAAAAACTCTGTATATAAGATCCTTAATACCAAGCATGATTGTAAAGCTCGATGGCAGGAACAGTGGGGAAAGGAAATAGAAGGCCCATAGGAGGAAAGAAGGTGGAGGGGTATTTATGAAGGCGAAAAAAGATTGGCGTGGGGAACGGCCATTGTGGAGAATTGCCTGAAAGTTAGATTAAGGATGGTGTGGACACCGGTTAGGATTCAAGCTATCTGTAAGGATAAGAATGCAAATTGCTGGAGGGGATGTGGGAACCGGGGAGATTTGAAACATATGATTTGGGGTTGTCCCAAAATTCAGAAGCTATGGGAGGAAGTGGCAAGGTTCTATAGCGAGGTAACGAGGATAAAGAAACAGATGAATGCAGCAAGTATAGTTCTAACCGAGGGAAAAGAGGGAGGGAACATAATGCTAAACAGCTTCTGGCATTACTGTGTGGTGGAGGGCCGACAGGCAATTTTGCAAAGGTGGAAAGGTGGTGAGGCTCCTCCTATGCGGGAGATTATTGGGAGAGTGGAGTTCCTATGGCATATGAGCTTGATGGGTGCCCATAGACATAACCAGAGGGCAAGACACACGGAGATCTGGCAACCGTATGAGGAATGGCGGGAAAGGGGATGGGGAGAATGGATGGAGGTATAGTAGTAGGTAGAAGGTGAAGGGAAGGGGGGGAGAGAGTGAGGGGATACATAGGAGTACAGGGGGTTTAGGGGGGGTTGAAATGGAGGAAGCATTCTTTCTGGACATAAGGGGGATATAAGGAAACATTAAAATTAGAGGAGAAGGTGTTTTCTATGTATATAACATGTTACAGTAAGGGGGGGAAGGGAGGGCTTGGAGGGGGGAAGGTGGGGAGGGTGGAAGGGAATAGAGCGAAGTGGAAGCTGAAGGATAGCTCTCCCTCTAATGCTAAGGCGTATGTTAAAGTACGTATTACAGGTTTTAGTTAAAGATTTAAGAAGGGGAGGCAGAAAGGGAGGGGGAGAAAAGATTTGGGGGAGATATGGGTGGGAAGGGTAAGGAAGGGTTAGGATGAATGTTTTGGATATAAATACCCACGTAAAAGGGTGGTTGGAGAGCAGAGAATGGTATTATTATTGTTGTTATTGGTATTATAGTTATTAATGAAAGGAAAAGTAATAATGCTTAATTGAGAGGGGAGAGCGTTAGTAGGAGGGGGTGATGTAATAAAATGTACCATATTGAAGCAAGGTAACGATGTAATAGTAGAATATAAGCAAGTTGCAGATTGTATGTTATGATATAAAAGAATAAAAAATGTTAAATTAAAAAAAAACAACAATAGTACAACAAGACTTGAGCCAGTGTAGGTATTGCAGTGAGGCATGTAGTTAATAGATCAATTGGACTATGCATGTCCGAAAGGCAAAAGTCAGAGATGTTTAAAGTATTCCGGGCTAAGTAAGTCCAGATATTCTGGGGTTGTTCTACCACATTAATTAAATGCTTAGGCAGATGCATCTCAGGTTGTATTACACACAAACTCTCCAGTAACAGATTCTCCATGCACCAAAGACCAGGCTAGTAATGAGTGCCCATGTTTTTAAATGGCATACAAAAGCTTGCTAGAACCGATCCCGGTCCTTGATTGAAGTGTACTGGTCCGTTTGCTTAGAAGGAGGGTTACAGAGTTTAGACATAACCTATAAAGAATAGACATCATTTTATTCTTGCAAGTAACATTTGCTTGCTGGTACATATTCCCATTTTTCTTGTCCAGGTTACAGCTCACAGAGGAAGTGCATCAGGACACAAAACAAAAAGAATCAAATACATATAGGTCAATCTCCAGGAACAAGCAGGAATGTAGTCCTCACATATGGGTATCGTCGGTACCAACGGAGCCTACGCGGGAACGCTCCCTAGCATCCAATAGGAACGCTTTTGGGAGCATCCCTCAGCATATGCGCGCTGCCTTCCCGCCTTTCCAACTGTCCCTCTTCAGTTCTTTGTTTTCCGCAGAGCCAACAGGACCTATTCCCTGTCACCGCAGAAAATTCCGTCTTTAAAATTCTTTCTTGTGGTTGCGTTTGCCTACCGCACGACGCCTACCGGTACCACCGGTTCTTTTCTTTTCTTAAAAAAAAAAAAAAAAGACTGTTTCTTTTCAGAAACTTTCTCCTTTGGTGCTAGGCACCATTTTGGGCATTAGGCCCCATTTTCCTAAATCATGGCAAAGCCAACTAGTGGTTTTAAAAAATGTACTAAGTGTGGCGGTACCATTTCCGTCACTGACACCCATGATTGGTGTCTGAAATGTTTAGGACCTGATCATTCTCCAACATTCTCCTGCATGGGGATGACCGAAAGAGGAAGACAGAACCGGGCCGCAAAGCTCGGTACCCTTTTTTCTTAAGATGCCAGATCCATTGCATCGACATCATCAAGGGCCTCTTCTTCCTCCCATGGATCTCAAGTAACTAAACATAAAAGCTGGTCCTCAAAGGATAGCTCTCCTGCTAAGCATCGAGAGGCCATTGGCATTGCCCTTGAGGGAACCACACCGGCAAAACAGCCCCTGCGGGAGGCTTCGGCTTCCAAAACATCGATGGGGCTTCAGGATGTTCTCGAGGCTTCAACCTCGCAAGAACTACCTGTGCCATGCTCAGGGGTTCCGGCCGTCCTCACCGGTACTGACACCCAGGCATCGGCAGCGTCGATAGACCAGAGGTTCCTCGCTATCGAGCACAGTATCGCAGCTCTTCTTTCGGCTGCGGTACCGGTGGTCCCAAGGGCACCGGTGCTGACATCAACAGCGATGCCGGTACCAACACCGGCGATGCCGATACCGACACCAGCGATGCCGATACCGACACAGGCGATGCCGGTACCGATGGTACCGACCCCGGTGGGAACCCTTCCCATGCCATCTCTGGCTGGAGTGGACAAAGCGGTACCGGGTCACCTTGGTACTGACTTCGATCGGTACTGGGATCGTGCTTTGCAAGAGCATCAGTGTCAGGAATACTTCGATTCCGAAGACTCTGACAATTCTGCTGGCACAAGAGGGTTTCTCCTAGAGAATCCCTCTTCTCCCCAACGCAGAATGTCACCTCCAGAGGACATGTCATTTCAGGATTTCATCCGTGATATGGCCAAGGGTCTTTCAATCACAGTAGCTCCTGAAGAGGAGCCCAGAGCAAACAAATTGGAAATCCTCCAATATCCTAAAGCTCCTAAGGAGGCAGCTACTCTGCCTATCCATGAAATTCTGCATAGCTTGATGCTCAGAATGTGGGAGACACCTCTGACTACTTCTCCTCACTCTAGGAGACTTGATACTATGTATCAAGTTCCTCCATGTCCTGGATTTCAGAAAACTCAGCTGCCACACCATTCAGTGGTAGTGGAATCAGCCATGCATAGGATGAAAAGTGCAAAGAGGCATACATCTAATCCTCCAGGTCATGAATGCAGGAATCTGGATCTTTTGGACGCAGAACGTTTCAAGCTTCCATGCTTTCAGCTAGGATCAGTTCATATATCCTAAATATGGGAATGTTCCTTAAGGAAGTCACAGGAGACTTGGAACTTATGAGCCCATTTCTCTCAGATAAGAGACAAGATTTTCTTGCTCTAGTTAAGCATGCTCAAGATGTCTCCAAGTTTGTCAATCATGCAGCCTTTGACTGCTTCAAATGCATCAGCAGAATTTCTGCTATTGCCATTGGCGGACGACGGATTGCCTGGCTACAGGCATCAGACTTGGAGACAGGACAAGTTAGGCAACATTCCTTGCATGGGGAGAATCTCTTCGGCAAGAACTGGCAGGAAAAGGCTAACGAGTTAGATGCTGACAACTCTACCTTAGATAGATTGTCAAAGTCTCCAGCCACTCCAGCCAAAAGGAAGCCTTATAAAAACCCTCTTTTAGCAAAAAGAGGAAGTTTTATCCTTCCTATACCCAGCAGAGTCAGATTCCAGGTCAGGTTGCCCAAAAGGGACAAACTAGACAGCAAAAGAAACCAATAGGCCCGAGAGCCCATCCAGCTCTCCAGGTTCGGCCCCCTCAAGGGCTTTGACTCCTTCCTAGAGAGCTTTGCCTTCCTGCCTCTGAGGGGTCCCCATCACCCCAATATTCCAGGCAGGTTATGCCACTTTGTCAACAGATGGCATCAGATAACAGCAGAAGATTGGCTTTGTCCATTGTAGGAGAAGGGTACAAACTTCATTTTCACAGCATGCCCCCTCCTACAATTTTAGAAATAATGTTGTGCTGCGATGGGTCCGCTGGCTCAATAAACCTTTGATGTAACAATGTATGTATAAAGCTCTCATATGTCTCAAAATAGCGCTGTCATCTGGCTCCGAATGTTGATGATAGTACATTTTAAGGCTTTACAACATAGGTTAGTAAATTCAATGTAACTATTTAATTACTTATATAATTTTAAAAATAGATCCCTGTTTTGCCTTCCACGACTTAACTTACGGTTAACGAAGAAAGCTTGCAATCATCATAAATATAGCTATTTACCAACAGTCAAACATTTATAATCATTGAACAAAAAGTAATATATTGTTTGTATAAACCTTTAACACATTATCTCCCATGTGGTTTGTCGGTTTTATAGTGAAGCTAATATCTCACACAAGTCTCCAAAAGGCATTCGCAGTCAAGCTGATTTATTCAGGTTGGTCAAACAGTATATGTCTTCTGCATTATGTGAGCTAAGGAATCCCATTAACGACTCCTAGTGTACACACGGAAAAATCTATAGTACAATTTGATTAGAAACTATTGACAGTTCAACAACATTCAATATAATCATTTTGGTTTTAATTATTTATTCACTATTTATTCATTCTCACACACTATATAGTTCTGAAGATTTATTGGAAAAGTATCCATCATGCAGTCCAATAGACACCTGTTGTGTTTTTTAACACAGATTAACGCAGTTTTCACATTATGAAATACAATGTTGTAATTTGTCAATATAAAGATTACAACATACGATAGTTTTTATTAATTCTCAGTTCATTTATTGTCTTGTCCATTTATATGGTTTTAATGTTATGGCTTTATTTCTCATTGTCCTGCGTTTGTAGAAGTAAATTCATTATGAATAATTTATCTATATTGGATGAGGTTTTTTTTATAGATGTACATAATTTTCGGTAAATCTAATGGGGTTGCTTTCTTTTATTTCATTTAATCACATGTCTTACTTGATGATCTTATATATAATATTTAATTATTATCATCCTGTATTAATTTTTACATTTTTTTGTACATATAATTTAAGTTTGTTTGTGTTTTTAAGTTATTCCCCCTGAGGAAGGCGTTAGCGCCGAAACGCGTTGTGGTCCCTCAAGAATAAACCATTGTTGATCATCCACATTCATCCCGTCTCTTGCTTTCTTTGTGTTTCCTGGATGGTACTGCGAGAGCACTGCTCCTAGCTGTGTTTTTTGAGTCCCTCCTTGTCCTGGGTTTCATAAGACTCAGCTTCCTCACCACTCTATTGTAGTGGAATCAGCTATGAGAAGGATCAAGAGTGCAAAGAGTCATGCCTCTAATCCTCCAGGACGTGAGTGCAGAACCCTGGATGCCTTTGGACGTCGGGGCTTCCATGCTTTCTGCCAGGATCAGTTCCTATAGTCTCTACATGGGAATGTTCCTGAAGGAGGTCACAGATGATTTAGAGGCTTTAAGTCCTTTTCTTTCTGAGGATAAAAGGCAAGACTTTCTCACTTTGGTCAAACATGCCCAAGATGTTTCTAAATTTTCCAACCGTGCAGCCTTTGACTGCTTTGAGTGCATAAGCAGAACCTCGGCTATTGCCATAGGTGCACCTAGAATTGCTTGGCTCCAGGCATCTCATCTAGAGCTCTGGGTACAAGACAAATTGGGAAATATCCCTTGTACTGGTGAGAACCTGTTTGGTAAAGATTGGCAGGAAAAGGCCAATGAAATGGATGCTGAAAATTCCACCTTGGATAGATTACCCAAGTCCACTGCTGATCCTGCTAGAAGGAAATTGTTCAAAAAACCATTCTTTTTTAAAAAGAAAATATTTTATCCTGCTTATGTTCAACAGGGATGTTCTGCAGGTCAGCTTGCCAAGAAAGGTCAGCAACCACCCAAACAGAAGAAAGCAAAGACTGCTAGGCCTCAGCCGGCCCAGCAGCCTCAGCCTCCACAGGGCCTTTGACTCTCAACTAGAGAACTTAGCCTTCCTGGCTCTCGAGGGACCAGAGCCTTCCACCATTCCAGGAAGGTTATGTCATTTTGCCCCCAGATGGGGGCAAATAACAGCAGAGCATTGGACACTCTCCATCATAAAGGAAGGGTACAAGCTTCATTTTTCAAGCATGCCCCTTCACATAATAGTAAAGCAATTCAATTATCCGACCTCTCTCATCACTCTGTTAGGTCAGGAGGTCGCTATTCTTCTTGCCCAAGGGGCAATAGAAGAAGTACCCATTCATCAGCGGGGTACAGGGTTCTATTCCCCTTATTTTCTTATCCCAAAGAAAACAGGGAGTTACAGGCCTATCCTAGACCTCAGAGAATTGAACAAATTCCTTATCAAGGAGAAATTCAAAATGATTTCTCTCGGATCTCTGCTGCCATACCTTCAGAGTCAGGATTGGCTTTGTTCTCTAGATCTCAAGGATGCATACACTCATGTCCTCATCCATCCAACCCACAGAAGGTTCCTTCGGTTCCTTTTTCAGCAAAAGCACTACCAATACAGGGTGCTTCCTTTTGGCCTGGCCTCAGCACCAAGGGTGTTCACGAAATGCGTGGCTGTAGTAGCAGCATTTCTCTGCACTCTAGGAATATTCGTCTTCCCTTACTTAGACGAGTGGCTCATTCGAGCACCAACAGAGTCAGAGGCCAGGACTTCTCTATCCTGCACGATGCGTATCCTTCAGTATTTAGGGCTGGTAATAAATATCCCAAAATCCAGTCTAACTCCTACTCAATCTATGGAGTTCATAGGAGCTTTGCTGGATACCACAAGGGCAAGGGCCTATCTTCCCCAGGCTCGTTGCCTACGCATGGTGCAGTTAGCTTCTCAAGCAGTGCTAAAGTCTCATCTAACTGCTCGAGAAATGTTACAACTACTAGGCTACATGGCATCTACGGTGCATGTGGTTCCCTTTGCTCGCCTCCCCATGAGGGCAGCTCAGTGGACTTTATCCACCCAATGGACCCAGGCATCCGGATGCTTGTCAGACAAAATAGCAAACACAAGTCGCCTTATTTTGTTCCTCCAGTGGTGGAAGTCCACTCAAAACCTGTTGCTGGGGTCCCCTTTTCAACAACCTCTATTCCAAGCATCTCTCACAACAGATGCTTCTCCAATGGGTTGGGGAGCTCATCTGCAAGACCTCTCCACCCAAGGCACCTGGTCTCCACAGGAGACTCATCCACATATCAATCTTCTGGAACTCAGAGCAATCTTTCTTGCTCTTCGAGTGTTCCATACCCTGCTCAGCTACAAGACAGTCCTCATCCATACGGACAATCAAGTAGCCATGTTCTTTGTGAATAAGCATGGGGGAACAGGCTCTCTGTCGCTTTGCAGCGAAGCTTTGCGACTATGGGCCCTCGCCAGAGAGCATCAGATTCATCTCCTGGCAGTATATCTTCCAGGCATACAAAACTCTTGGGCAGACAGACTCAGTCGAGTTCTGCTTCCACACGAGTGATCTCTGCATGCAGACCAGGTGGCCAAGATTTTCCAAATTTGGGGAACCCCGGACATAGACCTCTTTGCAAGTCCGTGGAATGCCAAACTTCCCCGGTTCTGTTCCAGAATTCCGGCTCAGGGGGCTCAGGCCAGGGATGCTTTCCTCCTTTATTGGGGTCAAGACTTCCTGTATGCCTTTCCACCCATTCCCCTAATTCCCAAAACCCTATTCAAGCTTCAGAGAGACAGAGGCCATATGATTCTCATAGCTCAACATTGGCCACGGCAGGTGTGGTGCCCTCTGCTTCTACATCTCTCTCAAGCTCCCTCCCTGGAGTTAGGATCTGCTCCAGATCTCCTATCTCAGGAGGGCGGAATGTTATAGCATCCCAATCCCCAGTCTCTGTATCTCAGGGCTTGGTTGCTGAAGGCCTAGATCTCCATGATCTCAATCTCCCTCAGCAAGTAAAAGATATTCTTTTTGCTTCCAGGAAACCTTCCACGAGACGCTCTGATGCTTTCAAGTGGAAAAGGTTTACCATATGGTGTTCGCAAAAGGGTCTTAACCCTCTTGCGATACCTCTGGAATCCTTGCTGGAATATCTCTTTCATTTATCCAAGGCAGGACTTAGATTAACTCAGTAAGGGTCCATTTGAGTGCTATTACAGCTTCCTTTAAGCCTCTAAATGGACAACCTATTTCTTCTCATCCTCTTATAGCAAGATTTATGAGAGGCCTTCTTCTAACTAAGCCTCCCATTAGGCCACCACCGGTGGCATGGGACTTAAACCTGGTTCTTGGGCAGCTCATGAAACCACCCTTCGAACCTTTAGCTACCACCTCCTTAAAATTCCTTTCTTGGAAGGTTATCTTTCTTATTGCAGTCACATCAGCACGTCGCATTAGTGAGTTGCAAGCGCTAGTAGCTAATCTACCTTATACAAGGTTCCATCATGACAAGGTAGTCCTTAGGACTCATCCACACTTTATGCCAAAGGTGGTCTCGCCTTTTCATCTGAACCAAGTGGTCTACCTTCCTGTTTTTTTTCCAAGGCCTCATGCATCAAATGCAGAGAGGAATCTTCATACCTTGGATTGTAAAAGAGCTTTAGCCTTTTACTTAGAAAGAACACAGCAGCATAGCAAAGTCCTCTCAACTCTTTGTTGCTTTTGATCCTTCCTGTCTCCAAGAGAACTCTATCTAACTGGATTTCTCAGTGTATTTCCTTTGCCTATCAGAGTAAGAACATTTCTCTGGAAGGCCATGTCACTGCTCACAATGTGAGAGCCATGGCAGCCTCAATGGCTCATCTGCACTCTGTATCTATCGATGACATTTGTCGAGCAGCCACCTGGGCCTCGATTCATACCTTCACAGCCCATTATTGCTTGGACAAGGACTCCCGCCGGGATGCCTTGTTTGGTCAGGCTGTTCTTCAACACCTGTTCCATACCTAATCAACTCCTACCCACCATCCCTGGTAGGATGCCAGAGATCCATGGGGGAAGTGGATCCGTTCTCAGGAACACACAACTTCTGGGGTCTCTCCCTGGCATCTAAAGCTACGGAGTCCCCACATGTGTCCTGCTTGTTCCTGGAGATAGCATAGTTACTCACCTGTAACAGGTGATCTCCGGGAACAGCAGGAATTTAGTCCTCACAACCAACCCACCTCCCCTATGATTTGTATCTCTCTATCTCTTTTCCCTCTCTCTCTCTTTGTCTCAGCTCTAAAACTCAACTGGAGAGAGACAGTTGGGAAAGGTGGGAAGGCAGCACGCAGGCACTGTGGGATGCTCCCAAATGCGTTCTAATTGGATGCTGGGGAGCGTTCCACGCAGGCTCCATTGGTACTGACGATACCCATATGTGAGGACTAAATTCCTGCTGTTCCCGGAGATCACCTGTTACAGGTGAGTAACTATGCTTTTCCAACAGGGGACAGGGTTCTACTCCCCCTATTTTCTTATTCCATAGAAACAGGGGGACACAGACCCATTCTAGACCTCAGAGAATTGAACAAATATCTGTTTCGAGAGAAATTCAAAATGATTTCTCTAGGAACTCTTCTGCCATACCTTCAAAGCCAGGACTGGCTTTGCTCTCTAGACTTAAAGGATGCATACACTCACATTCTCATCCATCCAGATCACAGGAAATTTTTACGTTTCCTTTTCAAGGGAAGACATTTCCAGTACAGGGTTCTTCCTTTTGGTCTGGCTTCAGCACCAAGGGTGTTCACGAAATGCATGGCAGTAGTAGCAGCATTTCTACGAACCCTGGGGATTTTTGTCTTTCCTTATTTAGACGACTGGCTCATTCGAGCCTTCACAGTTGCAGAGGCCAGCACTGCACTGTCCCGTACAATGCGAATCCTCCAATACTTGGGTTTGTAAATAAACTTCCCGAAGTCTCAACTAGTTCCTTCCCAATGCCTAGAATTCATAGGAGCCTGTCTGGATACCTGACAGGCAAGGGCTTTCCTTCCACAAGCCCGGTGTCTTCGCATTATGCAGCTAGCTTCCCAAGCAGTAGGCAAATCCTCCCTCACTGCTCGGGAACTACTGCAGTTACTGGGACACATGGCATCCACAGTTCATGTAGTCCCATATGCTCGCCTCCACATGCAAGCAGCTCAGTGGACCCTCTTCACACAGTGGACACAGGCCATGGGTCATTTGTCGGAAAAAATAACAATCTCTCAACGACTAATTTTGTCCCTCCATTGGTGGCAATCACTAGAAAATCTAACAGTGGGGTCTCCTTTCCATCAACCCCTCTTTCAGGCCACCCTAACAGATGCATCAGAGCTGGGTTGGGGAGCACATGGAAATCATCTCTCTACCCAGGGCACCTGGACTCCACAGGAGGTTGGTTTACACATAAACCTCCTGGAATTAAGAGCAATTTATTTAGCTCTTCGAGTGTTCCACGCCCAGCTCAGCTACAAGACAGTCCTAGTCCAGACGGACAATCAGGTAGCCATGTTCTGTGTGAACAAGCAGGGCGGGACAGGCTCTCTGTCGTTATGCAACGAAGCTTTACAACTATGGGCCCTCGCCAGAAAGCATAAAATTCACCTTCTAGTGGTATATCTCCCAGGCATTCAAAACCTTCGGGCAGACAAACTCAGTCGAGTACTGCTACCTCACGAGTAGTCACTCCACCTAGACCAGGTGGCAAAGATAGTTCATCTCTGGGGCACTCCAGAGATAGACCTCTTTGCAAGTCCACTGAATGCCAGACTTCCCCGGTTTTGTTCCAGGATTCCGGCGCACAACTGTCAGGCAAGGGATGCCTTCCTCCTTCATTGGGGTCAGGACTTCCATTATGCCTTCCCACCCATTCCCCTCATCCCCATAACACTCTTCAAGCTTCAGAGAGACAGGGGTCGCATGATTCTCATAGCACCACGATGGCCATGCCAAACGTGGTATTCCCTGCTTCTGCATCTCTCTCAAGCGGCACCTCTGGAGTTAGGGCATGCTCCAGATTTCCTTTCCCAGGAGAATGGGACGCTATGGCACCCGAATCCCCAGTCCCTGCACCTCATGGCCTGGTTGCTGAAGGCTTAGATCTCCAGGATTTCAACCTGTCCCAGCAGGTAAAAGATATCCTTCAGGCTTCTAGGAAACTTTCCACAAGAAGATCTTATGCCTTCTCCAGGACCAAGCAGGAAGTCAGTCCTCACATATGGGTGTCATCGGCGCCGATGAAGCCCCAGCGGAGCATTTCCCCAGCTTTCTATGAAAGCCTTTGGGAATGCAGGCACGCATGCGCGGTTCCCTTCCCACCTAAAGGTGCCATCTTACCTCAGTCTCTTTTTTTCCATGAAACCCACCGGACGTGTATCCAGTTTTTCCCAGTTAAAATTAGATTTTTCAGTGATTTTTGCTCTTTTTTCTACCGGTTCGATGCCGGTTCCCCTCCCGCCGGGTTCGGTACACCGGTATCGAGCCCGATTCTTCTTTTTCGGTTTTTGCCCTTCGTGGCTGGCGTTCGCCCCCTTTTTTCTCTTTTTCCCTTTTTCCCTGGAAGGTCGGTCTTTTGACCTTGCGGGGACTCTTTTTTCCCCGATGGCTTCCAGCGGTTTTAAGAAGTGTGATCGCTGTAAGAAACTAATGTCTCTCACCGACACACACGACTGCTGCCTTCGGTGCCTCGGCCCCGACCACGATCCTAAGTCGTGCGGGGCCTGTGGGAAAATGTCTTCCAAGGCACTACAAAGTCGCCAGCAGCAAAAGGAAAGGCTTTTCTCGGACTCATCCTCCGGCCGGGCCCGGACCTCGTCTGAGGCCTCGACATCTCGGGATTCCGATCCCGAGCGCCGTCGAAGCTCCTCGGACAGGGGGTCCCCCGACCGGGAACGCAAGAGGAAGAAACGGCTCGCGAGGGCGTCGTCGGAGGAGGTCCCTGGCTCCTCGAGGGCCAGGTCTAAGACCCCCGACCATCGCCCCGGGGCCGTGGAACCGGAGAAGCCTGCCAAAGTTCCTCGTGTGGAGCCGGAGTCTGCTGGACACTTAAGCCCCGTAGTCCTCGTGGACTCTCCTCCAGGGAGCTGCCGCCGGGGCCCGAGTCAGTGGCTGCTGCGTCTCCCGAGCTGAGTCTCAGGATGACAGCCTTGGAGAGCAGAATGTCTGCCTTCATGGAGCAGCAGCGGGCACTGATGGCCAGCTTGTCTGGTGCATCTGCCCTGACCACCGGGACATCGATGTCGAAGTCGAACCCGGAGACCAAGCCGATATTCGAGTCCATCGTGGCTCGGAGTCGACCTCGGTCGCGGTCTCCCTCAACCTCCCGTTCGGGACCGAGGGTGTTGATGCCGGTGCTTCCGGCGTCGGGGCGGGTGCTCCATGGCCCCGCGGGGTCGAACCCCGACTCTTCCACGGACGAGTCGGCTTGGGAGACGGAGGACGAGGAGTCTCCTGATACCTTCAAGACTCGGTGCGTCCCTTCGGACTCACCGCAGTCTGAGCCCCGGAGTACGTCCCCCCCGGAGGACACCCAGTTCTCGGAGTTCGTCCGGGATATGGCCACTGCCTTGGCTATTCCGGCGGACCCCGAGGAAGAGCCTCGAGCTGAAGAGCTCGAAGCGCTGCAGTATGAGTCTCCTCCGAAGGAGGCCTTTACTGTCCCGGTTCCTCCGATGCTGGAACGGCTCCTCTTCCGTATGTGGGAGGCACCGGCCTCGGCACCAGTTCTTAGCAAGCGAGTTGATTCGATCTATCGGCTCCGGAAGAGCCCTGGTTTTCAAAAGGCACAGCTACCACACCATTCCATGGTTGTGGAATCGGCCATGCATCGTCTGAAGAGCCAGAAGATGCACTCCGCGGTGCCTTCTGGCAGGGAGGCCCGAAACCTCGATGGCGTCGGTAGAAAGTGTTTTCAGGGCTCGATGCTTGCTTGCCGTGTCCAGTCTTACCAGCTGTACATGGGCATGTACTTGCGGGATCTGGCCAAGGAGTTGGCCAGGTTCTCTGCTGGTCTCTCTGGGGAACCCTTGCAGAGATTTAAGTCCTTGTCCTCGGGGATTCGGGACTGCTCGAAGTTCATGTCCCGCGCCGCCTACGATGGCTTCGAGGCTTCGGCCCGAGTTGCGGCAGCCGGCATTGCGGCTCGACGCCAGGCATGGCTGCAGTCATCGGACCTCGAACCATGGGTTCAGGACAAGTTGGTCGATGTCCCTTGCCGAGGTGAAAACCTTTTTGGCAAGCCCATGACCGAGAAGGCCGCTCAGCTCGAGACCGAGCACTGTACTCGGACAAGGCTGTCGAGGAAGACCTCTGCCCCTTCTCATAAAAAGAAGGGCTCGGGTAAAAAGCCCTTTTACCCGAGGAAGGGCACTGCCTACAAACAGTACCCACAATATCAGGCTGCCCAAGCTGCCCCCCAGGGTCAGCAAGCCAAGGGCCAGGGTAATGGGCCCCGTAGGCAGAGGACCCCCAAGCCTCAGGACCCTGCTACCACTCAGCAGGGTGGGGGCTTTTGACTCCTTGAGCATAGCCTCTCCTCCACTGCTCTCCAAACCCTGCACAGGAGGTCGTCTCGCCCTCTTTGCCCACCAGTGGACCCTTATCACCAGGGACAGTTGAGTGCTGGAGATAATCCACAAGGGATATGCTCTCCATTTCCACCAACTGCCACCCCCATACTTTCCAGGGGAGCCTCCAAGGCCTCCTCTGCAAACAGACCTTCTCCGTCAGGAGCTTCAGGGTCTGTTGGTGGACAGGGCGGTGGAGCCTGTGCCTCCCCACTTGCAAGGTTACGGATTCTACTCCAGGTATTTCCTGGTGCCCAAAAGGACCAGTGGCCTTCGTCCCATTCTGGATCTCAGGAACCTCAACAAGTTCCTAGTAAAAGAATAGTTCAAGATGCTTACTCTTGGAACCCTTCTGCCCTACCTCCAGCAGGGAGATTGGCTATGCTCCTTAGATCTAAAAGATGCGTACACTCACATCCTCATTCATCCAGACCACAGAAGGTACCTAAGGTTCATCGTGGGAGGAAACCATTATCAGTACAGAGTGCTGCCTTTCGGCCTCACCTCTGCCCCCAGAGTCTTTACAAAGTGCTTAGCAGTGGTGGCTGCCTACCTGAGAAATCAGGGCATCTTTGCCTTACCCTATCTGGACGACTGGCTGATCAGGGGTCAGACAGGTCAAGAGGCCAATCAAGCCACCCTCAGGACCATTGCTCTTCTACAACGCCTGTGGTTTGTCATAAACTTCGCAAAGTCCACTTTGCTCCCTTCCCAGAACTTGGAGTTCATAGGGGCAAGGTTGGACTCTCTCCTGGCAAAGGCATTCTTGCCAGAAAAGAGAGCCCAAAGGTTGATGGCCTTGGCAAGTCAGTTTCTCAGCCGGTCCCTGGTCTCTGCCTGACTCTGCCTGAGGCTTCTAGGCCACATGACTTCGACAGTACATGTGACCCCCAATGCCAGGTTCCATATGAGTCAAATATGAAGAATGAAGCTCTACTTTCTCACCCTAAAGATGATGTATTTACTGAAACAGTGTATGAACCCTTTACTTAGCTTTATTATGCAACGGGGTCTCAGAATAAGAATGGGGCGACTTACTGAACACATATAACAATATGGAAACAGCACCCTAGACTTCACATCAATGACCCGTAATTGTTGCTTACTTATTCTTTAAAGCTAAAAGGAGGGTTTTATCAACAGTTCAAATTGACTAATATTCCAAAATGATGTATATCAAAAGATGCTTATCTGAAGCTAGGTGAGTTTTTCTCCCAACGCCTGTATAATAGCGCCGTAGCGTTTCACAATCACACGTTTCGTCAGGGGATACCCATCATTTCTACTCGAACTTAGCATCGATCACCATTCAGAATCTGCAATACAGAAACAACACTGAAAGCTGTCCTATACATCTTCTTAAAATTTGTAATGTATCTTCATGTTATACTCCGTGCCGGCTGTTATACTCTTTACCAAAAGATGCCGCGCATGCGGGCTGTGGCACAACAGAACTAATTTAAAGGACTGAGCTGTAGTCATGTGATGCAATTCCGACATGCAATTGGTCAACAATTACCCCATTCAATTTGTGAATTCAATCCAGTTGGATACACTGTATGAACCTCAAAAATCCATTTTTGTTCTCTTCGTATCCAAGGAAAACTCCCTTGATCTACCCTCGAAACCCCGCTCAATGAAATCAATGCAAAAGCATTGCAGGGAATCAAAACTATGTTTCAAATCCATGCAGTGTTGGACAATAGGGGCTTGTGTATATCCGCATTTTAATCTGCTCCTGTGCTCTCTCATACGCACTCTGAACGGACGTGTGGTCTTACCAATATAAGCTAACCGGCACGGACATAAAATGCAATATACTACATACGTAGAACTCCGTGAAGTTTCATGTCTTAAACAAAATTTCTTGGTGCCATATTCAAAAACGTCCAGTTCCAAAGTGACAGAACAAATGTCACAAGAACTGCATTTACGATGACCTCTGTTGGCATGTACAGGATTTATCGATTCGGAACGCAGAACAGTAGGACTGAGAAGTTCCTTCATATTACGTTGCCTTTGCCAGACACAGCGTGCATAGTAATTTTCTAAACCAGGTATACTCCGAAAAACATTCTCATGCCTTTTCAAAATTTTCATTATATCATGACTGTAAGGAGAATACTTAATGATGAGGTTGACACAATTATGAGATGTGGACTGGGTACAACGAGGAGCCAGCAGGCTGTCATGATTATAATATAACGCCCGCTTATACGCTGATTCAATTATACTTTTTGGATATCCTCGTATACGGAACTTCTCCTTTAACATCTTCGCCTGTAGTTTAAACTCTTTCACTTCCGAGCAGTTGCGACGGAACCTAAGAAATTGGGAAAAAGGAAGGCTATCCTTTAAATGTTTAGGATGGGCGCTGGTATAATGTAGCAGGGTGTTACAATCAGTAGGTTTACAATATGTAGATGTATTCCAAATAGTAACACCCTTAGACACCTTCAAATCCAAAAACGTAATGGATTGCTCATTGCTCTCATAAGTAAATTGAATGTTAGGGTCGCAACCATTAAGCCAATGTACAAAAATGGCCAAAGACTCCAATGGCCCCTGCCAGAGCATAAATACGTCGTCAATATAGCGTCGTCATAATTTTATATGATCTTCAAAAGGAGACGCAGTAAGCCATTTTCGCTCGAACATTTCCATATATAAATTGGCTACCGAAGGGGCGCACGTGGCGCCCATAGCCACTCCCGATGTCTGTAAATAAATGTTTTCTGCAAATTGAAAATAATTGTGAAATAGTACTAGGCGCAATAGGCGTATAAGAAAAAATTGATGACTTTCAGAAAGGTCCTGCCTTTCCACAAGAGCTTCCCTTATCACTTGTACTGCTGCTTCCTGTGGGATCTTGGTGTACGAAGAGGTCACATCTAATGTGACCAATAAAATGTTCTGTGCCGTAGCCCATGGTGAATGGGCATCCAAAATCTGTAAAAAATGTGATGAATCACGAATATAAGAAGGAATGCTAGATAGGAGTGGACGAAGAAAAGAGTCCACATAAATCGACAAGGGCTCCAACACTGAACCCTTTGTCGACACGATGGGTCTACCCGGTGGTTTCACCAAACTTTTATGAATTTTCGGGACCAAATATAGTTTAGCTACCGTTACATCCGTGTCATTCAAAAACTGACATTCCTTTTTGGAAATAATTTTATCAGATAATGCTTGTGTTGTCAAATTACGTATCTGCTCCTTCAATTGTCTAGTAGGATCGATGGTTAAAACTTTATAAGTGGTAACATCACTCAATTGGCACATCGCCTCATCCAAATATTGTTGTCTGCCCCAAACCACTGTAGTACCACCCTTATCTGCTTTCCGAATGATCACATCACGACGCGACTGCAATACTTTCAAGGACTGACGTTCATCTTTTGTAAGCTTGTTAACCACTTTTCTCTGTCCTTGTGTTAAAGAAGCCAGATCTTGTATAATTAAAGTCTTATATAAAACCAAAGAAGGTGGTGCCGGGCCTGGAGGAATCCAGGTGGACTTTAAAGGTAACGGAATTCGATTAGCATCTGTAACTTGTATTGGATTGCTATCTTGAGCAGCAAAATAAGCCTTTAGTGCTATTTTTCTGAAAAAACGTTCCAAATCAAGTCTAAAATAGAATTCATCAAAATATAAGGCAGGTACGTATGATAAACCTTTATTCAAAACCTGCATCTGGGTGGGAGAAACTTCACAACCTGACACATTTAATCACTGGGGAGTCAATAATCAATCTCGTTTCTGACGGCTCAGGCCTCGACGTTGTGGCTGATCTTTCTGCTTGGATTTCTTTCGAGCCTCCTCTCCGTCTAAAAAAATCTCTCGAGATCTGGCACTAGAGTCAGAAGAGGAATGATCCTCTGATGTATCCACAAACTCCACTCTCTTCTTCTTAGTCGTTAACTTCTCCTTTCGCCGGGGATTTAACCACGGATAAACGTAGCCCACCGTATAGTCATCATAATCGCGTTTTAGTTTCTTAGATTTCGCTTTTGTGACTTCCTCCTTTGTTGTTTCAACTAACTTTTTTTGTTCCTCCATCAGTTTACAAAACGTATCAGATGCTTCAGTATCTTTTAATTGTGCCACCAATTGCTGTTCTTCCTGCTGTAATGCCTCGACATTGTGTTTAGTAGTGTCAACAATCAAGACCATAAGGTCAAGTGAACACTTGTTCAATATTGAATTCCATTTTTCCATAAATATCGGGTCAAGAGTGTGCATTTTCGGTTCTTTATAAACGCGCAACCCCCTTGGAATATGTTGACGCCGAATATATTCTACTAAGGATAGCCGATGTAAATTCAAACGTGTTATTTTTTATTTATTTATTTATTTAACTATTTCTTTTATACCGCCCCTTCCAGAGATCAAGGGCGGTTTACATATAACAGGTTAACAGTCTTGTACACAGTTTGTATACATTTTACATAGAACAATAGAAATCAACTATTTACATTGAACATTGTACACAGTTTGTATACATTTTACATAGAACAATAGAAATCAACTATTTACATTGAACAGTAAATATAAACTTTGTAAGTATTAAAGAAAAACAATAAGCAGAGACATCTTTTAAGTATTAAAGCAAGAACTTTGTAGGTATTAAAGCAAACACATCAAACTTTTTACAAATGTATATTTACAGTGTGTGGTGTGTGTGTTGTGTGGGGCAGATATTGGTGTAGGTGTTGGAATTTAGTTCCTTTTTTTTGTCGTTTTTGGGGCGTGTGAGTGGGGGGGGGGGGGCAGGCTTGTGTTTACATTGTATGGGTTAAGGGAGTTTGTGCATGTGTGACCAGGTTTGTTGTGGAGCTAGCTTTGGGGTAGTAGGGGACTTCGAAGTGTTCAGTGAACAGGTAGGTCTTTAATTCTTTTCTGAATTGGAAGAGGTCTCTTATGGTGCGAAGTTCAATAGGGAGGTCGTTCCAGAGTGTAGGAGCAGTGAATGAGAATGCTCTGGAGCTAGTGGTGTTCTTAGTTTTGCGGATGGTTTTTGGTATGATGAGCGAGTGGGCTGCGTTTTGTCTGAGGGTCCTTGTCGAAGTTGGAGATTGCAGTAATGTGGATAAGTGTGAGGGGGTTATGTCGTTTATGAGTTTATAGGTTGTTAGGATGATTTATATTTAATTCGACTGTTTATAGGGAGCCAGTGGAGGTCTAGCAGTATAGGGGTTACGTGGTCTGTTAGGCGAGCTTTAGCAATCACTTTTGCACAGATGTTTTGTGCTCTTTGAAGAAGGTATGTGCTTTTTTGCGGGAGGCCTATTAGGAGACTATTGCAATAGTCAAAGTGAGGGGTGATCAGTGTACCTACTACGGATCTAAAGTCTGGTGTTTCTAGGAGTGGCCTTAGGTGTTGAATTGTTTTGAGTTTATAGAAAATGGTTTTTACTGTTTGTTTTATGTGTGGTAACATGGTGAGAGTGTGGTCTATTATTACTCCTAAGTATTTTACCTGTTTTCTGACAGGTATGGAGGTTTTGTTGATAGTGATTATTTCCGGGTAGGTGTTCTCAGTCATAGATGATCTTGTCACAAACATTGCCTCAGTTTTTTTGAAGTTTATGCTGAGGTGGTTAGTTTCTATCCAGGAGGTGGTTTCAGCCATGCATTTGGATAGCGAGTCATATGTAGGGTTTTTAATGGTTATGGGGGTAGCTAGCATGATGTCATCGGCATATATAAAGTGGTTAATGTTGTGTTTTTTAAATATGTTTGTTATCGGTTGCAGGTACAGGTTAAATAGGAGGGCTGATAGGGCTGATCCTTGGGGTATTCCCTGTCCTTGGGGGAATGTTTCTGATGCTTGTTGGTCAATTTGGACGCGTATTAATCGGTGTGAAATGTAGGATTTGAACCAGTTAAGGACAGTCCCGCCTATTCCTAGATTTTCTAATCTGTTGATCAGTGTCAGATGATTGTTATCGAATGCGGCTGAGATATCTATAAATAGGAGTAAGTAGCCTTGTTGTTTGTCATCTGTGCCCTTGATGAGGAAGTCCATAAGGGTGATTAGGAGGGTTTCTACTCCATGGGATGGGCGGAAACCAAATTGGTGTGAGTCAAGGGGTTTGTATTCATCAATGTGTTCCTGTAACTGAATTTGAATTGTTTTCTCTATAATTTTGGCTATGAACGGAATGCTGGCTATAGGTCTGTATGAGTTTGGATCTTTTGAGTCTAGCTTATTATTCTTTATTATTGGTCGGAGTGTTGTGAGTTTTAGGGCATCAGGCATGATGCCCTGTGAAAGAGATTGGTTAACTATGTGTTGTAGATTTACCGCCAGTTCCTCTTTCGCACACTTAATCCATGAAACGGGGCATGGGTCGAGTGGGGAGGTGGTGGTGTTTATCATTGTTATGATTTTGAGAAGTTGTTTTTGTTCTATCAACTGGAAACTTGTCCATTCATGCGTGGTTTTCGTGTTTGATAATAAAGAGATTGGGGTAGTGGGCTTGTTTTTTAGTTTTTCTGCAAAATGATTTGCTAGTGTTTGTATATTAATTGCTTGTTTAGGTTCGCTGTTATTAGCTTTGGTTAATGTTTTTACTATCGCGAATAACTCCCTTGGGCGGTTGATGGATGAGTTTATTACTTTAGAGTGGTAGTCTCTTTTTGATTTGTTAATTGCGTTTTTGTATTCTATAAGTAGGACCATGTATTGGGATTTGTTTTCATCAGATTTTAGTTTTCTCCATCTCTTTTCTTGTCTCCTCAGTTGTTTTTTTAGTTTTCTCAGCTCTTTCGAGAACCATTTTTCTGTCTTTTTTGTTTGTTTGTGTAAGACTTTTGTGTGGACAGCTGCTTTTTGAATAGTTAGGTTCCAATTTGATATGGTTGAGTTGATGTCTGGTGTGGTTGTGTCTAGTTTGGGTAGTACTTTGTCGAGGAATGTGTCTTTGTCAAAGTGTTTGAAGCGTGATATATGCAGGGTTGTGTTCCCATTATTTTTTGGGACTTGTGCTGATAGCTGGATTGTGATTAGATGGTGGTCTGACCAGGGTACTTCGGTTATACTCGGGGTGGTATGTAGTAGGTGACTGTAGAGTGAGGCTGGGAGGAAAATTACGTCAAGTATGTTGCCTCTTTTGTGTGTAGGAGCGTGTATTATCTGTGTGAACCCCATTTGTGACATGGCATCTATGAAGTTATCTTTTTCCGAAGCTTCAAAAGATCTTCCCAGGATCCTCTTGACTGTGTCTCTTGCTGTGAATCTATCGCAAACGGAGTAGGTTCTTTGCTCACGAGCTTTATGTGCTCGTCTGTAAAACTAAATGTATCTTTCCACAAAATGTGACTTTCCATGATGTATCCAAACAATCATATTTTCACGTCACTTTTCAGAGCTATGTGTACTTTAACAGTCAAATATGAAGAATCAAGCTCTACTTTCTCACCCTAAAGATGATGTATCTACTGAAACAGTGTATGAACCCTTTACCTAGCTTTATTATGCAACGGGGTCTCAGAATAAGAATGGGGCGACTTACTGAACACATATAACAATATGGAAACAGCGCCCTAGACTTCACATCAATGACCCGTAATTGTTGCTTACTTATTCTTTAAAGCTAAAAGGAGGGTTTTATCAACAGTTCAAATTGACTCATATTCCAAAATGATGTATACATCCAAGGGTGTTGAAAGAACTGAAATATGAGATTGCAAACCTGCTATTAGTAATCTGTGAATTTTCATTAAAAACATCTGTAATACCTGAAGATTGGAGAATTGCCAATGTAACGCCAATTTTTAAAAAGGGTTCCAGGGGTGATCCGGGAAACTACAGACCGGTGAGCCTCACGTCAGTACCGGGAAAAATGGTAGAAACCATCATAAAGAACAAAATTACTCAGCATGTAGATAGTCATGGCCTAATGGGAGACAACCAACATGGCTTTAGACAAGGAAGATCTTGTCTTACTAATCTGTTATGTTTTTTTGAAGGTGTGAATAAACAGGTGGACAAAGGTGAGTCGGTTGATATAGTGTATCTGGACTTTCAGAAAGCCTTTGACAAGGTCCCTCCATCAGAGACTTTAGGCAAAACTAAAGAGTCATGGCATAGGAGGCAGTGTACTATTGTGGATCAGGAACTGGTTAAAAGATAGAAAGCAGAGGGTAGGGCTAAATGGCCAATTTTCCCAATGGAGAAAGGTGAATAGTGGTGTACCCTAGGGATCTGTGCTGGGTCCGCTGCTTTTTGACATTCATAAATGACCTGGAAAGGGGAATAACGAGTGAGGTTATCAAATTTGCAGATGACACAAAACTAAAGTTGTTAAAACTCAAGAGGATTGTGGAAAATTGCAAGAGGATCTTGATAAATTGGAAGACTGGGCATCAAAATGCCAGATGAAATTTAATGTGGACAAGTGCAAAGTTATGCACCTAGGGAAGAACAACTGAAACTATGGTTACACGATGCAGGGTTCCACATTAGGAACCACTACCCAGGAAAAAGATTTAGGCGTCATTGTGAATAACATGTTAAAACCCTCCGCCCAGTGTGCAGCGGCGGCCAAGAAAGCAAGGAAAGGAATGGAAAATAAAACAAAAGATATTATAATGCCTCTATATCGTTCCATGGTGAGACCGCACCTTGAATATTGTGTGCATTTCTGGTCGCCGTATCTTAAAAAGGATATAGCGATTTTAGAAAAGGTTCAGAGAAGAGCCACCAAAATGGTAAAGGGGATGGAAGGATACTCCTATGAAGAAAGGCTAAAAAGGTTAGGGCTCTTTAACCTGGAAAAGAGACGGCTGAGGGGAGATATGATAGAAGTCTATAAATTAATGAATGGAGTGGAACAGGTAAACGTAGATCGATTGTTTACCTTATCAGAATATAGAAAGACTAGGGGACATGCAATGAAGCTACAGGGTAAACTATTTAAGACTAATAAAAGAAAATATTTTTTTCACTCAACGTGTAATCAAACTCTGGAATTTGTTACCGGAGGATGTAGTAAAGGCTGTTAGTGTAGCTGGGTTTAAAAAAGGTTTGGACAAGTTCCTGGATGAAAGGTCCATAAACCCATTATTAAGAAGGGACCCAGGATATCAATGCTTGAACCAATACAAGCATTGTGGAACCTGTGTCCCTTGGGGAAACTGTTAGGTACGTATGACCTAGATTGGCCACTGTTGGAAACAGAATACTGGGCTTGATGGACCTTGGTCTGACCCAGTATGGCATATCTTATGTTCTTATGTTCTTAAAGATACATTCTTCCGAACCATCCGCTCTTGGGCGACTGTCGGCTTTCCCCTAATATCTAGTTTAAAAGCTGCTCTATCTCCTTTTTAAAGGTTAATGCCAGCAGCCTGGTTCCATCCCGGTTAAGGTGAAGCCCATCCCTTTGGAAGAGCCCCTCCTTTCCCCAGAATGTTCCCCAGTTCCTAACAAATCCAAAACCCTCATCTCTGCACCACTGTCTCATCCATGCATTGAGACTCCGGAGCTCTGCCTGCCTTTTGGGTCCTGCGCATGGAGCAGGAAGCATTTCAGAAAATGCTACCCTGGAAGTTCTAGATTTCAACTTCCTACCTAAAAGCGTAAATTTAGCCTCCAGAACCTCCCTACCACATTTTCCTATGTCATTGGTACCTACATGTACCAAGACAGCAGACTCCTCCCCAGCAGTATTCTAAGACCTTATCTAGGTGGTGCGTGAGGTCCGCTACCTTCGCACCAGGCAGGCATGTTACCAGGCGATCCTCACGTCCACCAGCCACCCAGCTATTTACATGCCTAATGATCGAATCACCAACTATAACGGCTTTCCTAACCCTTCCCTCATGGGCACATGGCCCTGGAGAAACTTCCTCGGTGCGAGAGGGTTTTACATCACCTGGAGGACAGGTCCTAGTTGCAGGATCACTTCCTGCCACACCAGGGTGATGCTCTCCTGTCACGTGACCTCTCTCCTCCATGGCAACAGGGATGCTGCCAGACTGGAGGTGGGACTTCAGGACTATATCCCTGTAGGTCTCGTCTGTGTACCTCTCTGTCTGTCTTATGCTTTCCAAGTCTGCTACTTTAGCCTCTAGAGAACGGACTCGTTCCCTGAGAGCAAAGAGCTCCTTGCACCTAGTGCACACGTAAGACCTTTCACCAACTGGGAGAAAATCATACATGTGACACTCAATGCAAAAGACTGGAAAGCCCCCATCCCGCTGCTGGACTGCTGTCTGCATCTTAGTTTGAAGCTTGTGTTTAGATCTAGGTTCTTTACTTACTAAGAGTTGCTATGGATATGTATACTAATAAAACTGTACCTAATACGTTTAATATACCTTGTTCACCTGAAGCTTAACTAATCGCAGGTCCTTTGTGTATGACTGATTTGGGTAATGAGCTTTACCTGAGAGCAGCTCCTGTCTTTTAAGATGTGTAAGTACCTATAAAGCTACGATTATCCCAGGGGTTGGGTGGGTGTGAGGAGGGAGGGAGGGAAATAACACTTATTAAAAGAGGGCTGCTACACAGTACCCTGTCTTGTGCTGCTGAGGTAAACTATATTCTGATTTGATTTAAATTATAGCTCTTAGCTGCTGCTAGGCTCTAACTTCTTATGAAATTTAAACTACAAGCTCTCTGCTGGGTTCTAAATTTAACCAGAAAGCTCTCTTCTGTGTTTTAAATTTAAGCTAAAAGTACTTTGCTGATGCTAGGCCCTGAGTGACTATTAAATTTAGACTACAAGCTCTCTGCTGGGTTCCAAATGTAACCAGAAAGCTCTCTTCTGTGTTTTAAATTTAAACTAAAAGTACGTTGCTGTTACTAGGCCCTGAGTGACTATTAAATTTAAACTACAAGCTCTCTGCTGGGTATGAAATGTAACCAGAAAGTTCTCCTCTGTGTTTTAAAACTAAAAGTACTTTTCTGATGCTAGGCCCTGAGTGATTATTAAATGTAAACTACAAGCACTCTGCTGGGTATGAAATGTAACCAGAAAGTTCTCCTCTGTGTTTTAAATTTAAGCTTAAACTGCTGCTACTAGGCCCTGACTGAAGTAACAAAAATAGTGGGTTCACAGATTAATTAGCTTTAATACAAAGAATTCCTTTTAGAAAATTACCAGAAGTGTATACTCAAAGTTGTAGATCTCTCTCCAGAAGTAACAGTCCCTTTTTCTAGTCCTTCTGACCTTCTTTCCCAGGCCACTTTCCAGCTGGGCAGAGGCAGTTCTGCATACCCAGGATTGATTCATTCCGCAAAGCGCTCTTACTATTCCAAGACTATTCACTCTTCCTCTAGTTCATCGCGTCAGCTTTACTCTGTTCTTTGGTCGCTTTCTGTACCTCACACCATCTATTCCTCATCTCCCCCTCCCCTTTCTATGGCCCCCAGTCCTGCCAAGCTTGCTTCCTTTTTTGTTGACAAGGTTCAGTCTCTCCAGTCTACCTTCCTTTCTTGCCCCTTCCCCTTTCTGCAAATCTCCCCCTGTGACTACTGCCTGTTCCCCCTCCTCAGCAGTGCCCTCCCTTGTCTCATACCTGGTCTTCCTTCCATCCCGTCTTCTCCGCTGAATTATCTAAGGCCATCTCTTCTGCGCATAAGACCACATGTCCTTCTGACCCCATCCCCTCCTGCTTGATTTCAGAACCCTCCCTCACTCTTCTCCCACTGGTAGTCACCATTTTTAATACTAGTCTCTCTTCAGGCACCTTTCCTTCCTTCTGGAAATATGCCATAGTTCGTCCTCTCCTTAAGAAGTCCACTCTTGATCCGTCTTCTCCTGCACATTGGCATCCTGTCTCCAACCTCCCATTTCTTTCTGAACTTCTGGAGAAGATGGTCTTTACACAACTGTACTATCACCTTGAACCTACTCACGCACTTCATCCCTGCTAATCTGGATTTAGGTCTGGACATGGTACAGAAACCATAATGACTTCTCTTCTCAACGAGCTTCACGTTGCACATGATCATGGTGACATTGTCCTTGCTGTCTCTTTGGATCTGTCCTCAGCTTTAAACCTGGTTGATCATTCTACTCTTCTGGCTTGACTTCATGATCTCGGTATTTGGGGCACTGTCCTGCAATGGTTCTGCACCTTTCTTTCATCTAGATCATTATCTCCAGGAACAAGCAGGAATGTAGTCTTCACATATGGTATTGTTGGTACCGACGGAGCCTACGCGGGAATGCTCCCCAGCGTCCAATAAGAATGCTTTTGGGAGCATTCCTCAGCACATGCGCGCTGCCTTCCCGCCTTTCCAACTGTCCCTCTTCGGTTCTTCATTTTCTGCGGAGCCGACAGGATCCATACCCTGTCACTGCAGAAATTTCCGTCTTTAAAATTGATTTTTTGTGGTCACGTTTGCCTGCCACACGACACTTACCGGTACTGCCAGTTCTTTTCTTTTCTTTTCCAAAAAAACCCTTATACTTTGAGCTGTTTCTCTTCAGAAACTTTTCTTTTTGGTGCTAGGCGCCATTTTGTGCACTAGGCCCCATATTCCTAAAACATGGAAAAACCAACTAGTGGTTTTAAAAAATGTACTAAGTGTGGCGGTACTATTTCTGTCACTGATAGCCATGATTGGTGTCTTAAATGTTTAGGGCCTGAACATTCTCCATCTGAATGTCTCTCCTGTATGGGGATGACTAAAAGAGGAAGACAGAACCGGGCTGCAAAGCTCGGTACCCTCTTTTCTTCGGATGCCAGATCCATTGCATCAACATCTTCAAGGGCCTCCTCTTCCTCCCATGGATCTCAGGTAACTAAACATAAAAGCCGGTCCTCAAAGGATAGCTCTCCTGCTAAGCATCGAGAGGCCATTGGCATTGCTCTTGAGGGAGCCACATCGGTAAAACAGCCTGGCGGGAGGCTTCAGCTTCCAAAAAGCATCAATGGGGCTCCAGGATGTTCTCGAGGCCCCGACCTCGCAAGAACTACCTGTGCCACATGGTCTCCGGCCGTCTTCTCCGGTACTGATACCCAGGCATTGGCAGCGTCGATAGACCAGAGGTTCCTCAATATCGAACGCAGCATCGCAGCTCTTCTGTCAGCTGCGGTACCGTTGGTCCAACGGGCACCGACATCGACACCAATGCTGGTACCTGCACCGTTACTGACGATACTGGTATCGACAGTACCAGCCTCGGTGGGAATTCTTCCCACGTCATCTTTGGCTGGAATCGACAGGTCGGTACCGGATCAACTCGGTACCGACTTAAATCGATACTGGGACCGTGCTTTGCATGAGCATCGTGGTCAGGAATACTTTGAATCCTCCGATTCCGAAGACTCTGACAATTTTGCTGGTATGATAGGGTTTCTCCTAGAGGATCCCTCTTCTCCCCAATGCAGAATGTCACTTCCAGAAGACATGTCTTTTCAGGATTTTATTCGTGATATGGCCAAGGGCCTTTCAATCACTGTAGCTCCTGAAGAGGAACCCAGAGCAAAGGAATTGGAAATTCTCCAATATCCTAAAGTTCCAAAGGAGGCAGCCACTCTGCCCATCCATGAAATTCTGCATAACTTGATGATCAGAATGTGGGAGACACCTCTGACTACATCTCCTCACTCTAGGAGACTTGATACTATGTATCGAGTTCCCCCATGTCCTGGATTTCAAAAGACTCAGCTGCCACACCATTCAATGGTGGTGGAGTCAGCCATGCGTAGGATGAAAAGTGCAAAGAGGCATGCATCCAATCCTCCAGGTCGTGAATGCAGGACTCTGGATGCTTTTGGGCGCCGAACATTTCAGGCTTCCATGCTTTCAGCTAGGATCAGTTCATATATACTGTATATGGGAATGCTCCTTAAGGAAGATACAGGAGATTTGGAGCTTATGAGCCAATTTCTCCCAGATGACAAGAGACAAGACATTCTTGCTCTAGTTAAGCATGCTCAAGATGTCTCCAAGTTTGTAAATCGTGTAGCCTTTGACTGCTTTGAATGCATCAGCAGAACCTCTGCTATTTCCATTGGCGCATGACGGATTGCCTGGCTTCAGGCATCAGACTTGGAGATTTGGGTACAGAACAAGTTAGGCAACATTCCTTGCATGGGAGAGAATCTCTTTGGCAAGAACTGGCAGGAAAAGGCTAACAAGTTGGATGCTGACAGTACTACTCTAGATAGATTGTCGAAATCTACAGCCACTCCAGCCAAAAAGAAGTCTTATAAAAAACCCTCTTTCAGCAAAAAGAGGAAATTTTATCCTTCCTATACCCAGCAGAGTCAATCTCAGGGTCAGGTTGCCCAAAAGGGACAAACTAGACAGCAAAAGAAGCCAAAAGGCCCCAGAGCCCAACCAGCTCTGCAGGTTCAGCCCCCTCAAGGACTTTGACTCCTTCCTAGAGAGCTTAGCCTTCCTGCCTCTGAGGGGCCCCTAACCCCCCAATATCCCAGGCAGGTTATGTCACTTTGCCAACAGATGGCATCAGATAACATCAGAAGATTGGACTTTGTCCATTGTAGGAGAAGGGTACAAGCTTCATTTTCACAGCATGACCCCTCCTACAATTCTAAAGCAATTCAATTCTCAAACCTCCGCAAACAATCTGCTAGATCACGAGGTCTCAACACTTCTTGCCCAAGGGGCAATAGAGGAGGTACCCATTCTTCAACGGGGTGCAGGTTTCTACTCCCCCTATTTTCTTATTCCAAAGAAAACAGGAGGGGACAGACCCATTTTAGACCTCAGAGAATTGAACAAATACCTGTTTCGAGAGAAGTTCAAAATTATTTCTCTAGGAACTCTTCTGCCATACCTTCATAGCCAGGATTGGCTTTGCTCTCTAGACTTAAAGGATGCATACACTCACATTCTGATCCATCCAGATCACAGGAAATTCTTACGATTCCTTTTCAGGGGAAAACATTTCCAGTACAGGGTTCTTCCCTTTTGTCTAGCTTCAGCACCAAGGGTATTCACGAAATGCATGGCAGTAGTAGCTGCATTTCTATGAACTCTGGGGATATTCGTCTTCCCTTACTTAGACGACTGGCTCATTCGAGCCCCTACAGTTGCAGAGGCCAGCACTGCACTGCACTGTCTCGCACAATGCGAATCCTCCAATACTTGGGTTTGGTAATAAACTTCCCAAAATCCCAACTTGTTCCTTCCCAATGCCTGGAATTCATAGGGGCCTGTCTAGATACCAGATAGGCAAAGGCTTTTCTTCCACAGGCCCGGTGTCTTCGCATAATGCAACTAGCTTCTCAAGCAGCAGGGAAATCCTCCCTAACTGCTCGAGAGCTACTTACAGTTGCTGGGACATATGGCATCCACAGTTCATGTAGTCCCATATGCTCGCCTCCACATGCGAACAGCTCAGTGGACCCTATCCACACAGTGGACACAGGCCACAGGTCATTTTATCAGACAAAATAATAAACTCTCACCAACTAATTTTGTCCCTCCAATGGTGGCAATCCCTAGAAAATCTGACACTGGGGTCTCCTTTTCATCAACCCCTTTTTCAGGCCACCCTAACAACAGATGCAGGTGGGTTGGGGAGCACACCTGAATCATCTCTCTACCCAGGGCACCTGGACTCCACAGGAGGCTGGTCTACACATAAACCTCCTGGAATTAAGAGCAATCTATTTAGCTCTTCGAGTATTTCACGCCCAGCTCAGCTACAAGACAGTCCTAGTCCAGACGGACAATCAAGTAGCAGTGTTCTATGTGAACAAGCAGGGCGGGACAGGCTCTCTGTCGTTATGCAATGAAGCTTTACGACTGTGGGCCCTTGCCAGAGAGTATCAAATTCACCTTCTAGTGGTATATCTTCCAGGCATTCAAAATCTTTGGGCAGACAAACTCAGTCGAGTACTGCTGCCTCACATGTGGTCCCTCCACCTGGACCAGTTGGCAAAGATATTTCATCTCTGGGGCACTCCAGACATAGACGTCTTTGCAAGTCCACTGAATGCTAAACTTCCCCGGTTCTGTTCCAGGATTCCGGTTCACAATTGTCAGACAAGGGATGCCTTCCTCCTTCACTAGGGTCAGGGCTTCCTTTATGCCTTCCCACCCATTCCCCTCATCCCCAAAACACTCTTCAAGCTTCAGAGAGACAGGGGTCGCATGATTCTCATAGTGCCACGATGGCCATGCCAACCGTAGTATCCCCTGCTTCTACATCTCTCTCAAGCTGCACCTCTGGAGTTAGGGCATGCTCCAGATCTCCTTTCCCAAGAGAACGGGATGCTATGGCACCCGAATCCCCAGTCCTTGCATCTCACGGGCTGGTTGCTGAAGGCTTAGACCTCCAGGATTTTAACCTGTCCCAACAGGTAAAGGATATCCTTCAGGCTTCTAGGAAACGTTCCACAAGAAGATCTTATGCCTTCAAGTGGAAACATTTTACCATATGGTGCTCCAAGAAGGGATTAAACCCCCTTGGCATACCCTTAGAATCGATACTAGAGTATCCCCTTCACTTAATGAATTCTCATCTAAAGACCAATTCGGTAAGAGTCCATCTTAGTGCAATTGCAGCTTCTTATAAGCCTCTGAATGGACAACGAATTTCCTCTCATCCACTCATATCCAGATTTATGAGAGGTTTTCTATTAACCAAACCTCCCATTAAGCCACCACCGATAGCATGGGATCTAAATCTAGTTCTCAGGCAGCTCATGAAACCACCTTTTGAGCCTTTAGCCACTACAACCCTTAAGTTTTTGACCTGGAAGGTCATCTTCCTAATTGCAATCACCTCTGCACGTCGCATTAGTGAACTGCAAGCTTTAATGGCTAATCCTCCTTATACTAGGTTTCACCATGATAAGGTTGTTCTTAGAACTCATCCACACTTTATGCCAAAGGTGGTTTCGCGTTTTCATTTAAATCAATCAATTTATCTTCCTGTATTTTTTCCGAGGCCTCACGCCTCTAATGCAGAAAGAAACCTTCATACTTTGGATTGTAAAAGAGCCTTAGCCTTTTACCTACAGAGAACACAGCAGCATAGAAAGTCCTCGCAACTTTTTATAGCTTTTGACCCTAGTCATTTGGGACAACCAGTCTCCAAAAGAACTTTATCTAAATGGATTGCCCAATGCATATCCTTTGCTTATGAGAGTAAGGGTCTTCCTCTTCATGACCATGTCACAGCTCATAACGTGAGAGCCATGGCAACTTCCATGGCTAATCTCCACTCTTTGTCTATCGATGACATTTGTCGAGCAGCCACCTGGGCTTCAGTACATACTTTCACAGCCCACTACTGCCTGGATAAAGCCTCCCGTCAGGATGCCTTCTTTGGCCAAGCTGTTCTTCAAAATCTCTTTCAAACCTAATTCAACTCCTACCCACCAACCCTGATGGAATGACAGAGATCCATAGGAGGAAGGATTCCCACCTTTCCAGGGTGGCACCTTCCTGGGGCTATCTCCCTGGCATCTTCAGCTAGGTAATCCCCATATGTGAAGACTACATTCCTGCTTGTTCCTGGAGATAGCATAGTTACTCACCTGTAACAGGTGATCTCCGGGAACAGCAAGAATTTAGTCTTCACAACCCACCCACCTCCCCTAGGAGTTGTCTCTATCTCTTTGTCTCTTTCCTCTTTCCTCTCTCCCTCTATCCTTTTCACTCAGCTACAAACTTAACTGAAGAGGTACAGTTGGAAAGGCGGGAAGGCAGCGCGCATGTGCTGAGGGATGCTCCCAAAAGCGTTCTTATTGGACGCTGGGGAGCGTTCCCGCGCAGGCTCCGTCGGTACCGATGATACCATATGTGAAGACTAAATTCCCGCTGTTCCCGGAGATCACCTGTTACAGGTGAGTAACTACGCTTTCTGTTCAGTTGGGGTCCACCTTGTCCCCTGTCACTTTTCTCCCTTGTGGTGTACCTCAAGGTTCTATTCTGGCTCCCTTTCTTTTTAATGTTTTTCTTACCTCACTGACCAATTTGGCTCAACAGCATAGTGTCTTATATTACTTGATCGATGATATCCTCCTTCTGCACCGTACTAGTCCTTTTGCTCCTGATCTGGCACCTTTGAACTCCTGCCTTTCCCATGTCTCTTCTTGGCTGCATGCTAAGTTCCTTCACCTCAGCCCTTCTAAGACATCAGCCATCTGGTTCACCTTCGGTGGTCCTTGCCCTGTGCTGCCTCCCCTCCTATCACAGACCCCGATTCCCATTGTTGCCTTCTTTTGGTACCTGGGTGTCACCCTCAACTCTGCTTTATCCTTTCACGAACACCTCTCGTCACTCATCCATCGTTATTTCTATTTCCTTCATCCAGTTTGGGTGGTCTGCCTCTTTCTTTCCCACCAATCTCTAGCCACACTTCTTCTCTATTTTGTTATCACAAGTCTAGACTACTGCAACACTGTTTTCACTGGTCTCCCATTTTATCAGATACAACGCCTTCAACTTCTCCAGAATACTGCTGCACAGATTCTCACACACACTTCACGTTCTGATCACATTACTCATTTACTTAACTGTCTTCGCTGACTTCTGGTCAAATTCAGATTCCAATTTAAGGTACTTGCGCTGGTTCATAGAGCTCTTTACACTTTCACTCCATAATACCTTTTGGATCCTGTCCATTTTCACCCCCCCCCCCCCCCACCTTGCTCCGGTCCATTCATTCCAATTGCTTGCATCTACCTTCTGTTTCTCAGGCACACCTGGACTCCACTCGTCACTTAGCTTTCATTTTCCTTGGACCTGCCTTATGGAACTCCCTCCTCTCTGCACTCTGTGTAGAGACCTCGGGCCCGATTTTGAATGGGGTGGTGCTATGCGCAATGTCGGCACATAGCCCGCCCCCTTCCATCTAACCTGGATGACCCCGGAATTGAAAATCCGGGTCTCACCGCACACCCCGGAAGCTGCAGGAAGTAGCTGGGTAGCACCGATTTTCAATGCTACCCGCTTAGCCCCTGCACCTGAAAGATAGCCCTTTCCTCCGCCCCCGCTCCATCCCACCCTGGAACGCCTCTGTCACACCCTGATGCTAACTGCATAGCATCTGGGCGTGTTAGGACATATCCGGGATTTTCAAAGGGCAATTCCCGTATAGGTGCACCTCCCCCCTCCCCTAATTTAGACTAATGACCCCCCCCCCTTTTTACTCCCTCTATTTTTTTCTACTCTTTGTTTGGTTTTCTTTCCTGTTCTGTCTTTTTTTGGCGTTCTTTTTCTGTTTCTGGTTTTCATTTTTGCAGCAATTGTTACTATCTGATTTAAGGCGGTATATCAAGTGTTTAGATAAAGATAAAAGAGAGAGAGGATGGAAAGAGGAAAAAGCAAAAGGGAAAGAGATTTAAACACAGGTGGATAGAGAGGAGAAATGAGAGAAGGAATGAGGGAAAGGAATGCTGAAAATGCCAAAGACTCAACCATAATTCAGGTGACTTAAAGAATGTGAAATAGACAAGGAGAGAAAATGTGTTTCATTAGGCTAGCAGGGGCTGTGCAGCTGCTCTGTGAGTGGTTTTGTCTGCATATTTGTCTCTATTTTCAGGTTGTGGGTGCATGTATGCACATGGGTGAGGTATCCATGGAGGGCTGAAGTGAAGGGCGGCTGTGTGTGCATGCACATGCATGTATGGGGGATGAGTTGGGACAGAATGTGTGTGCGCACATGTGGGAGGAATAAGGGACAGAGTAGTGTGTGTGCATGCATCAGAGGATGTGGGGCTCTGTGTGCGCATGCATGAGATAGTAGAGGATGACTGACTTGAGTGTGTGTATGTGGTGGTGGGAGGTGGAATGAGGGGCTGAGTGTGTTGCCTGCATGGGGATTGGGGGGGAGGGGCTGGGGTTGTGTATGTTGAGCATATTCCTCTTAGCATACAGACGTTTTGGCCTCCTTCCCCCATGCATTCAAATTCTCACGTCTCCCCCCCCCCCTTCCACTTGCAGTCTTCCTTCCACTTGGCTCCCTCTCTCCTCCTGCCCCTGACACCCTCTCATTCCACCTTATCCCCTCTTCCACTGGTTCCTCCTCTATTATCAATGGGTCCCCTGCCCTCCCCTCTTCCCTCTCTACTCTGGCTTCCAGCCCTCCCTTTCCCTTTTGCCTAATAAAAAAGACAATTTTTTTGGAATTCCATTTCTTCTTGGCTGCAGTAGTGGCCTTGGTCACTTCTGTGCCAGCAGAGGATGGAGTCCTCTACTAGTGGTAATAAGTAGTTTTTGCCGCAGTTGGAGTTTCTGGCACCCCAAGTTAGTCGGGGATGGGGTCCTTGTCAGCATAATTAAGCATTTTATTGTTTTTAAATGTTTTATTTATGCAATTTTGAAACATTACACAAGGATAATCACTTGTTACAGTAAAGAGCATTAACAAAAGGAAAAGAGACAATCCTATACCTCAGAACCTAGATACAATAATATATATTTTGGGTAATCATTCACTAGTCCACCACCAACAAAAAGAAGGCTAAGTGAAAATTAAAAGAAAATGTACAAGGAAATAAGACACGTACTGGTGCAAATAACCTAAAAAATATATAGTCAAAAAATGTCCTCCTTTATGAAGAGGACCTCAGGGAGTCCAGAGGCTGCAGAAGAAGACCAACACTTTTACTAACAACAAACTGAATTAAGTGATTAGGATCAAAAAAGGTATAATTAACCTCCTAATATTGAATCAAATATTTGCACAGATAACGCAAAAAGAAAAGGTCACCTAGTTGCAAAATCTTAGGGTGCAGCAAAAGAAACTGCTGTCTATGTTTTTGGGTCACTTTGGAGACATCGGGGAACATTCGAATAATAGCTCCCATAATTCATTCCTAGCCTTAACATACATTTTCAAAAGCCAGTCCCGATCAGGCTCTAGAGCCAGGGTAAGCAAGAAAGTTGAATGCAGAAGAGCTTCAGGGTTGGAGGTTTCCAGAAACCCAGTCAGATCCAGGGAGTCAAGAGGACGTGATTGAGTTGGAGAGAAAGATCCAGGTTCTCTTGCACCCGACAAGTAAAAATCCTGGAGGAATTGATTTCCAAGGTATCTTTAACACTGAGTTAAATAACCCTTTGGGAAGATGATAGGTACCTGTAGAAAATTAAGTAAACGTAAGTTCATTTGCCTTGCTGAATTTTCCAAGGATTCTATCTTCAAATGGATATTTGACAAATTTTTAACTTAAACAGTACCTGAGAAAGTGGCAACCTCAACCGCTTTAGCCTCCAGCTGGGTCATCCTAGATGCAAGTTGAGTAACTTCTTGCTTCTGCTGGTCAAGAGCCTGAGCAACACCAGAAAAGATATTCTGAAGAGAGGCAAACTGTGAGATAAATGAAGTCTCTAATGCCTGTAAACCAGGGGTCTCAAACTCAAATTGCTTTGAGGGCCAAATGAGGACTTCTAAAATAACCTGGGGGCCGCATGAGATGTGGGACCTCATTTGCATAAGGGACCTCATTTGCATAAATATTTGCATAATGTTACCATACCCTAACTTTTAGTAAACATGCCTCTTAATGAGTGCATGAATAAAGAAAGACTAAAAGATTTCTACATTACTATAATCCAGTGCCAACCGCCAGGCACATTAGGAACTACTACTGCTGTCCCGATCGCTCTCACCCTGCCGCGGCGGCACCTGAACCCTGCACCCAGAAGAGTCTGCTGGCCCCTTTAAGACTGGCTCCCCCTCCAGAATTCACTAGACCTAGCCGTGCCTAGCATTGCCTGCATTCTCCTGCTCTGGAGCCCCCAATGCTGCTCCCCTATCCTGCCACCATCTACTACTGTAAGTCCTGATGCCGTCAGCCAGTCCCATGAGCAACAGCAGATCCAGATGTGTGGTGACCATAATTGTACACAGTACTCAAGGTGCGGTAGCACTATGAAGCAATAGAAGCATTATAATACACTTTAATTTATTCTCCATTTCTTTTCTAATAATTTATAGCATTCTATTTGCATTTTAAGTACCTCTGCACACTATGCTGAGGATTCTGTTTCCTGAATGGTGACTTCTAATGTGGTACCTAGCATTTTATAGCAAATATTTGGATTATTCTTCCCTATATGATTAGTTTTCACTTATCTACATTAAATTTCATCAGCCATCCAGATGCCCGGTCTCATAAGGTCCCACTGCAGTTCCTTACAATCTGCTCGCGATCTAATGGCTCCGAACATTTTTGTGTTACCTGCAGATTTGGTCATCTCATTTGTTTTTTCCAGTTCATTTCTAAATATGCTAACATGCACTGGTCCTAATGCAAATTCTTAGGGCACTCCACTATTTACTACTTTGCGGGCCCCTCTGCCTGCTCTGAGTCCTCTCCTCCCTGCAGCATCAGTTCCAAAAGCGGCGGCTTTTCAGAGCCGCGAAGAGAGAGAGTTTCTCTCGCGCGGTTCTGAAGAGCAGCGAGAGAGTCTTCAGAACCGCGCGCGAGAGAAACTCTCTCTCTTCGCGGCTCTGAAAGCCGCCGCTTTTGGAGCTGATGCTGCAGGGAGGAGAGGACTCAGAGCAGGCAGAGGGTCCCGCGGGACGCTTAATACTGCGGCGGCAAGTTTGGAATTTTTTTTTTTTTTTTTAGATGCCGGTAAGTGCTTCGCGTGCCGCACAAGATGCTCTCGCGGGCCGCATGCGGCCCGCGGGCCGCGTGTTTGAGACCCCTGCTGTAAACTGTCCCAGAGGGTTTCAAGAGTAAATTTTGCAGGTCTCGTCAATGAGGGCTTAATCTCCTGGAACCCGACAGGAACCAGATGATGCATAGAAGGTATGCCCTCTCTTATTAGGGGCAGCGTAGATCTCTTAGCCACAGTATCCATAGTCCCCAGAGCTTCAGCAGGAGCTGCAGCCATGTGAATCACTGCTGTGGAACATTTCCCCACCACCAGTATCCCAGCCGATTCTCCCAAAATTCGAAGGGAGTCAACCACCAATGAATCCACGTCAGGAATAGAGGGCTACACTGGAGCAGAGACCATATCTCCAGACTGAGAGTAACGTCAGGCTCAGAGAGAGACAGAGAACCTACTTCCGCTCCTGCAGTCCCCAGTGAGCCTTTCTGCACCGGGCTTACTGTGCTTGCACCAGCGAACCAAACGGGCACATTGAGTGTCCCTTTAGCCTGTGATGCACGCGTCTGCAGCTCCAGCACCTTTGCCTTCTGCTTCTGAGGCATTTTATGAATGAGGTAATAAATTCAATTTAAGCAAGGTCCAGAGCTGCTCAGAGCATGATTAGCATGCATCCGCCAACTTGACCATGATTGAGCAGTTTTGGCCACAGACATGGCCTCAGTCACTCCTGCACCAGCAGGGTATGGGGTCCCCATCGGTGAAAACAGCCTGTTTTGGCCACAGCCGCAGACTTGATTACTTCTGATCTCCAGGAACAAGCAGGAATGAGTCTTCACATATGGGGTTTGTCGGCGCCGACGGAGCCCGCACGGGAATGCTCCCCAGCATCCAATCAGAAGGCTTTTGGGAGCATCCCTCGCGCCTGTGCAGTAGCTTCCCGCCCTTCCCACTGCCTCTCCCCGGTTTTCGTTTTTCCGCGGAGCCGACAGGACGTGCCTCCTGTCACCACAGAAACGTTTTCTTCTTTTTTTCTTCTTTTCTTGTTTCCTGTGGTCGCGGTTTTTTTCCCCGCTGACTCTGCCACCGCTGGTGCCCCCTTTTTTCCTTATTTTTTCTTTATTTCCTTTGAGGAGCATCCTCCTCGGGTTATTCTGAGGCCTACCGGGCTTTCCAGCATGGAGCCTTCTTCCCCTAAGAAGTGCCCCCACTGTGGAGACGTTGTCTTCTGCTCCGACTCCAACACCTGGTGTCTCTCCTGTTGGGGCCCTGACCCCTTCTCCCCCGGTTCCCCGGGCTTCAGCGTCGGGAGAAGACCCTCCCTGTTTCGAGTGTCCCTCGATGACGTCTTTCCCTCTGAGGTGCGGTCGTCGGCTTTCTCTCCTCGCCAGGATCAGGTAACCCAACAACAGTCTGTTAAGACTAACCGAGCCTTGAGGGGTGAGTCTCATGCGCTGCATGACGACGGCTCCGGCCTTCCCCTCCAGTCCCTTACACCCCGGAGGAAGTCTTCGGGCTCCAGAGCCTCCACGGGGTTTTGGGTTGTTCCTGAGGTTCGCTCCTCACAGAACATTCCCGAGCCATGCCCGAGGGTGGCACCCGCTTTGAGCGGTGCAGATCCCTTGGCATCGGCGCCGGCGTCGAGTGTTCCACTCTTCGCCAGGGACTGTCGACTGGTGTCCTCGGTGCCTTCGGGGCCGATCGACTCGACCCAGTCTGGCTCTATGGCATCCCGGCCCTGCGCGGGGGCGGTACTCGCTTTCGGCGGTGCCGATTCCCCGGCATCGGTGTCGAGGGTTCCACTCATCACCGGGGATCGCCGGACCAACCTGACCCGGTATGGCGTGCCCACACCCCTGCCATGCGCGGAGGAGGTGACCGCTTCGAGCGGGACCAAGTCCTCAGCATCGGAGTCGGTGGCCCCACTCCCCGCCGGGGATCGGCACCGGGTGCCCTCGGCTCCGCCAGGGCCGATCGACTCGTCCCCGGCTTCCGCGGGGGCGGTACTGGCCTTGAGCGGCTCCGCCCCTCCCGCGGCGGTCTCGGGAACAAGGGCCCCGTTCTTCGCCAGGGGTCGCCTCCGGAGCCGATCGATCTATCCCGGTCGGGCGGGTCGGCACCCCCACCTTGCGCGGGGCCGGGGCCTCCCCCGGACGCCACCGACCTCCCGGCATCTACGCAGGCGTCGAGTGCTCCACTCGTCACTGGAGTCTGCCCGCGGGACCCGGGTCCTTCGGTCGAGTTGACCCAAAGAGGCGCCGCGGCCGCGCAGCCGGGGCTGGCCGTCTCGCTCCCCGCCGGGGCTCGTCGGCGGGTTACCTGGGTACCCTCGAGGCCGCATAGTACGCCCCGTAAGGGTTTCCCGCTCAATAAAACAGGCGCGGGCAGAACCCCGGCGCCTAGGAGGGCCTCTCTCCCGGCGTCGGAGCCGACTTCGGGTGTTTCCCTCTTCGCCGAGTTTTGGCCTGGGAAGCCCTCATTGCCCTCGGCACCGATCGTCGCGACCCCGACTCCATTCGCGGGAGTGGCAGCACCGGCGCGGCCGCCGACACAGGGGCCCCCTAAGGAGGCGTCGCTCGGTTCGATGCCCAGCCTCGAATTGATCTCCAGTCTGGAAAGCGTGGCTCCGGCGCATTTCGGATCTGACCCCGGTCTCTTCCGACTTCGCAGTGCTGTGCTCGCCTGCTCTCCAGCGGCCTCGGCACCACTCCAGCCGCCCTTGCGGATTGCCCTGGGGGCGGCCCCGCCCCCGGAATCGGGGCCGAGGCCGAGTCCCGCGGGCCCGTCGGGGACGTCGCTCCCTTCGATGCCCCGCTTGGAGTCAATCCCGGGCTCTGACGATGCAGTACCGACTGCCTCGAATTGGGACTGTCAGTACCCTCCTCTGTTTAGAGCAATTCCTCCCGTGCACCAGCACGGTGGGTCCCCTGGTGTTCAAGCGGGCCCCTCCACCTCGGCCTCCCCCTCTGGGAGAGCCGTCTTTTCAGAACTTCCTCCTTGACATGGCGGACTTTTTCGCCATTCCTATCCCGGGCCCTTCGCTAAGTCCGGGTACTGCGGAACAGGCAGTCGTAATGCTTCCTTTACCTCCCTCCCTGCGGGATCTCCTGCTCGGGATTTGGCGCTCGCCCTTACAGGTACCGGCGCCGCCTGCAGCCATGCATGCCCGGTATCGGGTGCCCCCCCCTCTCCGGGTTTCCAGACGCACCAGCTTCCCCATCATTCCATTGTGGTGGAATCGGCCCTGAGGAAGGTTGGAAGCAAGAAGAAGCACTCTTCCTGCCCCCCGAATCGTGCGTCTAAAACTCTGGACAACTTTGGGCGGCGAACCTTCCAAGCATCCATGTTGGCTTCCAGGATTCTCTCATATATTTTCTATATGAGCCTGGCGCTGCGGGAAGTCACCGAGAGGTTATCTCTTTTGTCTCCCTTTGTGTCGGCCCCTCGGGCCCCTGACTATTCCTTGCTTCTTTACCATTGCAGGAATATCTCTTGGTTTCTTTCTCGTGCTGCCGTGGACTCTTTCGAGTCAGTTAGCAGGTCCTCTGCGGTAGCCATAGGGGCGCGTCGTACAGCCTGGTTGCAGGCTTCCGACTTGTGCAGCTGGGCACAACATAACCTGGGTACTTCCCCGTGCACCGGGGAGAACCTCTTCAATGGCGAGGCTTTGCGTCAGGTTGCTCAGTGCTCCGCCGACCTGTTTGGCACTGGCCGCCCGCGGCCCTCCCCCTCTCCCGGGGGTAGGAAATGTCCTTCCCGACCCTCCTGTCCGAAGAGGAGGAGGTTTTCATCCCTCTGCCCGCTTGCCGGTTGCGCCCATGCCAGGGACGTCTCACACAGGTCGGCAGTGCCAGGGCTCGCGCCAGGCTGCCCATGCCAGGCAGCCTTAGGCTACGGTATGCGGCAGTTTGCGCTTAACTCCTCTTATATGAAGTTACTGTCCAGTTCTACACTGGGGTTCTTTCAGTGTGACAAGCGGTTCGGCTGCTTGATTGGAGGTATGGAGCCCCCTCCCCCGGGGGGGGGGGGGAAACCTTCCCACGCTAGGTTAGCCTGGCTCCTCAGGGCCATGCTAATCTTCTTCGGACTTACCCTCGGGTACATCCCTCGGATTCCCCTCTGCCTGGTTCCCCCGGATTGAGGGGATCGCGCACCGAATCTCCTTCTCCCAGTGTAGGCCTTGTCCGCTACTCTCCGAGCGTGGCCGAACCATTCCTCGACAGGGCCGGACCACCCCCCCCCCTGGTCTGTGTCTCTGCTCTCGCAGAGAAATCCCTGGGTCCGTCAGGTTACGGTGGACAGGGGTCCCACTGACCCATGCCGATCCCCGGCTCCGCTCCCTGCACTCTTCGGAGCGGCGGAGGGCATTGGCCCTAACCCCGAGGTTTTTTTTTATATAGGCCGGAGATGGCCCCGCGGTCACGCCGTGGCTATAGGGTTTTCTATCCTCCTGCCTTCCCTGTGGCACGGAGGATACGTTTTGGGTGACTGCCAGGTGGACGCCTCAGGGGTCTACGTACTCCCGATGTGCTCCTCCGCAACTGATCTGGCGGTCACACAACCATACTGCTACTCTCGCCGATCTGCCCTGCTCCACGCACATAGGCCCATCACTTTGGATGGCCCTTCCTCCCGCCACCTTCCAGGTAGGCGCCCTCCTGTGGATCAAGGGCCGGTCCGAGTTGGCAGTATCGTTCTCACGTGTCCATACCGGTTGAGTAACCTGGGTGGGCGCTCCTGTTATTGGATATATATCGGTACAGGTGGGCGCTTTTTGGGAAATGTTATAGTGCCCTGTGCCTTACCGACTATCCCCCAATTGTCGGTACTGACGTTTTGTTATTTCTTACGGGGTCCGGCCGGCCCGCTTGCCTGCGTTCTGCGGCTCGGGTGCTCGGACCGGTTATGCTTAAACTTGCTGTGATGTCAACAGCCCCTTGTTTACGTCTTTGTCTGGAGGTTTTTGAACCCATTGTCTTCCTATCCCTTGCCGGCTCGGGTAGACAGTGTACCCCTCGGTATCCCTGGGTACACTTCTGTTCTTCTCCAGGCTGGGTTCTCCCAGATCGGTCAGTCTTCTGATTAGTCCTCCGGTTTGGGGACTCTGCTCCTACTGGAGTTCTCAGCTTCTTAGAGTTCCTCGTGAAGACCTGCCGTCTTTCCGGTGCCGGTTGACACCTGCGTCTCCAGCCCGCCCGGACTGGGAACTTCGTCCTCTCTGCGGTGAAGTTCTCTTGAAGACTTCGCTACTGCATCTACAGTACCCGTCGCAGCTCTGCCTTCTACAATCCAGTAGGTAAGCTCTAGATTGTGCTAAATCATTAACGGTTTAATGATAATTGACGTGGTTTGAAAACTCCCCTGTAGTCTTCGGTTGCTGTGCCTTGGCAACTCTTCTCAACTCCTACCCTCCATCCCTCCGGGGATGCCGGTGATCCAGGTTGGGCGATGCCGCCCTGTCCAGGGGCGCGCATTCTGGGATCTCCTCTGGCACCCTCAGCTAGGGAGTCCCCCATATGTGAAGACTCATTCCTGCTTGTTCCTGGAGATAGCACAGTTACTTACCTGTAACAGGTGATCTCCGGAACAGCAGGAATTAGTCTTCACAACCCACCCACCTCCCCTAGGAGTTGTAACTCTCTCTCTTTCTCTTCCTTCCTCTCCTCTCCTTCTGTCTCAGCTATTAAACGCAACTGGGGAGAGGCAGTGGGAAGGGCGGGAAGCTACCGCGCAGGCGCGAGGGATGCTCCCAAAAGCCTTCTGATTGGATGCTGGGGAGCATTCCCGTGCGGGCTCCGTCGGCGCCGACGAACCCCATATGTGAAGACTAATTCCTGCTGTTCCGGAGATCACCTGTTACAGATAAGTAACTGTGCTTTCCGGTGGGGATGGATTCTCTGCCAGCAGGAACAGATTGTTTTGGCCACAGTCGTGGCTTTGATTACTCCTGTACCATTCCTCATTGCAGCCTGTGATATTTTGCTGTTTTTGAAGTAAACAAACCTGTGTATATGGACAAGACATACAGATGGGGCCTCCAGAATAAGTGCTATTGATTGGAAAAACACATCTAAAAAAGTATTTTATTTTGAGTTTTTATTGATTGCAATATGCTGGCTTTGAGAGTGTGCATTTCTTATAGTTTTGTATTTTGCCTAGTATTTAGGAAATGCAATTTCTTCATTGTTCCATTGCTCATAGTTTGGTTTCTTGGCGTTCCTGCTAAAGTTTGTCTGCATTTTTCTGTTGCCATGTTTGTAGTTGCTTATTTTGTACTAGATAAGGGTCAGTCTGTGTTCTATATGTGTGAATGAAGTATCATGTTTCTGCTAGCATGTAGTTTGTGTAGGGAGCTCTAGCATTTCAGTTTGTTCTGTTTTCACAGTAGGAGGTGTATTATGTTTCTAGGGCTTGGTATAATACTTATATCGCTGCCTTTTCTTTAGTAAGCTTTTGTTGTTTGTCTCCTGGGAGATAGTAATGTTGCAGAATGATAAGATTCTGCATGCTCAAAACTTATGCTTGCTGCAGAGAGGCCTGCTGGCCCCAGTTAGGAAACATATGCAAGAGAAACAGGAAGGCTTTCCCCAACTAGAGAGAGTGATGGAGTCAATCATTCTGACAGATTTCTCCCTATGTGTGTTAAAGCTGCTGAAGAGTAAATCATGCTGGGACCTGAGCTTATTATGAGTTAATGCTTTTATGTGGTACTGACACTTAGTAGAACAGTAGTGAGTCTTGACCAGTGGCTCTCAACTTTTTATTCATCAGGACACGCCTGATGAAGATGCTCTCATATGTGACCCACAGCATATGTGACCCTTGTAGACCTTTGGTCTGACGTAGTATAGTGGTTCTTATGAGTTAAATGCTACCTCCAGATGAAAACACCAGATTATGGGGGAGAGGCAAGATGGCGGCAGTGTGATCCTCTTGGTCGGAGGTCTAGTTCCTGCAGCGTCCTGGTGTCGGCGCGGTGCTTTTCTAAAGCCGGTATGGGCCGAAGAAAGAGGAAGCATGCCTACCTTCCCTCGGGTGAGGCTGTTTCTAGTGCCGCGGGACAAAAGACGCTCCAGATGTGCAGTTTCTCTGGCCCGGGGGAGCGAGCGGCATCTTCAGCAGGTCCGGAGGGTTCCCTGGACCTGAGCACAACATCTGTTTTTTTTTTGTCCCCGGAGCAGCGGGCCCCCCCCTCCATGCCCCGGAAGCGTTTTTGCCGTCGGAGGAGAGTCTTCTGCTGGTGTGGTGACGAGCACACCAAGGCAGGAGATTTTGGAGGGCTCCTCTGCCAAGGTAAATGCTCCATGTGGGGCTCCTGGAGTTGGTGGTCGATCTGGGGCTGACTCGGGTGATTTGGTCAGCCTTCTCCAGGAGAGTGAGGCCCCGAAGGTATATGCAGGTGCTGGAGTTTTGGTGAGACCCGCGAAAATTACAATGGAGGTGCTATGGAGGCCATTTCTACAATGAACGCTTCCTTAGAGAAATTTGCTGTTTCTGTGAGTACTGAGTCTAGGACTTTAAAAGGCCAAATTCAGCAGGTCACACAGGTGCAGAAGGAACAGGAGGGGAAGCTGGCACAACTGACTGGTGAGCTGGAACACTTCCGAGAATTGCAGCATGCCCATATGAAGGACCGGAATGTGCTTAGTAGGAAGCTGGAATATCTGGAGAACCAAGTCCGGAAGAACAATTTAAGACTGGTTAATTTCCCTAGGTCTCCTACGTGTTCTCCTCTGGAAATGGTTCGTAGATACTTCCGGGAGGTCCTGAAGATCCCAGTGGAGGCTCTCCCACCATTAACCAGAGTTCAATATTTAACTGTGGGTACGGGTATTCGGGGAAGTGTTAGTGCTCCTCTTGGGGTCCCTGGGGATCTTACGGGATTTCTAGAGAGTTCCCTGGAGTTGGTTACTGCCCGCACTACCCTCCTTATTACACTGGCCCTTGAGACTGATAAAGCATTAATTCTGCGATTGTATTTCAGGAATTTCAGCAAGCAGTTTATGGGGGCAAGTGTTCGAATTTTTCCTGATTTAGCTAGAAGTACCCAGCTGAGGAGGAAGGAATTTCTGGGCTATAAGCCCAGGGTACTTTCTCTAGGCGGGTCATTTTTGTTAAAATTTCCTGCTAGGTGTTGCGTTTTGTATAATAGAAAGTTGTATATGTTTTTTGAGCCCTGCCAGCTGCTGGAGTTCCTGGTAGCAAGGGAGGATGAAATTGTGAATGTGACCCCCCATATGGCTGACGTATAAGTCTTCCACTGCTTATTTTCATTAGTATTTTCCTAAACATTTCTGTAAAAGAAAAGAAATTTTTTTTCCTGATGCCTCTCCTTACTATTGTGGTCTGATTTTGGTAATGTATTGGAAGAAGCTGTACTTTTGGTATATTACTTTGGAATTTTTCTTGTTACCGTTTTTCCTTCATTCATTTATTTGAATTATTTAAAAAAATTCAATAAATATTAAAAATAAAAAAAAAATGCTACCTCCAGATAACATCAGAGCTTCTCACTCTTCGCACCAAGCATATGGAACAAACTCCCCCACGACATACGTATCACACAAGATATCAGTGAATTCCAAAAGAAGATAAAATCTCATCTATTCCTGGAATACTTTGGACTTAATACTACATCACACTCCGTTATTGCCCTCACCTGCCCTCAACCACCACCACACCCATTCCCCCCTTCTCATTTACCTAATAATCCAGTAATTTGAACGTTTAAATGTTAAGATCAGTTCACTGCATGCAAATTAGGTTAAACAAGTTCCACTTTATGGTTACTACGTTATGTTTATTACATTGTTCAATGTAAATCCTAATGTACTATTCCAACATTAGGATCATGTTACATGTTCCCTATAACCACTTTGACTTTAAGATAAGACAGTAATAAAAAAAACAGTTAAATAATTAAGCAAACATGCTTTGCATCCACAAAATCCCTCCCAACAACAGGTGCAGACTAGGATATTTTGATTCTTGCATCCTAACAACAACATAAATCTTTCCTCTACCAGGCATACTGTAAAATAACACAAAACCTGAAAATAATCCCCACTCACGCATATAACAAACCTGACTCTATGACAGCAACACTAATTCTTATGATTCAAACAGAACAAACCCTACCTACAAATAGGCATCACAACAAATTATTATATTGGGTCCTAGAACATCAATACATCTACTACTGGTAAAAGAGAATAAAATGTACTACTACATGTTAATATTGCACCTCAGTCACATACAAAACACAGACAGGCCCTCACCAAACATAGAACAAGGGACCACAAATTAGAAACAGTAATATGAAGGCAAAAATTAAACTGGGAACACAAAGTCAAACTCAGCTGGTACTGCAATGCTGTAAAAATAGAAACAGGGATGCATTTTCTCTTGTACTGAACATAATACAAACATATCCACAATGAACATTTCCCAAAACTAATATATTCTAATTCATAAATTCTTCTGCTCTTTACAGTGTCTGCTGTTTATTTGTCTTTTGACATTTCTCTACTCTTCTCCTGCCTTCCTCGATTCCCTCCCTACATCTGTGTCTGACATAAAGATCATTCCCTTTTTTTTTCATTTTTGCCTCTGTCTACTCAAATTTCACCCTTCAGTCCTCAATCTCTTTCTTTGTAATTTGCCTCTCTGTCCTGACAGCTACAATTCAAAGCACTTGTAGTAGAACGTGTATTAGTTCTTAAAACTATAATACCACAAATATGGTTTATGTAGCATAGTTATAATTAAATGTTGAGTTAAATGTAAACATGCTTTGCATTCACAAAAACCAATGTATATGAACAGACAGATGGGCTCCCAGAATAGCGCTATTGCTTTGGCGAAATGCATCTAAAAAGTATTTTATTTTGAGTTTTTATTGGTTGTAATAGGCGATCCCCTTCTCTCATCTCTTGCCCCACACATCTCCCCTAGCTCTCATTTCCTGTCTCACTTCCTCCTCATCCTCTTATTCCTTCCTGTATTTTACCCATGCTCCATTGTCACAGTTCGACCATCTGTATTCATTATTCTCCTTTCACTCATCTCCTTGAAAAGCCCCCATGATCTCCCCCTCTCTCCCACCCTTGTGGCCAGGCATCTGCCCATAGTCTCTCCTCTCTTCACCCCCCACCAACAGTGCTGCCCAGCATCTTCCCATGGCCGCCTCCTTTTTTCACCCCTTCACCAACAGTGCAGCCTGGCATCTCCTCTCTCCCCTTCTTTCACCTCCTTTCAACAATACAGCCTGGCATCTCTCCATGACCTCCCCTTCACCCCTTCCCCTACAAACACTGCAGCCTGGTATCTCTTTTCTTTGCTTCCATGCCCCAGCAGTGCAGCTTCTCTCCCCTTTAATGTGTGGAGATTCAGGTGTGTGCATCTCAGTATCTGTGCTCCTTCCCCTCATCTTAGCAAGCGGCGCTTAATATGTTTTCTCTTAGAGCACCAGTACTGAATTCATAGTTATTGCCCCATGCTACTGTGATGTAGAGAAGGGAGTGCAGCTCTGCATAAAGAAAGTAGACGTGCGGGGCCTTGTAGGGCTGCTTCTCCTGCCACTGCGCTTCCTGCTTTTGATAACGCCGCTTCTTTGGAGCCACAGCCCTGCTTGCACTGGCTCTGCGACATACCAATTGAAAACCATTGGCCAAGATCAGGGCCGTACCAAGGGCTGTATGAATGGTGTGGCTGCACAAGGTGCAAGTTCAAAAAGGGCACCATCTCATCACTGGGCTTCCAGAAAGTTCAAAAAGAGCGAGTTACTGCATGTGACTGGGGTGGAGGGGGGCAGCAGATTTGTTAGTTGCACAGGGTGCATTTCTAGCTTGGTATGGTCTTGGCCTATGTTATTTGCCTTGCAGCTTCACTGGCACTGTATGCTTAGGAATTGCCATCCCTTACTTTTGGGACTGAACAAATGAACTTCTCCCATTACCTATTGACTCAAAATAGCCACTTTCAGAGAAAGGATGCTAGCCTTCATAGATCATTGGACTGAACAAGCTTGGCACATCTTACATGCTTATGCCTATTGCTGTTTTATTGTAATTATTATTATGATCTCTGTCTTGAATGTTCTAGAAAAGGGGTATATAAAGGAATAGTTGATATTTATTTTATTACCCATTTGATTGGTTTTGATGTTTGTGCTAAGTTCTTTGCCTTCTACACAATATTCTTTGTGGGTGTTTTATAAACTGCAATAAATATAATAAGAAAGGAAAAATTCAAAAGTTGCCTACCCTCTTGGTTAATATAGATTAGCAAGTCATTTGTCAAAAAAAGGATATGGGCTAAATTATGATAGTTTGCCATAACATCAGATGGGGTTTAGAACTTTTTACAGGATATGATTTGAATTGATATGCTTGTCTTTATAGCAGATTTGTGCCTTGTCAGATTCATGTTAGGTTATGGGGTACTGCTTCTTTTGTCATCTTAATACTTAGAGTTCAGCCCTTAGCATTACTCTTGACCAACTGGCACCCGTCCGTCCCATTTTCACTCTTCCTAAACCTTAGCATCACCCTTAGTTCCACTCTAGACTTCAACTTCATCACTCTTATCTCCGCCACACCGAGCGGCTGTGGCGGAAGAAACGTTATCTCCAGGAACAAGCAGGAATGAGTCTTCACACGTGGGAGACGTCGCCGACGGAGCCCGCATGGGAATGCTCCCCAGCATCCAATCAGAAAGCCTTTGGGAGCATACCTCGCACCTGCGCGGTGGCTTCCCGCCCTTCCTACTGCCTCTCCCCAGTTTTTCGTTTTCCGCGGAGCAGGCAGGACGTCCCTCCTTCCACCGCAGAAATTTTTCCTTTTTTCTGTAGTCGCGGCTTTCCCGCCGACGGTGGCACCTCCGTGCCCCCCTTTTCTTTCTTTCTTTTAATTATTTTTCATTTAATTTTCGTCACCCCCTCGGGGCGCTGAGGACCGGGGCATGGAGCCTTCTTCCCCCCAGCCTCACGGCGGGGACTCAATTTTTCACGTGGACTCCAATGCCTGGTGCCTCTCCTGTGTGGGGCCTGACCCCTTTTTCCCGGATTCCCCGGGCTACAGTGTCGGAAGAAGACCCTCCCTCTTTCGGGTATCCCTCGATGACGTCTTCGCGCCCAAGGCGCGGTCGTCAGGTTGTTCTTCTCTCCAGGATCAGGTAACCACACAACAGTCTGTTAAGACTAGCCGAGTCTTGAGGGGCAAGTCTCATGCGCGGCATGGCGACGGCTCCGGCCAACCCCTCAAGTCCTCCTTGGCTGATATACCCCGGTGGGAGTCCTCGGGTTCCAAAGCATTTACAGGGTTTCGGGATGTTCCTGAGGTTCGCTCCTCACAGAACATTCCCGAGCCATGCCCGAGGGAGGTACCCGCTTTGAGTGGTGCCGATTCCCCGGCATCAGCGTCGGCGTCGAGTGTTCCACTCTTCGCCAGGGATTGTCAGCCGGTGTCCTCGGTGCCTTCGGGGCCGATCGACTCGACCGGGTCTGACCTCCCTACATCCAAGCCATGCTCGGGCGTGGTAGCCGCTCCGGACGGTACTGAGCCCCCGGCATCGGCGTCGGTGTCGAGCGCTCCGCTCCTCACCGAGGATCGTCGGCTGCTGTCCTCGGCGCCTCCGGGGCCGATCGACTCGGTCCAGCCTGGCGTTCCTCCATCCCTGCCATGCGCGTGGGCGGTACCCGCTTCGGGCGGTACCGACCCCTCGGCGTCGGTGTCGAGCGTTCCGCTCCTCACCGGGGATTGGCGGCTGCGGTCCTCGGCGCCTCCGGGGCCGACCGACTCGCACCGGTATGGCGTTCCCACAGGGGTGGTATCTGCTTTGGGCAGTGCCGACCCGTCGGCGTCAGTGTCGAGTGACCCGCTCCCCACCGGGGATCGCCAGCCGCTGCCCTTAGCACCTCAGGGGCCGATCGACTCGACACTGTCTGACGGCCCTACGTTCAGGTCATGCGCGGGGGTAGTACCCGCTTCAAGCGCGGGCGTCGGTGGTTCCGCCCCGCGCCGGGGATGGTCATCTGGCCTCCCTCCCCTCGGGGCCGCTCGCTTCGACCCGCGCCGGGTCGCCGGTATCCCAGCCCTGCGCAAGGGTGGTACCGGGTTCGAGCGGTGCCGCTCCGCCGGCGACGGCAGGGGCGTCGAGCACGAGGGACCGCCATCGACCTTCCCCGGGGACCTCGGGGTATGTCGGCCAGCGCACGGGCGACTCCCCGGCATCAACGCGGCCGTCGAGGGCCCCGCCCTTTCCTAGAGAAGGGGCCTCGGGGTCTTCGACCGCTTCGACCCAATCTGGATCTGCGCCGCCCCGCAACGGTACCCCGACGTCGGCGCAGGGGCTTTGCACCCCCGCAGGGACTCGTCGTCGGGTGACCGGGGTCCCCTCGGGGACGGGCCGTATGCCCCGGAAGGATTTCTCTCCGGGTCAGACGGGTTCGAGAGGGAGCCCGTCATTGGGCAGTGCCCGCCGATCGACATCGGCGCCGGTGTCAGATGACCCCCTCTCCACCGAGCTCCGCCCTCGGGGACCCCTGATGCTCGCGGCACCGATTGGTGTGGTTCCGATCCGCGCTCCGGGATCTCCACCACCGGCGCGGTCGCCCCCGCCGGGGCCCTCTAGAAGGGAGTCGATCTCCTCGCTCGGTTCGATGCCCAGCCTTGGGTCGGTATCCAGCCTTGAAAGCCTGGACACTACACATCTCGGGATCGGTCCCTGTCCCCTCCCGCGACGCAGTGTGGAGACCGCTGGCCCCTGCCCTCCGGCGGTCGCGGGACCTCTTCGATCGCCGGGAGCAGTGCCACCCCCGGGTTCGGGGCCAAGGCCGATTCCTGCGGCGCTCTCGGTGCCATCGACCCCTTCGATGCCTAGCTTGGAATCAATCCCAGGAGCCGACGACGCCATGGGGACTGCCCCGATCCGGGTCGGTTGGTCCCCTCCTCTGCCCAGCGGGCATCGGCCCGAGCGGCCTCTGTGTGCCCTGGCAGCCTCCCCCGCCATAACTCCTCCAGCAGAGCCACCTTTTCAGGATTTCCTCCTTGACATGGCGGACTTGCTGGCCATCCCTACCCCGGACCCAAGCCCGGGCCCTGCGGAACAGGCAGCCGTGATGCTTCCTCTGCACCCCTCCCTGCAGGATCTCCTGCTGGGGGCTTGGCGGTCGCCTTTGAGAGTTCCGGCACCATCGACTGCGATGCAGGCTCTGTACCGGGTGCCTCCATCCCCGGGTTTTCGGCAGCACCAGCTTCCACATCGGTCCATTGTGGTGGAATCGGCGCTGAGGAAGGCCGGAAGCAAGGAGAAGCATGCTTCTCGTCCCCCAGGCCGCGCCTCAAAGACACTAGATACTCTAGGACGTCAAGCCTTCCAGACGTCTATGCTGACGGCCAGAATTATTTCATATATATTTTATATGAGTCTGTCGCTCTGGGAGGTCACCGAGAGGTTGTCTCGGTTATCCCTCTTCGTATCGGCAACCAAGGCCTTTGAATATTCCCTGCTCCTTTATCACTGCAGGAATATCTCCGGGTTCCTTTCTCGTGCTTCACTGGACTCCTTCCAGTCGGTCAGCAGAGCCTCTGCTGTTGCCATTAGAGCACGCCGTACAGCATGGTTGCAGGCGTCCGAGTTGTGTAGACGGGCACAGCACAACCTGGGTAATTCTCCCTGCGACGGAGATCACCTCTTCAATAGCGATGCCTTGCGTCAGGTCGCACAGTGCTTCGCTAACCTTCCCAGAGTTAGCAGCCAGCCTAGGGCCCGGCCCCCCGGCGGTGGTAAACGCCTCTCCAGACCCCCCTTCCCTAGGAAGAGGAAATATCAGCCCTCCGCCCACCCTCCAGGTGCGCCCAAGCAAGGGACCTCTCACCCCGGGTTGATGCCCCCGGGCCCGCGCCAGGACTCTGATACTAAGCATTTTTAGGCTCAGGCGGGCGGCTGCCTGCACTTAACCCTCTTATCGGAAGTTTAAAAATTGAGCTCTACTCTGGGGCTCGTTCAGTTGACAAATGGTTCGGAGGCTTATCTAGGGGTTCAGGTATTCACCTTCCGTTTGGAAGGGAGACCACCTCTATTCCGTGATAGCTATGGCCCACGGCCAACTTAATTACCCTTCGGTACGTCTCCGAACCCTTCTCAGCCAGTATCCCCCTGCTGATTGCTTCCGTACTGGAATTCTCCTCCTGTCCCCCGTCTGTGCGGGGGGCGAGTTTTCTGCGTGCAGGTCCTGGGGACACATATAGGGCCTCCAGCCCCTGTGGCGTTCTACCGGACTGATATTATCCTCCGTCCCCCACGCTACCGCGCTGTTGGTTCGCCAATCTGCCCTTGTCCTCCGGAATAGATCCCTCTACTGACGGATCTTGCTGCCACCTTCCCAGGTGGACGTTCTGTGGATCAATGGCAGATCCGCCTTACCAGGGTGATGGTCAGGGAGGTAGGCCCCTCGGCATACCTGCGTTAGTACTGGAGTGGGCATCCTCATGCCCACCGGCTTAGATATACTAGATATCACCTGCGCGATAGGCGCATATTGGGGGGATGCCCGCAGTACCTGTGTTCTACCGCCTAATTTCCCTATGGCCGGTACTCACGCCCCCCCCCCCCCCGGGGTCCGGCCAGTCCGCCTGCCTATTCCTCGATCGGGCCGCGGACTGGTGGTACTCTACCGCTGTGAAGTCTACAGCTCCCTTTTCAGTTAGGTCCTCCTCCCGGGGGTTCGGACCCTTGTCTCCCTATCTCTCGCTAGGGTAGCCTGTGTACTCCTTCTGCTCCGGGGTACACCCCTACTCTTCTCCGGAATGGGCTCTCTGGTTCGGCCAGTCTTCTACTGTTAGTCCTCTGAGTTCTGGACTCTACTCCTAAGGGAGTGCTCAGCTTTGCACTAAGCCTCCTGGAAGACCTGCCGTCCTTCTCCTGACCCAGCTGACGCCTGGATCTCCTAGCCTTCCGGATTTGGAACTTCCTCCTCGCTGCGGCGAAGTTTCCTTGACGACTTCGCTACTGCGTCTACGGTGCCTTCATCACAGGTCTGCTTCCGGCAACCCGGTAGGTAAGCTCTACAGGGTTCCACGCCATTAATTCATTAAAACTTAATGGCCGGTAAGCTCTATATGGTACTAGGTCATTTACTCATTAAATGCTTCCTGATACTATGTATGCATCCCTCTGACTACTCTTCCTGTAGCCTGGGTTTTTTTTTTTTTTGCTGTATCTTAATGATACCTGTTCTGCACTCTAAAGACTTCCCTCTGTAGTCTTTAGATTCGCTGTTCCTCTATTCAACTCCTGCCCTCCATCCCTCAGGGGATGCCCGGGGATTCAGGCTGGGCAAATGCCATCCCGTCCTGGGCTGCGCTTATGGGACCTCCCCGGGCATCCTTAGCTAGGGAGTCCCCACGTGTGAAGACTCATTCCTGCTTGTTCCTGGAGATAGCACAGTTACTTACCTGTAACAGGTGATCTCCGGAACAGCAGGAATTAGTCTTCACAACCCGCCCACCTCCCCTAGGAGTTGTATCTCTATTTTCTCTATTCCTTCCTCTCCTCTCCTTCTGGCTCAGCTATGAAACTCAACTGGGGAGAGGCAGTAGGAAGGGCGGGAAGCCACCGCGCAGGCGCGGGGTATGCTCCCAAAGGCTTTCTGATTGGATGCTGGGGAGCATTCCCGTGCGGGCTCCGTCGGCGACGTCTCCCACGTGTGAAGACTAATTCCTGCTGTTCCGGAGATCACCTGTTACAGGTAAGTAACTGTGCTTTCCTGCCTCCCTTCATCATTACCATCAATGTTGTCACTCTTATCGCACTCTCATCAATGAGACCAAGAAATCGTACTACACACACCTCATCTCCTCTTTGGTCAATTCTTCCCGCCAGCTTTGTTTTGTCCTGCACTCCCTCTCTGCTTCTGTCCCACCTCCTCAGGTAGCCTTGTCCGCTACCACGCCTGATCCAGGCCAACTCGCCAACTATTTTCATGACAAGATCCAAACCCTTTGCTCCACCTTCACTGACTGTCCTTCCCCCTCTCCAGAAGTCCCCCACCATCTCCTCTGAGTTAGGACAGAACTTTTACACACACCTAGTCCACCTTCTGCTCTGCCTCTTCTGTTGAGCTACTCAAAATATTATCCTCTTCTCATAAAATGACCTGTCCCTCTGATCCCATTCCTTCTCAATGGCTGTCTGAGCCCTCTTCCCTTGGATGCTCACCATCTTTAACACTAGCCTGTCCTCCGGTACTTTCCCTGCCCCTTATAAACAGGCCCTTATCTGCCTTATACTAAAGAAGCCCTCCCTAGACTCCTCTGTTCCATCACATTACAGACCTGTCTCAAACTTTTTTCTTTCCAAGCTTCTAGAAAAACTGGTTTTCTCTCAACTTTCCACTCAGCTTGACTCTACCCATGCCCTTCACCCCCAACAATCTGGCTTCCACCCTTGGCACAGCACTGAGACCATTCTTTTCTCCTTTCTTAACGAACTGTATTCTTCCCATGACCGCAGTGATATCTCCCTAGCCGTTTTCCTGGATCTTTCTTCAGTCTTTGACCTTGTCTATCACTTCACTCTCCTTTCACACCTTCATGACCTTGGGATTAATGGATCTGTTCGCCATTGGTTTCATTCGTTTCTCTCCTCCAGATCATTTTCAGTTCTCCTTGGCAATTCTTCTCCATTTAAACCTTTCCCCAGTAGTGTCTCCTAAGGATCAATATTAGCCCCAATACTTTTCAGTATTTTCTTAGCCCCCCTGACACTCCTCATCCAACAGCACTCCATATCAGCACCAAAGACATCATTCTGTTGCATCACACTAGCACTTCTGCCCCTGATCTGTCATCCTTTGACTCTTGTCTCTCACAGGTCACCTCCTGGCTGTCCTCTAGCTTTCTGCGCCTTAACCCTACTAGACTGCAGCTTTTTGGTTTGCCGTCAGTGGTCTTCTTCCCTCAGTGACAGTGACTTTCCTGATTTTTAACATTCCAATTCTTCGGGTTTCCTCCCTATGGTCTCTGGGTGTCACTCTTGACTCCTCTTACTTTTCGGGATCTCCTCTCGCATCTCATCTGGCGCTTCTTCTACTCTATTCACCAAATCTGATCTGAACGCCCGTTCCTGACTCCTCCTCCTCTCAATACCCTTCCCTTGTTATCTCATGAATTGACTGCTGTAACGTGGTGCTTGCAGGTCTTTCCCAGTAGTAAATACATCGTCTTCAGCTTCTTCAGAATATGGCTGCCCGCGTGATCACCCACGCTTCCCGCTCTAATCATATCGTCCCCTCATCATTCAACTTCACTGGCTTCCCTTAGGTTTTGGATCCAATACAAACTGCTCATTATGTTTCATTAGGCATTGCACACTGGCACTCCTGTTTATCTTTCAGATCTTCTCCACCTCTACGCTCTGCACCGGGTTCTCCGCTCTATTCACTCCAATCGATTGCACTTACCCTCTGCTGCACAAGGCTTGTCTTGAGTCCATACATAATTGTGCATTCTTCTTCCTTGGCCCCACACTTTGGAATGCCCTTCCCTCTGAACTCAAATTGTAACTATCCTTTTCAAATTTCATAGGTCTTCTCAAAACTCACTTATTTCAACTAACCTTCGACCTCCTTTCCTTCAGCGTCTTAGGGGTATACTATCTTCTTCTCCTTTTTTCCTTGCTCTCTCTCGCCTTGTATAATTGGGTTTGCCTTTCCTATCGATAAATGGAGTTCTTTTCTATTTCCTTTTCGCAGCTACCATTGTTATTGTAAACCACCCTGATACCTATGTAAAGGTATGGTATATCAAGTATGACAGTAAAGATAAAGATAATACATAATTGAATTGTTTCCATATATGTGTATGTGATTTAGCATTTGGACGTGCTTTAAATAATTGAGTTTTAAATATTTTAAATTGTCGCCCACGATACAAGACAGCTATTGCAGATTACTTAGAAATCCACTGTCAAGTGCACTTGAAGGTATTCTTTGTCAATAAAGAGTACAACTAGTATGGTTCAGACCTATGGGCCCCATATTCAAAGGCATTTACCCAGTTTACAGAGCTTGTATACTGTGTTAATGCCCCTAAGTGGGATATTCAGCGGCACTAACAAGGTTAGTGCCGCTGAATATCCCCGAGTAATGCCGCTATACATCCTGATGATAAGTATTTGGGCGTTTCAAGGGTGTTCCGGGGACAGTACCCGGGGATAACTGTGCAGTGGCGATATTCAGCCGCTGCCAGGTTATCCCTCAGTGGTGAAAGTTAGGCACAGCAAAAGCTGCCCTACCCTTTGCCTCTAGAGCTAATTGGGCAGTGGCTAAATATCACAGCTGCACGGTTACCTTCCGCACCCTGTGTGTGGCGACCCCGGATATTCAATGCTGGTGGTCGGATATGGCCCCTGATTGATTATCTGGGGTTAAAGTTTAGTGCTGACGGCTATGCGCCTCTAAGGCGCATAGCCCTCGCAAATGAATATTGGGCCCTATATGTTTAATGTCTTCCCCAAGTTAACCTTGACCCCTTCCCCCTCCCCCACTCTGTTTAACCGTGTATCTGTGTATGTGCCAGATCTTACAAAACTGGAGATCCAGGAACAGCCAGTTAAGAGGTCAAGTGACATAACTCTTTTTAGTGTTTGTTCCATGCTTTCTTGAATTCAGATACTGTTCTCGTAGAAGCCCTATTCATGCTTTGGACATTTGAAAATGGGCATAGAGACATCTCCGGAGCTATTTTAGAAGCTGGGTCTGTGGATATCCCCAGTACGAGGATGTCCGAGTCTGAAGAGTGGCATTCCCAAGAACTTGGATGTGTCCCGCCTGATCTCAGAAATATCCTGGATGTTTGGAGTCACGTCTAGGGTTATACATGCTCCAGGCATTAAAAGGCATCTGAAAAGTAACTATTTTTCAGGCAAATACATGGAGGGTGTGGAGAAAGAATTACATTTATTTTATTTATTTATTTATTTATTTATTTCTTCTATACCGCCCCTTCCAGAGATCAGGGGCGGTTTACATGGAACAATTTAACAGTTTTGTATACGTTCGTATAACATTACATTGAACAAGAACTTTTTAACTTTTTACATATAACAGAACAGTAAATTATTAAAACTATTTACAAGGTGTATATCTTGATCAGAAGTTTCTAACTTTTTACAGGGAATAGGCAGCGAGCTGACATTTCTATTTACAGGTGTTATTTACAAAAAGGTTAGGATACAGTGTAGTGAATTCACTATTCAAGTGTGTGTGTGTGTGTGTGTGTGTGCGTGTGTGTGTGATGGAATTTATTTCCATTTTTCGTGGGTTTTTTTGTGTGTCTTTAGGAGAACTGTTTGAGGGGGGCTGTGTATGTTCAGTTAATTGTGTTTTTGCAGGTTTTTTGTTTGTGTGTCTGTGGACGCTGTGTGGCTGGGCTTGGAGGGTAGGGGATTCCGAAGTGTTCGGAGAATAGGTATGTCTTGAGTTCTTTCCTGAATTGAGAGAGGTCCTTTATGATTCGGATGTCTATTGGGAGGTCATTCCAGAGTGTGGGAGCGGTGAATGTGAAGGCTCTGGCACTGGTGGATTTTTTAGTCCTCGTGAATGTTTTTGGTAACTCCAGTGAGAGGGTTGCATTTAGTCTGCGGGCTCTTGAATCATTTGGGGCGTGAAGGAGTGTGGATAGATGGGAGGGGGCAATATCGTTTAGTAGTTTGAAGGTTGTTAGTAGTGTTTTGTATTTGATTCGGTTATTTATAGGGAGCCAGTGTAGTTCTAGCAGTATAGGGGTTACATGGTCCGCTAGGCGGGCTTTAGTGACTACTTTTGCACAAATGTTCTGTGCTCTTTGTAATAAGTAGATATTCTTTTGTGGGAGGCCAATTAGGAGACTGTTACAATAGTCAAAGTGAGGGGTTATGAGTGAACTGACAACTGATCTAAAGTCATGCGTGTCAAGAAGGGGCCTTAAGTGTTGAATAGTTTTGAGTTTGTAGAATATGGTTTTTACCGTCTGCTTTATGTGTGGTAGCATGGTGAGTGTGTGATCGATTATAACACCTAGGTATTTTACCTCTTTTTTAACAGGTATAGTTGTGTTATTGATGGAGATTGTTGTTGGGTAGGTATCTTCAGCCACAGGTGATCTTGATACGAACATTGCTTCAGTTTTTTTGAGATTGATGCTGAGGTAGTTGGTTTCCATCCAGGATGTGGTTTCTGCCATGCACTCGGATAGAGTGTTATAAGTGGGGGTTTTTCGTGGTTATGGGGAGGGCGAGCATGATGTCATCAGCATAGATAAAATGACTGATTTTGTGTTTTTTAAATATTTTTGTGATGGGTTGAAGGTACAGGTTGAAGAGGAGAGCAGAAAGGGCCGATCCTTGGGGTATTCCTTGTCCTTGGGGGAAGGTTTCTGATGCTTCCTGGTTTACTTGAACTCGCATTAGTCTGTGTGTGATGTAGGACTTGAACCAATTGAGGACAGTCCCGCCTATTCCTAAGTTTTCTAATCTATTAATCAGTGTAAGGTGGTTGATGTTGTCAAATGCGGCGGAAATGTCTATGAAAAGGAGTAGTAGGCCCTGAGTGTTATCGTCTGTATGTCTTATGAGGAAGTCCATCAGAGTAATTAAAAGGGTTTCTACACCATGGAAGGGGCGGAAACCAAATTGGTGGGGAGTCAAGGGAGTTGTGCTCATCTATGTGTTCTTGCAGTTGTAGTTGAACAGTTTTTTCTATTATTTTAGCCATAAATGGAATGCTGGCTATCGGTCTGTATGAGTTTGGGTCTTTCGGGTCGAGTTTATTGTTTTTTATTATTGGGCGGATCGTTGTGTGTTTTAGGGCATCAGGCATAATGCCTTGGGAGAGGGATTGATTTACTATGTATTGAATTTTTCCAGCTAGTTCTTCCTTAGTACTTTTGATCCATGACACAGGGCAGGGATCGAGTGGGGAGGTTGTGGTGTTGATAATTGTTATGATCCTGAGGAGGTGTTTTTGATCTATCATGTGAAAGGTTGTCCAGTTGTTATTGGTTTCGGTGTTTGTGGGGAGTAGTGTTGGTGCAGTATTTAGTTTGCATTTTAGTTTTTCTGCAAAGTGGGTTGCTAGGGTTTGAATACTTATTGCTGATTGTTTTGGCTCTGGGTTTTTGATTTTTGTCAGTGTTTTTATAATTGCAAATAGTTCTCTAGGGCGATTGATAGCTAGGTTTATTACCTTGGAGTGGTAATCCTTTTTGATTTGTTAATCGCATTCTTGTATTCGTTGAGTGTATTTAAGTATTGGGATTTATTCTCGACAGATTTAGTTTTCCTCCATTTCTTTTCTTGTTTTCTCAGTTGTTTTTTTAGGTTCACTAGTTCTTTCGTGAACCATTTTTCTGTCTTTTTTAACTGTCTATGCGTGGAGTGTGTGGGGGCAGCTGCTTTTTGAATTGTGAGGTTCCAGTGATTTACAGTGGAGTTGATGTCTGGGAGGTTTGTGTTCAGTGTTGGTAGTACTTTGTCAAGGAAGGTATCTTTGTTGAAGTGTGCAAAGCGTGATATATGGGGTGTGTATTGCGTGGTGTTCTGCGTTGCTTGTGCTGGGAGGTGGAGTGTAATGAGGTGATGGTCGGACCATGGTACTTCTGTTATTGTTGGAGGGGTGTGTTGCTGGTGGTTAATAAAGGAGATGGGGAGGAAGATGAGATCTAGAGTGTTGCCTTTTGTATGGGTAGGGGCATGTACTATCTGTGTATATCCCATTTGGAGCATAGTGTCCATGAAGTTGTTTGATTGGGAATCATTCAGGGAAGGGAGGTTTAAATCACCTAGGATTATGAGCGGTTTGTTTGGTGATGTTGTTGCAAGCAAGTTCCAGGATGGGAGAGAGGTTTTTTGATCTGTTGTAGGGGGTCTATATATGAGGGTGAGTGCAAGAGTTCTATTTTCTATGTTGATGATGTCCATTCCGTCTATATTATTTAAACTTGTTAAGGTGTATTGTAGGTCTTTTTTGGTGAGTATGAGAGCACCACCACCTCTCTTTGCATCCCGATGACAGCTGAATATGTCATACTGATGTGTGGTTAGTTGGTTTAGTAGTACGGTGTCTGTGGGAGAGAGCCATGTTTCGGTGATGCATATGATTTCAGGGTTTTGTTCTTTTATCATGTCATTGATTATTGGTATTTTGTTTCGTATGGATCGAATGTTTATTAAGATGAGCTTTGTTTTGGCGTCTATATTAGTAGTATTGTCAGTTACACCACTGTATGGATGATGATGTTTTATTTGTATGAGTCTTCGTTGGTGTTTATCTGAGGCATGGCGTGTATAGTGATTGTGAGAGTGTGTTGAGCTATGTGGTGGGTTTTGGTAAGGGATTTGTATGATGGGGTTAATGTTTTGTGGGTTTCGGTAGTGATTATGGATTATGTCAACAAACACTGAAAGGGAATAGGGGCGCATGTTGTCATTTTGCTACGCTGCTGGACATCTTATCCTGGCTTTCATGAGATGGGCATCCTCCCATGCTTTTTAAGGGGGACGTCTATGTGAGGAATGTTACAAAAATTGGCTAGAGACATTGACGTCCCTGGGGTTTTGCTGCACGTTTTGTTCTGGACTTCTCCGATTTATCTTGGATGTCCTTTCTAAAATGCCACTTCATGTGTTTTGCTACTTCAAATTCAGAAATACACCCTTAAATTTTCTGGTCTGCCAAAACATGCCCCCTTCAAAACTGTGCACTGCAACTTTTACATGTGTAAATACTGGCTTTCTAAAATCACTGTATACATATTCAGAACATCTACACATGTAAAACTCGCACAATCCTTCTAAAACTTTAGTACAGAATTACCACACATTTGACAGCCAAATTCATTTGAAGCTGCATTATTGTTGTTCTGTGTTGCAAAACTCATTAGACATTGTAACTATCCTTGATTTCTGGAGTACTGAACATGAGACTATATTCAGCAATTAACTTTACTGTCATAGTTTTCTATGAATTTTTGAATGAATGATATAATAGAATGGTCTTTTGTTGAATGTTTATTTTCATGTAAGAAGTTATTTAAGAGGTACAGGAAAATATAGTTAAAGTCTTGAGAAAAACCAAAACATCTATTGACAGTAACACCTGAAATAGGGGAACCTATTTCTGTACTCTTTTATAAAAATATATTTGCAAGTGCAGGTTCTCTGCCATATGCTGAGACATTTTTAACAGGTTGTTTTCAGCTAGAAGCTATCCTTTTCACAGTATTGTTTTATGTATTGAATAATTTGTGCTCTATAACGACATAAATTTCATTATTAGCATGTATTTGGTTTCAGCACAAGTGTAGTACCTTAAGGCAACAGCTAATGAAAACAGTTTTTTTTTAAATTTCATCCAGCATTAACTCAAGTGAAATAATAGTTCCTTTAACAGACAAATATTTGTGTAAGAGATTGCTGGGTCACTTAAGCATGGATATCATCACAGAATCAGTGATATAAGTTCTTCTTTTTTTAATTTTAAATTTTGATTTTTATTAACAGTAACAGTAGTTCCTTACAAGGCTTTCCTGACAAACTATCTAATCCCCACCATCCCTCAATCCCCCGACCTCAGATTTTAGCAACATTCCTTATAGCGTCACATTATCAACACCACAATATAAAAAATGCCAAATCCAAAAACCTTCTACATAGACTCACCTATGTAACCCTCCCAAAACAGTACTCCCCAAAGCTCTTGCAAAAAGACACTAGTATATCAGCTGTCCTGCTCCATCTTAGGAGAAACCCACTGCCTCTTAACCACTTCCAGCCACAGTCCCCGAGGCATTATGACTACTCCATTCCAGGAAGGGACCCTAGATTTGCTTTACTCCATAAAGCAGTCAGTCTGCTCAGAGAAAAAAAACACAACTGCAACCATAAAAGAAACTCTTGGAAAGTTGGAGCCTCAGGTTCTCTCCAGGCTCCCACAATCTCGCAGTGAGCTGCCATAACACAACATATCACTCAAATTCTTACCCCTGATTACCAACCATCTGGTATATACAATAGTAGAAAAAGTAAGGGGTCATGTTCCAGGGCCTTTACCCCAACAACTATTTGTTTAAAGGTGTACACCTCTTTCTAAAACATTTTGATATGTGGCAACCCCTACCATATATGTACGAAATCACCCATTATACTACAATTATGCCAGCATAAGTTGCTTACTGGCAAGTCCATAAATAAGTACAGAAAGCGGGGAACCATCAATAGTTTCAGAATAGCCACTCTCCCCATCCAAGAATGGCCCACCCTCGCCTATCTTTCCATATCCCTTAACACCCTTATCTCCAGGAACAAGCAGGAATGAGTCTTCACATATGGGTACGTCAGTACCGACGGAGCCTGCACGGGAATGCTGCCCAGCTTCCAATCAGAAAGCTTTTGGCAGCATCCCTCGCGCCTGCGCACTGACTTCCCGCCTTCTCCAGAGCCTCTCTTCAGTTTTCGTTTTTTCCGCGGAGCCAACAGGACGTCGTCCTGTCACCGCAGAAACGTTTTCTTTTTTTAAACTTAAATTACTCTAGTTTTTTTGTTTTCTTGTGGTTGCGGCTATTTCCCCGCCGCCACCGATACCTCCGGTGGATTTTTGACTAAATTCTGAGAAATGTTTTCTTCAGTTTTTGTCCCTTAACTTGTTGGGCCTACAAGGCCTCCTCATTATGGAACCTTCTTTTCCTAAGAAGTGCATTTGATGTGGAAACACCTGTTTCTTTTTAGACACCAATAGTTGGTGTCTCAACTGTGTGGGTCCTGACCCCTTTTCCCCTGACTTGTCAGGTGATAATTTTGTGAGGAAACCTTCAGTTTTTAGAGTTTCCCTCGATACCGTTTTTTCCTCGGCAGTGAAGGGTACCCGGTTCCTCCACTTCACAGGATCAGGTAACCCACAAACAGTCTGTTAAGACTAGTCAATGCTTGAGTGGTATGTCCCATGCCCAGCATGGTGACGGCTCTGGTCTTAACCTCAAGAATCCATTGGCATTACCCCTGCGGGAGTCTTCGGGCTTGAAAGCGTTAAAGGGGTTTCAGGTTGTTCCTGGGGCTCACCCTTCACAGAACATACCTGAGCCATGCTCGGGGGTGGTATCCGCTTCAAGCGGTACCGTGCCTCCGGCATCGGCACCGGTGTTGAGTGTTACACTCTTCACCAGGGATCGTCATCGGACATCCTCGGTACCTTCGGGACCAATCGATATGCACCCGATGGACTTCCCTCAATCCCAGCCATGTACGGTGCGGGTCTCCGCTTCGAGCGGTACCGATACCCCGGCATCGGCTTCGGTGTCGAGTGTTCCACTCTTCACCAGGAATCGTCCTCTAGCATCCCCGGCGCCTTTGGGACCGGTCAATGCGATACGGATGGACATTTCCATATCTCAGCCATGCTCCGAGTCGGTACCGGCTTCGATCGGTTCCGATTCTCCGGCATCGACACCGGTGTACAGTAACGTACTCTCACCAAGAGCTTGTCATGGGGTATCCTCGGTACCTTCGGGACCGATCGATGTAACCCAGACTACCTTACCGGAATCGGCGTCGTCGATACTACCATCGGCGTCGGTACCCTCGAGACACGCATCGATAAACTCGCTTCCTTCGATGCCAAGTCTTGAATCGATATCTAGTCTCGAGGACTGGGTACCAACGCATCCCGGAACCGACTTCTGTCGTTTCCAGACTTCAACTGCGGGTACATCAGTATCGATGTCAATGTCTGTTCTTGCACCGATTCCACCGATGTCTAGTTTAGAACCCATACCTGGGTTTCTCTCTTCACACCACTGTACATCCTCTGGTGCTCAGCCTCTTCCTTTAGCCCTACCAGGGATAGTTCCCATAGGAGATCAGTCTTTTCAGGCTTTTCTCCAGGATATGGCAACCTTTCTTAATATCTCTATCCCTGGTTGTGATGCTACTCATCGCTCACCGGCACGAATGGAAAACATGATGCTTCCTTTACATCCTGCTCTGCAGGATCTCCTTCTGAGGGTCTGGAAATCACCCTTATGGCTTCCTCTAGTTTCTACAGCCACTGAGGTTTGGTACCGGGTGCCACCCTCTCCAGGGTTTCAGAAGCCTCAACTTTCTCATCGTTCCCTTGTAGTGCAATCAGCACTAAGGAAGGTTAAGAGCAAGAAGAAGCATTCTTCTTATCCGCCAGGTCGTTCTTCAAGAACACTTGATGCTTTTGGTCGTCAAGCCTTTCAAACATCTATGCTGGCCTCCAGAATTCTTTCCTATATTTTTCACATGAGTCTAACACTCCAGGAGGTCACGGAGAAATTGTCTCTTTTGACCCAAGGCTACTGATTATTCCTTGCTCATCAATCACAGCCGGAATATATCGTGGTTCCTGTCTCGTGCTTCTATAGACTCTTTTTTTTTTTTTTTATTGAAAGGCTTCCAAAGAATACATAGAAACATAAACCACAAAGATCTTCAAAGAGAATGCAACAGTAACAGCATAACTTCAGATCACAATAGTATTCAACAATATGCCTTCATTTTTGCAGTTTTAAGATAAGGAAACGGGGAGCAACAACCCCACCAACCTCCCTTTCCCCCCCCCCCCCCAGAACCTCCTTAGCCCAGGACCCCCCAACCTCCCAATCCCCCCAACTATGGCTTGCTAGTGCTTAAGCACAGGAAGATGGTGAGCAAGAGGCACACACAGGGGGCAAGCTCCCTTTAAAGTATGCGTATTCCCCCCCTCTCATCCAGCACAGTCACGCACCATAACGAGAGACAAAGGGTGCCCACACCAACTCAAAGCGCGCCAAGCGCATCCTACTGACAGCTACCCCTCGCTCCATGGTATACATATCCCACATCCGTTCCAACCAAACCTGAAAGGAAGGGGCCAAGGCATGCTTCCAAGCTGTTGCAAGGGATAATCTGGCTGCATTCAGGCCATGGCGGAGTAGAGCGAGCTGCAGAACCCGGCACCGAGGCCCCAAACAGGAAAATCCCCAGATCCCAAGGGATACTCACTCCCAGAAGCAATTGCAGCCGGAATTGTATACCCCTCCAAAAGGCGCGAATGCGGGGGCAAGCCCACCAAATGTGCCCCAGTGGTACCCTGTTGCCCACAATTACGCCAACAGAGGTCCACCGCCCCAGGATATATACGTGCGATCCGTGCCGGGGTCATGTACCAACGGTACAGTATTTTATAATTAGTTTCACGGGCATTAATCGCTACCGCACTCTTCCACAGGTGTGTTTCCGCCCTCTCCCACTGTTGCTCAGTATAGGAGAGGTTCAAGTCAGAGTTCCAAAGTTCCCTGTGCCTAGTAGAACACGATTGGGACCCCTGCAAGTGGGCATACAGGGTCGCCATGAGTCCCTTAGTGGTGGTGCACCCCTCACAGTAACGTTCCAGATCCGTCAGGTCCCGAGCAACCCGGGGCCGAACAAGCTTGGATCGAACCCAGTGTGTCACTTACGTATATTGATAGAGATGCCTGGCCTGAATGTCAAATTCATCTTGTAACGCACAAAAAGATTGTAATCGACCGTCATCAAAGAGTTGTCCGACCCGACTAAGGCCATGGTGTCCCCACTGCCGAAAGACTGTATCGCTTAGCCCCGGTGGGAAAGAAGCATTGTCTACTATAGGGGCTAAAGGGGTTAAGTCCATATCTCGAGACCGAAAGTGCTGGTCCCAGCAACGGAGGGTATGAAGAACATAGGGGTTACTGGTGCATTTACCACGCCGGAGTTTTGGACCAAGCCACAGCCAGTCTCCTAATCCCGCTCCCCCCGCCAAGTTCATTTCCAGTTGTACCCATCGCTTAGTGCTATCAGCAATCATCCACTCCACCCCCGCCCGACATTGCGCCGCCGCATAATACCAGTGCAAGTTAGGCATGCCCATACCTCCAGAACGCATACGGGCATAGAGAACATGTCGCGCTAATCTCGGGCGACGATAATGCCAATATGAATTTCATAAGCAGCTGCTGCCAGGTCGCCAAAGTGGCCCGCGCAATGGGAAGCGGTAGAACCTGAAAAAAATAAAGAAAGTGGGGAAAGACCACCATCTTGAATACAGCTATACGCCCGAACCAGGAAAGGAGCAGGCCATTCCAAACCTCCAGGTCCCGCCGAATCTGACGAAGCAGGGGATCATAATTGGCCCTAAAGAGGTCCGCCCGCTCCACAGTCAAATGCACCCCTAAATAACGTAGGGCTCCGGACACCCACCGAAGAGGATAAGCCGCTTGGAGCTCCGCACAAACCACCCCGGGGACCCCAACATTCAAGATCTTCGATTTAGTGTAATTAATTTTGAAACTGGATACCCGAGAATAGTTTTCGAACAACTGCATCGCAACTGGAAGGGAAGCGGATGGATCCACCAGGGACAATATGATCTCATCCGCAAAGAGCGCAATTCGATATTCTGCAGGGCCAATGCGGACCCCCTGCAATCCTGGATGTTCTCGAAAGGTCTGAGCCAAGGGTTCCATCGCAAGTGCGAAGAGCAGAGGCGAAAGAGGGCAACCCTGTCGCGTGCCCCTCTCCAGAAAGAAGTGTCTCGAGTGTCCCCCATTAATCCGAACGCACGCCTGGGGCATCTGATAAAGACTACGAACCCAACGGATATAATTAGAGCCAAAGCCCAATGTCTCCAGAACACACCATAGGTATTCCCAGTCGACCCGATCAAAAGATTTTCTGCGTCAATCCCCACCAGCAGGGCTGGTTGTGGTTCCCGTTGGGCTACGTGAATGACCTGCAACATACGCCTAATGTTATCTGCGGCCTGGCGACCCGGCACAAATCCAACCTGATCTGGATGAACCAAGCCCGGAAGGACCCGATTCAAGCGCGCAGCCAGCACAGAGGCAAGTATTTTAACGTCAACATTTAACAGGGAAATGGGGCGCTACGACGCCGCATCGTGCAGTGGTTTACCAGGTTTGGGTATCATCACTATCAATGCCTCACGTTGGGACGATGGTAGAGAGACACCCCCCCAAGACCTCATTGAACAAGATAGTCAAGGTTGGCGTTAATTGTGCCCGAAACGTCTTATAATATTCTGCTGGGAAGCCATCACTACCCGGCGCACTGCCAGTTTTCAGTCGCCGGATCGCATTTTCCACTTCATCTACCGTTAATTCAGAATCTAACTGAGCTCGGTCAGGGTCAGAGAGATGCGGCAGAGCAATCCTCTGCAAATAGTCCTGTACACGATCCCGATCAAAGGGCTCTGCCTTATAGAGCAGCTCCAAGTAGTCAGCAAAGAGATCACATATCTCCCGGGAAATAACCCTCTTCCGACCCCCAGAGTCGCGCAGTTCGCGAACCACTCTCGCGGACTGCTGTTGCCGAAGACGCAGGGCTAGGAAGCGGCCGGTTTTATTCCCATGCTCATAAAAAGTTTGCCGTAATTTCCGGCGTTTATTATCTAATTCTTTCTGCAAACACGCATCCAAGTTGGCTCGAACAGTCCGCCACTGACGCAGAACCTGACGCGAACCAGTCCGGGCGTGTTCCAAACCTAGGCGAGTAGACTCCTTCACCAACTGGTCGTGGTCATGTGTCCACATTTTGCGCGTGCAGGCCGCCTCAGCCATGAGTTGACCTCGAGCCGTAGCCTTATAAGCATCCCACACCGTGGGGAGGGGAACGTCCCCAAAGTTGTTAAGCTCAAAGAATTCAGTGATAAAACGGACATGGTCCTGCACTGCACCCTGCCGCCGTAGGAACCTCACATCTAAGTGCCAAAGATGTTGGTGCTCGCTGTACAATCCAGCCGGAAGAGCAAGCCAGCAAGGGGCATGATCTGACCAAGTCAGCGTTCCATGTCCAGCCTTCACTCTCCCGTCCATCAGGCGCTGATTCAGTAGAAAATAGTCAATGCGAGTGTGAACCTGATGGACTGGAGAGTAGTACATATAGCCTCTCTCCCCCCCATGGGTGTCCCTCCAGACATCCCGTAAACCTAGATCTAGCATAAAGCGTTGAAGGGCTCTTGCCGACCCCCCCCACTCTCCCCCCAGTGCGACCTGTGGAATCCAGATGGGGCACCAAGTGCGTGTTACAATCCCCCCCCAGAACAATGGGACCCTTTGCAAAATCCGCCAGTAAGGCTTTCAATCGTGTAAAAAAGAGCCCCTGACCTGTATTGGGCGCGTAGACATTAGCTAAAGTTAGCAAGTGTCCTTCTAAGCGGATATTCAAAAAAAGCCACCTCCCCAGAGTATCTCGCTTTATCTCCTCTATCTGTAGAGAGAGGCTCTGGTGGAATAGTAAGGCCACTCCCCGCTTCTTCCGTCCCTGCGCATCTGAGGCCACCCGCACCTCAGTGTACGGGGACCTCTTTAGCCAGCCCTGCTTACAATTCTGAAGATGGGTCTCCTGTAAGTAAACAATGTCCCCCTGCAAAGTGCGCAATTCTGAAAACAGCAGCGACCGTTTCCTTGGGGAATTAAGACCCTTAACATTTAAAGAGATAAAGCGCACCATTGGTATTTACAATCTAGACCCTCTTATCCTCCAGCTACCCGGAAGATCCCGGTGACGTCTTCCCCCCAGCAAGCCCAGAGGATTAGTTAGCCGGGCCCACCTATTCCACACTCCAGAAATAAGAGCCATAGTCCCTCCTCCCAAATCCAAACATACCCACCATTTCCAAATGAAAAAACCCTCCCTCCAACCCAAGCCCCCCCCCCCTTCCCGTCAATACCACCTGCCTGTCAAAGTTAATACAGGACACGGTAAGTTGACCACAAACCCCGTTCCCCCCAAAACCCCACGAAGCAACAATTCAACCTCAACATATGGTAACATTCCCCCCACTACTCCCCCACCCACCCTGAGTCATCAATCCCATCATGCCTCCTCATCAAGACAATATCATCATCAAAACATTTGCAGGTCATCCGCCGCCCCCGGTGTGTGGCGGAGTGTGGGCCCAAGCTGCTCCTTGTCAATGGCCAATAACTCAGTAAGAAATATTACAAAAACAGGAGGGGGGGAAGACAATCAAAAAGAAAACAGCCAAGTACCAATGGCCGGTCATTCCACCACTTGTCCAGAGTTCAGGAGACCCACAGAGTCAGGCTCCCGAAACACTAAGAAAAGCTCTACATTTACACACAGAGAAAAAAGAGAAAGAAAAAAAAAAAAAGGGGGAATCAAGCGGGCTTGTCCACTCGAGTCCACTTGGAGTGCTGGGGCTTAGGGGGCGGCGGGTGAGGTTGAGCATTATCATCAACTAGTCCCGCCTGGCGAAGAGCTCGCCAAGCTTCAGTATAGTCTTTTGCTGAGATCTTTTTGTTGCCCAAGAGAAAGTTCATCCTAAATGGAAAGGACCAAGAGTAGCGAATCCCCTTGCTGTTCAGGATCGTTGTAACTGGTTTCATATCTCTCCGGCGTGCCAAGGTGAACGTCGAAAGGTCTTGGTAGATGGACACTGTCGCGTCCTGGAAGCGAACCGCTTTTTTCTCTCGGCCTCGACGTACAAGCATCTCAGCATCAGAGTATCGCAAAAATCTCGCAATGACATCATGAGGTTGGTTGTTGGGAGGTTTTCCCAGGGCACAGTGGACTCGTTCTATTTCCATCCCAGAAGCATGCGCAGCCAGGTCCTCTGCCGGGAGCAACTCCGCTATCAACAGCTTAAGCACAGTTGGCAACTCTTCTCCGCCCCTTACCGCTTCTGGAATTCCGCGAAAACGCACGTTATTGCGTCGGGAGCGGTTTTCAATGTCGTCAATTTTATAAGTCAGTTCCATTGCTTGCGCTTGTTGCCGGTCCAGTGCACATTGTAAATCCATCAGAGTTCCATCATGATCAACCATTTTGGTCTCCACGTCCTCTACTCGGGCTCCCAACTCTCTGATGTCGGTCCGGAGTTCTGCGACATCTTTCAACAGCGCCTCCCGTAGCGAGCGAAACTCATTGGCTAACTCCGCAAAGCCTTTACGGAGTTCCTGCTTGATTTGAGCAGAGGAGAGTTGTTTGTGGGAGTCCAATTCCTCTTCACTTACAGTCTCATCATCACTACCTGTTGGAGGAGATTGTTCATGTGGGCTGCTTGGGGCCCCAGACTTGCTCTGCAGTCGCTGGGAGGAACGCATCCCTTCCCGAATTTCAGAATTTTTAGCTTTGGCAGCCATCCCACTGGTCCACCCGTATCACACAGTGTTGGGAGAGAGATACCGCCAATGTCAGCAAGGGCAAAGACACCAGGGAGATAGCGGTGCTCAGAACCTCACAGGCCTGCCAAGCAGTCACTGCCACACAGTGTTGGGAGATATATAGAGTCAATGTCCGCAAAGCCCAGGGTACTGGAGAGACAGCGGGGCAATGAGATGGAAGCTGCTCCTGGCCTTCCTGAAGGGGCGAGCCGCCGGAGATGATGCTCAGAGTGCTCTGCAGAGCTATGTGAAGATAGTGCACTAAGGGCCCACAACTGCCCGATGTTAGGCTCCGATGACAGTTCTGAAGTTAAGGAGAACGCAGAGACATTTTAACAGGGCCTCCGGGATCCACGCTGAGGAGCCGAGGCCTCGGCGGGGCACTGGTGAGCTAATAAGTACCACCGTCTCCGACGCCGTTTATAATCCCGAAGGTATGAGAAAAGGGATTTAATCCTCGTACTTACCCCCCTCAGGGGGATTCACACTGGCGGGAGAAGACGATGAGCATCAGCAATTGCCACACGGGTTCCAGGCCTGCTCCTTGGCTCCTTAATCAGGGCTCTGGCTCCGCGCTCAGGCGCCCCCACCTTGGGTACAGTGCTCCACCTGGTAGCGGATTGCCTCACGGCCTCCGACCCGTCCCCCGGGGCCCAGCAACACAGCCTAAAAAGAGTTCGCGCAGGTGCCGTCCGGTCCGTGCAGGTCACTGGAGTCTGCTATGGGGTCAGTCAGGCCTGGAACCTGCATCGGGGAGAGGCACGCAGCAGCAGGCCGCACTCCGGGGACGGACTCCGCGGCTTCTCAGCTGCCCGGGATCTTGCTGAGTGATTTAACCCAACTCCGGAGGGCACCGCTTGCCTGTGCTGACCCAGGGCAGGTAAAGATGGGGGATTTTGCAGCTGTTAGCGCGTGTTTGCTGAGGTTTTGGGGTGATGGGGACGGAGCTCAGTTAGGATGCGGCCATCTCTCAGCGGGCTCACGAGCGCCCCCCCCTCTATAGACTCTTTTGAGTCCGTTAGCAGATCCTCTGCTATTGCTATTGCAGCACGTCGCAGAGCCTGGCTTGAAGCTTCAGACTTGAGCAGATGGGCACAAACTGTGCTGGCTCATTCTCCTTGTACAGGAGAAGGTCTCTTCAATAAGGAGGCTTTACGTCAGGTTGCTCAATGGTCCACTGACTCTCCTTCCACTAAGGACCGTTATAAGCCACCTCCTTCTTTAAGGGGTAGGAAATGTCCTACTAAACCTTCTTTCCCTAAGAAAAGAAAGTTTCATTCATCTCCTGCCCATCATTCGGCTATACCCAAACAGGGGACGCCTCAGCCTAGTCTGAAGTCCTCCAGCTCTGGCCAGTCTCAGTGTTCCCAGCAACCATAGGAACTGGGAATGGTAATCTACAGTTCATTTCTACCCATTAGAAGTTTATTCACTGTGCTTTTCTTTTTCAGTGTACTAAGATGTCGGGAAATTCTTGTTCAGGGACTGCAGACTTCTCCTCTTCTTACTCCCTAGAAGAGCAGTTGCAACTATCCCCTGATAGTTCTGTCCCAAATTGAACATTTTTTTCCTTCCGTTGACTTACTATAAGGGTACGTCACCCTCCAATTACTTGCTCTAACCCTCTCTACAGGATTTTTTTCCTGATTGAGGGGTACCATACTGAAAAGCTTCTCTAGCAAGCTTATTCCTCTCCTTTTTTTTTAACTCTTATTCTTAATATGCACAGTACAATCTCTGCTGTTTCTGTCAGCAGCTGGGCCTGCAGGAGTTAGAATGCTTATATTACTGGTACTGTTTTAAGTTCCAGTCCCTTGTTCAAATTTTTGTCCAGCCTCAGTAGTGATTCCAAGCTACTCCTCAGCTATCTTGGATCCCCCTACTTTTCCGGCTTTTTCACATTGTTCTCCCCATCTCCTCTCTTAGGATATGGCAACACACCTGACTTCGGTCAGTTTATCTCATCTTTCTCCTGCACAATGCTCTCTGCACTCTCAGAGAAGCTTTCTACTATGAGGGCCTTGCTTTAGAGCATTGACCTTATCTCTGAAGCTTCTCTATTAGTAGGGAAAAGCTTCTAATCCCTTCCCATGCCGGTGAGGGTTCTCCACACCCTCTGGCCTGGGCTATTTACGTGACATATATGTTCTTCTGCGTGAAAATCCAAGGCTGATGTTACCGCATACTACCTCTGGGTCCCTCTAGTAGGTCCCTCTGGTATCTTTACGTTCTGTACATCTGCCATGTCAGTGTTCTATAGAACTCCCGCCTTGTTCTTTACAGACTGCTATTATCATCTGTTCTCACGCAAACATCACGGTTATCTTGCTGGATTGCCTTCCTGCATCCCTTTAATCCACAGAAATAGATTCTCTATACATATCCCAAGTGGGTTCACCCTCTTGTAGGGCGGAGAATCTTTTTCTTTTATATTCCCCATATACAACTTATGGGGCTATGGGGTAGACATGTATCTTCAACCTTTTGTCTTGTATGTAGCATCTCCATATCTGTCTACATACCCATATCATTACCCTGGTGGTGCAAAACCCTACCCCACAAGATGTATATATATTTAGGTATATCATATCTATATATATATATTTTGATACATTTCTCCACCCATATCCTAATATACACATAGGAACATATGTATATATATATATATATATATTCCATATATATGTATATATAGGTGTCTATTGGCAGACTTCTTAAGGGTTGATATGTCTTACACACTATCACCCTCACTGTCTATCCTAAATTTTTTACCTTCTAGAGGTTTTAGACAGTCTGCCGCCCTACTTTGCACACCATATTGCAATGCCAAAAACTGTTATGCATCAATGACCACCATGGTGCTAACATCTCCCATTTTTTCTTTTAGTCATTAAAGCATCGAGCTTCAATATTTTTCCTATCTCTCGCCAGCTAGGAAAAATAGTGTACAGCTTTATCTTCAGTACACAGCTGTTCTCCTTGGGAAAACGGGGTTTTTCCAATCCCCCTCTTCCCGCCAGGACTGGGCTAGTTCTCCAACTCCGTCAGTCTTCTTCCTTTAGTCCTCAATGTTAATGACTCTATGCCTAAAAGGAGTTTTCAGCTTTTTCCCATAAAGCTTTCCATTGAAGACCTGACGTCTAATCTTAACCAGTTGACACCAGGAACGTCTGCTACATCCAGGTCTCGACCTTCATCCTCACTGCTGTGAGGTCACCTTGAAGATTCCGCCACTGCTTATCCAGTAGACTCCATCATGCTCTCTACTTCCTACAATACAGTAGGTAAGCTGCCTCTTTTAAATGTACATTAAATGTGTTTTAATGCTACTTATCATATATACCAAGGACTTTCCCCCTGTAGTCCTTGGCTATGCTGTTTCTTTCCTCACAGCTCCTTTATTGTCAACTCCTACCCTCCATCCCACATTGGATGCCGGGGATTCCTGGAGACAAAATGCACCCCTGGTCCAGGCTCCTGCATTTTATGGGATCTCCCCCTGGCATCTCCAGCTAGGGAGTCCCCATATGTGAAGACTCATTCCTGCTTGTTCCTGGAGATAGCACAGTTACTTACCTGTAACAGGTGATCTCTGGGAACAGCAGGAATAAGTTTTCACAACCCTCCCACCTCCCCTAGGACTTGCATCTCTTTATCTTCTTCCTTTTCTCTCCTCGCCTTTGTCTCAGCTTTGAAACTCAACTGAAGAGAGGCTCTGGAGAAGGCGGGAAGTCAGTGCGCAGGCGCGAGGGATGCTGCCAAAAGCTTTCTGATTGGAAACTGGGCAGCATTCCCGTGCAGGCTCCGTCGGTACCGACGTACCCATATGTGAAGACTTATTCCTGCTGTTCCCAGAGATCACCTGTTACAGGTAAGTAACTGTGCTTTCACCAGTGGTGGATAATTAACATCATATAGATGAGTTAAGTTAATTACACAGGCCGCTACTTGGTCTTCAAGCCAGACATTTGCGGCCCATTACTGCCTGGAGAGGGAGTCCCGCAGGGACAGTGCTTTCGGTCAGGCAGTCCTCTATAATCTCTTTGAGGTTTAGGCAACTCCTACCCTCCGGCCCTGATGTTGGGCTACCGGTCGGGGGCGTTTTCAGAGAAGATTCCTTCCTTCTGTGCTACTGAGCTAGAGGGAGCTCATTTTTCCGCTTAAGGTCTCCGGTAGCCTTAAGCTAGGGAGTCCCATATGTGAGGACTGACTTCCTTCTTGGTCCTGGAGAAAGAGTAGTTACCTGTAACAGGTGTTCTCCAGGAGCAGCAGGAATTAGTCCTCACAACCCTCCCTCCTCCCCTCGGAGTTGCAGTCCTATCATTTCGTTTTTGCTAAATTTTTTGCTGTCTTTTAGCTATGTCATCTGACTGAGCAAGATGGCACCCTTGGGCGGGAAGGGGACCGCGCATGCGCGCTGCAATTCCCAAAGGCTTTCTTTGAAAGCTGGGGAAATTGCTCCGCGAGGGCTCCGTCAGCGCCGACGTCACCCATATGTGAGGACTGATTCCTGCTGCTCCTGGAGAACACCTGTTACAGGTGAGTAACTACTCTTTCTCTAAGCTCCGTGATTATATGAAGAAAGGATCTTATGGGATCTCCTACTGTAAACATGATAGGCCCGATTTTCATCTAGGCAGGCTGTGCGCCATGTCGATGCAAAGCCTGCCCGCCGACCCAAAATCCGGGATTGACTGGATGCACCTGGAGCTGCTGAGGCTAAACTGGTAGCAGCGATTTTGGAGGGCTAAGCGGGTAGCATCAAAAATCGCTACTATCTGTTTAGCCCTTTCCTTCTCCCCCACTCTGCCCCAGAATGCCCCAACACGCCCAGATGCTAACCGCATAGCATGTGGGCCCATTAGGGACTTATCCGGGATTTTCCAAAGGCACTACCCATGTAGTTGCCTTTGGAAAATCCAGGGTAAGGCATTTACACGGATAACTAGGGCAGTTACCCATGTAAATGCCTTCAAAAATGCTGCCCAATGTCATCAGTAAAGATGGACAACTTAAATCCCTCCCCTTTTACCTCAGTACTCCTTATCTGCTCATTTGCCCTAATCTGGGTTCCAGAGGAGCCAGCAAAAGCACAAAGAGCAAGAGTGACAGAGGACACCTCTGTCTGGTACCACGACTGAGAGTGAATTCCCGGGAGTATCCTCTATTCCATAGGCTTTCAACCCAGTCCTCGGGGAACTCTAGGCCAGTCAGGTTTTCAGGATTCCCACAATGAATATGCATAAGATAGATTTGCATACAATGAAGGCAGAACATGGAAATCTTTCTCATGCATATTCATTCTGGGAATCCTGAAAACCTGACTGGCCTAGGGTTCCCCGAGGACTGGGTTGAAAACCCCTGCTCTATTCACCCTGACCTATGCTTTTGGTCCATTATAAAGTGCTTTCACCCAAGTGATAAAATTTTTCCTAAAGCCCATCTGCCTCAACACATCAATCATAAGTGCCCACTCCATCCTGTTAAATGCCTTTCGGCATCCATTGAAAATAGCAGCACTGGAGAGGTTTGCTTTTGTGTCCACTACATCAACCAAACTCTTTTTCACATTATCCTCTTCCTGCTGGACAGGAATCAAACCTGTGTGGCATAAACCGATTTAACCAAGCTGCCAAAGCCTTAGCCAGTATTTTGGCATCTACTGTATATTAAGTAGGGAAATTGGGCTATAGGACCCTCAATGGATTGGATCCTTCCCTTGTTTATGTAAGATTGTAATGCCAGCCGTCAGCATCGATTTTGAAAGGTCCCCTTCCTTTAGAATGGAATTAAAAGCAGAAGTAGGAGGGCCAGCTATCAACCTGCCGAATTGTTTATAAAATGCTGGGGGTCAAGCTATCCAAACTTAGAGATTTGCTGGACATCAACCCTTTGATTTTCCCCATCACAACAACTTCTGTAATCTCAGCTTCTAAAACCTTCCTCTGTTCATCTGTACCATGTCTAAATAATTATCCCTCTCCACTTCAGCACCTGCCCCCTTCAAGAAGTCAAGCTTGAAGTAGAAGTCGACAAAGCAGCCTCTAATCTCCTTGTGGAGGAAAATCCTCTTTGCTGTTTTCTTAATAATCTAAATAATATGTCCTTGCTTCCTTAGTGCCTCTGACTAGGATGCTAAGAGCTTTCCAGCCATATTCAAAATATTGCTGCTTAATCAGTTCCAGCGCATGAATCGCTTTACTCATTAAGACCTCTCTCAACTACTAGCGCAGCTTTCCTACTTTACCTTTTCAGAGAGTGCCCGTTATTTTTCTGCATCTTTCTCCTCAGTACTCCTCATAAGTTCCCGCGCTACCCTTTCTTTTTCTCTAGCTTAGCCCACATTAACGATCAATCTCATAAGGTAACTTTGAATCTTGTCCCAAACGTTTGCCAGTTTCACCTACCCATTGTTGTACAAGTCAAAATAGTCCTGAATGTCGCTCCAGCTCATTTCCCACTTCAGAGCCATCCAGTACCGAATCATTGAGCTGCCAGAACTGCAAGACTTTGGACACGGACGTTGCCACTACCTCCACCCATATGGGTGCATGGTCAGACAAGGCAGTAGCTTCTGTTTCAGTTGCAGCCACATCTCCTGGTCTACCAGCATTATATCTATCCTAGAATAAGAATTATGAACTGAAGAGCAGAAATAACCTCCACACATCAATTAAACCCAAATCCCTTATCGGTTCCTTAAGTAATCTTTTGTCCCTCTCCCCATACCTCACATAGTTATCCTTACTTGGATCTAACGTTAAATTGAAATCTGCTCCCCCTCCAACTACCCATTTCCCCATAACCATGTCTAGCAAGTGATCCCTTAACCTAGACAAGAAGACCCCTTGTTCACTATTAGGGGCATAAACATTGACCAGTACTCAAATAGAACCACTTATCTTCACCCGTGCTTCCAGGAATTGACTCCCAGGGTCAACCAACTGCTCCAAAATCTCTGGATTTATTGCTTTGGAAAATAAGAGCACAACCCCCGCCTTTTTGCGCTTTGGGCAGTTGGAATCCATTAGAGCCCCTGGGAATTGAGCTGATTGGAGAAGCCTCTCATCTCTTTTCAAAAGATGAGTTTCATGAAGAAAAATGTTAAAGCTGTAATACGCTTAAGCTCCTTAGTCAATAGGTGAGTTTAAATCTCTCGCATTGTAAGTCAAAAATGTTTATCCCCTATATTCCCAAGAGAACATCCTCATTTTCTCCTCTTGTGATGCCCCTTCTTTTCCTCCCCTCACCCTCCCTCCATCTCAAACCTAGTTGCCTCTCTTAGGCAACTCTCCTCTCGGAGGAAGCCCACCTCACCATGCACTCCCTATGCCGCCTCCTTTTCTCATTCACCCTCCTTGCCCCCCCATCCATTTTTTCACTGCTCTCCCTTCCCCACAACTAGCCTACATTCACACTCCCTAACTATGCACACCAGAAAACACTCAAACTTAATTACTTCCCCTCCTCAGCCACATCACATTTGCCACTAGCTACTCACAACTTTCAAACCCTAACTTGTCATCACTGTTCCAAAACCCAGCAATCTCATACATTCCTATATCACCTTTTCCATCCCCTTACCAAGAATCACTCCCAATACCAGGGGAAACCCTCCTCATGTCAAAAAAGAGAGAAAAAAAACAGTCTTTCATCGAACTGTGTCCAATGCTGTCCAATCGTTCAGTCATTCGAGTTCATTGCGTCTCTTAAGCAGGCTCCACCAGAACTTTGCTTCAACAGTTTTTTTCCTGTTGCACTCTCTGCCTTTGGATAGTTGGCTTTCACTGCATTCTTTGAGGCTCCCAAATCAGCAGTCCCCCGATCATTAATTGTTTAAATCGCTAAAGCCCTGGTACATGCTCTAACAGTCTGTCCATCCTTGAATATAGCCAAAGCAAAGGGAAGAGCCACCATTATTTTACTCCCTCTTCCCTACGTTTTTTTGTAATATAACACAGCTCCTGATGCTTCCTCAGTGCTGTCAGCGATAAGTCTTAAAAAATGTTTATTTTGTGTGAACCCCAGGTTAGCTCTCTCATAGATCTCACTTTGGCTGCCTCTTTTTTCTTCAGGGCATACTTAGCAAGTTCTGTCTCTGGAACTCTAATGCCCAATGAGCCTGGTTGAATTCCACTTGAATCTTCCCACGCTACACAGCCTTCTCCACCAAAAAGGATCGGATGTTCAACAGCCAAAATGCTTCGGACATGAAAGCAGCTGTTCTAAACTAATTTAAGGCTGCTGAACACAGAAATCATAATGAAAATGGCTGATTAGGTCTAGTTGCTAAGATATATGCTATTAATTAGTCATTAGGGGCCATTAACTGTGTAATCTCCAGGAACAAGCAGGAATGAGTCTTCACATATGGGTACGTCGGTACCGACGGAGCCTGCACGGGAATGCTCCCCAGCATCCAATCAGAAAGCTTTTGGGAGCATCCCTCGCGCCTGCGCACTGACTTCCCGCCTTTTCCACTTCTTCTCCTCAGTTTTCGTTTTTCTGCGGAGCCGGCAGGACGTCCTCCTGTCACCGCAGAAACGTTTTTCTTTAAATTCTTCATTTCTTGTTTTCTTGTGGTTGTGGCTGTTTTTCCCGCCGCCACTGGTACCGCCGGTGGTTTTTTCTTTTCTTTTTCTTAAACTCAGAGAGATTTTTTCCTCTGCTTCTGTCTTAACGTTTTGGGCCTACAAGGCCTCTTCATCATGGAGCCTTCTTCTCCTAAGAAGTGCCTTCACTGTGGAAACACATTTTTCTTTTTAGACTCCAATAACTGGTGTCTAACCTGTTTGGGTCCTGACCCTTTTTCCCCTGAACCATCAGGCTGCAATACTGTGAGAAGACCTTCCCTCTTTCGAGTTTCCCTCGATACCGTTTTCACTCTGGCAGTGAAGGCATCGGTTTTTTCTTCTCTACAGGATCAGGTAACCCACAAACAGTCTGTTAAGACTTGCCAATCCTTCAGTGGTAGGTCTCATGCCAAGCATGATGACGGCTCCGGCCTTGCCCTCAAGACCCCATTGGCATTAAAACCCTGGCGGGAGTCTTCGGGCTGCAAAGCATTTCAGGGGTTTCAGGTAGTTCCTGGGGCTCACCCCTCACAGAACATACCTGAGCCATGCTCGGTGGTGGTATCTGCTTCAAGCGGTACCGATACCCCGGCATCGGCACCGGTGTCAAGTGTTCCACTCTTCACCAGGGATCATCATCTGGCGTCCTCGGTACCTTCGGGACCGATCGATACGTTCCTGATTGACTTTCCTGTATCTAAGCCATGCTCGGAGATGGCACCCGCTTCGAGCGGTACCGATACCCTGGCATCGGCACCGGTGTCTCATGTTCCACTCTTCACCAGGGATCGTCATCTGGCGTCCTCGGTACCTTCGGGAGCGATCGACACGACCCAGAGTGACTTTCCTGTATCGGCATCGCCGATACCACCACCGATGTCGGTGCCCTCTAGACATGCATCGATAGACTCGCTCCCTTCGATGCCGAGTCTGGAATCGATATCTAGTCTAGATGACTGGGTACCAATGCGTCTTGGAACCGACCCTTATCGTTTCCGGATACGCAGTACCGAGGATATTCACCAAGACTCTCTGGTTACCTCGGTACCGCTTGAGCAGCCTCCGATGACTGCCTCGATGACATTACCGTCTCCGATTCCGCCTCAGCTGCCGGTATCGGTATCAATGTCGATTCCTGCAGTTACATCGGTACCATCGATCCTTTCTATGCCTAGTTTGGAATCGATACCTGGCATGGACGATGCAGTACTAACTGCCTCAAATCGTGACTGCCAGTATCACTATCCATCTAGTAGGGTTCTTTTTCTGCACCAGACCAGTACATCCTCTGGTGCTCAGGCTGCTTCTTCAACCTTAGCCTACCCAGGGATGGTTCCCATTGGAGATCCTTCTTTTCAGAAATTTCTCCTTGATATGGCAACCTTTCTTGCTATTCCTATCCCTGGCTGTGATCTTAACCAAGGCTCTCCTGCAGAAAAGGAAAATATAATGCTTCCTTTACATCATTCTTTGCAGGATCTTCTTCTAAGAATATGGGAATCACCCTTTAAGGGTTCCCTCACCTTCTACAGCAACTAATGTTCTGTATCAGGTGCCCCCCTCTCCATGGTTTCAAAAGACTCAACTTCCCCATCATTCCATTGTAGTGGAATCAGCAATGAGGAAAGTAAAAAGCAAGAAGAAGCCGCCTTCTTATCCGCCAGGTCGTGCATCTAGAGCACTTGATGCCTTTGGACATCAAACCTTCCAAACATCTATGCTGGCATCAAGAATTATTTCTTATATATTTTATATGAGTCTAACACTCCAGGAGGTCACAAAGACATTATCTCTTTTGACTCCTTTTTTGTCAGAGCCTAAGGCTGCTGACTATTCCTTGCTTCTTAGTCATAGCCGGAATATCTCTTGGTTTCTTTCTCGTGCTTCTCTAGACTCTTTTGAGTCTGTTAGCAGATCCTCTCTATTGCCATTGGAGCACGTCGTAGAGCCTGGCTCCAAGCTTCAGACTTGAGCAGATGGGCACAACACACACTGGGTAATTCTCCTTGTACTGGAGAAAATCTCTTCAATAAGGAGGCTTTACGTCAGGTTGCTCATTGCTCCACTGACTTCCCTGGTTCTGGAGACCATTCTAAGCCTTCTTCTTCCCCAGGAGGTAGGAAATGTCCTACCAAACCTTCTTTCCCTAAGAAAAGAAGGTTTCATTCTTCTCCTGCCCATCATCCAGATGTACCCAAGCAAGGGACACCTCGTCCTAGTCTGAAGTTTCCAAGCTCTAGCCAGTCTGAGCATACCCAGCAACCATAGGTTCTGAAGGTTGCAATCTACAGTTAACTTCTTCCTAGCAGAAGTTTGTTCACTGTTTTTTCTTAAAGCTCTACACTGGGGTTTTCCTTTTTCAGTATGCTAAGCTCTCAGGATATTCTTGTCCATGGGTTACAGAATTCTCCTCTTCTTACTACCAAGAAGGGAAGTTACAACTATCCCATGATAGTTTCTGTCCCAACATGAACATTTTTTCCTTCAGCTGACTCGCCATATGGATAAGTCACCCTCCAATTACCTGTTTTCTCTACCCTCTCATCCAGGGTTTCCCCTGACTGAGTGGTACCATGCTGAAAAGCTTTTCTAGCCTTTCATTCCAGTGTAGACTTTTTGTTTCCTTGAATACATTCTCAAGATAACTCATCAGGCAGGGACAGGAATATCTCCTCTCCCTTTGTCTGTTTCTCTTTGTTTTGCACAGGAAGATTCTCTCTGCTGTCTTTTTCAGCTGCTGTGCATGCAGGAGTTCCAGTGATTGAACTGCTGGTACTTTTCCACAGGTTCCAGTCTATCTTCCACAATTTTTGTGTAGCCTCAGTAGTGATTCCAAGCTAGTCCTCATCTATCTTGGATAATCCTACTCACTTTAGGCTTCTCACATTATCTTCTTTCTAGCCATCTCCTTTTCCTAGGATGTGGCAACACACCTGACTTCAGTCAGTTTTATCTCATAATTCTCCTGCACAATGCTCTCTGCAATCTTCAGAGAAGCTTTCTACTATGGGCCCTTGCTACAGAGCATTGAACTTTGTCTCTGAGGGCTATTCTATATAGTAGAAAAAAAGCTTATAAATCATTCCCATGACTGTAAGGGTTCTCCACACCCTCTTGTCTCCTGTTATAATTCAGAATATAAGCTTTTTCTGCGTGAATATCCAAGGCTACTAGTAACGCATGATACCCCTATGTCCCTCCAGTGGGTCCTCCTGGTATCTTCTCTATGCGTTTCTACCCATCTACCATGTCAGAGTTCTAAAGGACTCACGACTTGCTCTTTACAGACTGATATTATCCTCTGTTTTTCACGCAACCATCCTGGTTATTTTACTGGATTGCATTCCTGCATCCTCTTAGCCCACGGAAATAGATTCTTTATATATCTGTCAAGTGGGTTTCACCCTCTTGTTATTGGATGAATCTTTCCCCTTCACATTCCCCATGTGAATGTTCTTATGGGGCTTAGTGGTAGACATGTATCTTCAGACTCATATTCATGTATGTATATATCTCTATATATGCATCTACATACATATGTCTGTAAGCTGTGTGTGCATAATTTATGCCCCCACATATATATATATATCTATATATATATCTTTACACATATCTATATATACATATATATAGGTATATATATCCCCCTATATATATATGTATCTGTTGGGAGGCTTTTTATAGGTCGATATGTATTGCATACTATCTCCCTAACTGTCTATGCTATAAAATGTTTTACCTTTTTAGAGGTTCCAGACAGTGGGCTTCCATATTTTCATACTGTTCCTCAGTATGTGGGGGCTCTTATGCACACAACCATTGCTGTGGTGCTAACAGCTTCCACTTTGCCCTAAGTCTCCCTATCCTTGAAGCGTCAGGCTTCAATATCTTTCCTATCTCTCACCAGCTAGGAAAGACAGTGTACATCTTCATTAGTTCTGAGTACACATCTGTTCTCCTTGGGAATACGGGCTTCTTTCCATACCCCTCCTTCCCTTTAGGACTGGGCTAGTTGTCCAAATCGGTCAGTCTTCTTCTTTTAGTCCTCAATGTTAATGACTGTACCTAAAAGAATTTTCAGCTTTTCCCATAAAGCTTTCCGTTGAAGACCTGCCGTTCTTATCCTGCCCCAGTTGACACCTGGGTCTCCTGCTAATTCCAGGTTTGGACCTTCATCCTCACTGCTGTGAGGTCACCTTGAGGATTCCGCTACTGCATATCCAGTAGACTCCATCCCGCTCTCTACTTCCTACAATCCAGTAGGTAAGCTCCATATTATAATTGTTCATTAAATAATTTTAATGATACTTATCATACATACCAAGGACTCCTCTTCTGTAGTCCTTAGGTTCGCTGTTTTTCCTTACAGCTCCTCTCTTCTCAACTCCTACCCTCCATCCCTCATGGGATGCCGGAGATTCCTGTGTGGAAAATGCACTCCTGATCCAGGGACACGCATTTTATGGGATCTCCCCCTGGCATCTATAGCTAGGGAGTCCCCATATGTGAAGACTCATTCCTGCTTGTTCCTGGAGATAGCACAGTTACTTACCTGTAACAGGTGATCTCTGGGAACAGCAGGAATAAGTCTTCACAACCCACCCACCTCCCCTAGGAGTTGTTTGTATCTCCTGTTAAATGTAATTGACCAGACATATGTAAATTGTCGGATGTTTTTTGTTCAATGTAAACCGCGCTGATGTCTAATAGTGCGGTATATAAGAATTGTTAATAAATAAAATAAATAAATAAAATAAATCTATCTTCCTTTCCTCTTTCTCTCCTTTGTCTCAGCTATGAAACTCAACTGAGGAGAAGTGGAAAAGGCGGGAAGTCAGTGCGCAGGCGCGAGGGATGCTCCCAAAAGCTTTCTGATTGGATGCTGGGGAGCATTCCCGTGCAGGCTCCATCGGTACCGACGTACCCATATGTGAAGACTTATTCCTGCTGTTCCCAGAGATCACCTGTTACAGGTAAGTAACTGTGCTTTATGCAACATTTGTGTGAGATTGTGTAATCTCTACTTGCAACCAATAGAAATATCTGTCGAAAACCAGATGATGCAATCAGTATTTAAATTTGCATCACTTGAAAGTATGAATCTTAAGGTGTATTAGTCACAGAAAAATTAAAAATTAATTATTTTGCATTATTTTATGCCGATAGGTCATTCACAGCGTATTCGGCGATGCATCATAGTTGTGTTAATAATGCAGATAATTTCTGCTATATTTGTGGTGAAGTGACTTTTACATCACAAAAACGGAATATGACTTTGGCGGTTAAGAAAGCCCACAACTTATATTTTGGCTGCAGAATAAGAGATCAGGATAAGAGCTGGGCACCATACATATGCTGCAATACATGTGCAACATATCTCAGGCAATGGATGAATGGGAAAAGGCAATCAATGCCTTTTGCAGTTCCAATGATCTGGAGAGAGCCCACGGATCACGTCAGCAATTGCTACTTCTGCATGGTTCCTCCAATTCAGAAAGTCATATCCAGAAAAAGTAAGTGGACCGTGCAATATCCTAACATTCCATCTTCAATACGCCCAGTGCCTCATGGAGAAGGGTTGCCGATTCCCAAAATGTCAGAATTATTATCGTTAGAATCAAGTGAGGAAGAAGAAGTAGTCATGAACCGTCAACCTCACGTCACCCAGAGTTTTGTCTGGCCACTGCTAGTGAGCCACACCTCATAACGCAAGGTGAATTGAATGACCTTGTCAGGGATTTGGATCTCCCGAAGAATAAAGCTGAGCTTTTAGGTTCCAGACTACAGCAGTGAAATCTTCTGGATTGTGACATTCAAATTTCTTTTTTCCGGGACCGTCAGAAAGACTTGGTATCATTCTTTTTCAAAGAAGGTGATCTTGCTGCATGTAACAACGTAAAAGGTTTAATGGCAGCTCTCAATATCAATTACAATGCAGATGATTGGAGGCTCTTCATTGATTCATCCAAAGCAAGTCTTAAAACTGTATTGCTGCATAATGGCAACTTGCTACCATCAATTCCTATTGGCCATGCAGCTTTTATAAAGAGACCTATTACAATATGAAACAACTTTTGAAATGTATTAACTATGATCAACATTGATGCTCAGTCTGTGGTGACTTCAAAGTGGTCGCCCTCTTGCTTGGTCTTCAGGGTGGATACTCCAAGTACTGCTGCTTCCTGTGTGAATGGGATAGTCATGCTAGAGATTCATTTCATCAAAAGGGACTGGCCACTCCGTCAGTCACTGGATCCTGGAAGCAAAAATGTTCTGTTTCCAGCACTTGTAGACAGCAACACGATTTTGATGCCTTCCTTGCACATCAAGTTGGGACTAATGAAAAACTTTGTCAAGGCGATGGATAAAACTAAACCTGCTTTCAGGTATCTTAGTGGTAAATTTCCTAGACTGAGTGATGTCAAAGTTAAGGAAGGAGTTTTTGTTGGCCCTCAGATTCGTGCACTTCTTCAAGATGATGAATTTCTTCGTTTATTGCGTGGAAAGAAAAGGCTGCATGGAGATAGCATTTGAATCAGTGACACAAATTTTTCTTGGAAACAACAAAGCAAATAATTACCAAGAGATTGTTCAAGATCTTCTCAAGGCATACAAAAACCTTGGTTGCAACATGTCCTTAAAAATTCATTTTCTACACCTGTCATCTAGATTTTTTCCCACAAAATTGCGGAGCAGTAAGTGATGAAGATGGAGAACGATTTCACCAAGACATTGTAGCCATGGAAAAGAGGTATCAGGGTAAATGGAGTCCATCAATGCTTGCAGACTACTGCTGGACAGTGACAAGGGATATTCCATTGCTTCAGTGCAATAAATAGATCAGGAAGAGTCGTGAAGCCACTGAATGAGAACAAAAATTGCTAGAATGTACTTACAAATGTTCTTAATGAAAGTTAAATTGCAGACATAATTACTCCTCTGTTTCTTTTAAGTACGTTTATGAACTTTATTTTATAAAAACATGCTTGTTATTGTGCAAAGTTTCATTTGTAATAAGATTTTGATTTACATCAAAGGATTTAGGCTCGATTTTCACCATACATAGTGGTAAAATGTACATTCTTCAACATATCATAGAAATAGGAGCTAATTGACCAATTTCACTATCATATTTGAATTCAGCATATCAAATTCATTAAGAAATAGCACATTTAATTTCTGAAGCAAACAATTTTTGAAAAATTGTAGAACAGTATAATTTTGGTGATCACCTCTGAGCAGTTCTCATAACATTTTCCCTTGGTACTCCATGGAAGCAGAAATAGCTTTGCCTTAATATCCTTGAGTTTGTCTGACAGTTCACTGTTGGCTTGTTCCATCTTAGTCATCTGCTTGTCTAACTCTGTCATAAACTTGCCATGCTCCTCCATCTGCATTTCAACCTCTTCAACAAACCGGCCGAGATCTGAAATCTCAGCCGTTAAATCCATACCCAGGGCCACAAGCTTCTCATGAACAGAAACCGTCTCTGATTTTAGGTCACAAAACCATCAGCAAAATTCATTTATCGAAATTTGCTCCCACTCCCCCAGACTTGTACTCACTTTCTTGCTCATGCTAGTTGCCCATGTTTTTTTGTTGTGTTGAGGTTTGTCCAGGTGCATTTTGTCTCCTTCCTCCTGCAATCTTCCAGCACCTGAATATGATAAATCCTGCAAGCTAATCTTCTGTTTTTTGGCAGCCATCACTCACAGTGCAGCTGCAGAAGTCAGCACAGCCACCTTTATGCAATTGGTTTGAGTGCCCACTTTTCTATCAGAAGTCTATGAAGCTCTGGGATGAAGCCACCATCTACATTGATGATGTCACTTCCTCTTGTGGCGTAAGCTATAATGAGGATCCCCCAAGCAACATTTTGTTGAGAACCCCTCATTGTCCCAGTGGTAGCAGCCTGGTGAGGATCGCCTGGTAACTTGCCTGCCTGGTGCGAAGGTAGCGGACCTCACGCGCCACCTAGATAAGGTCTTAGATAGTGTTGGGGAGGAGTCTGCTGTCTTGGTACATGTCGGTACCAGTGACATAGGAAAATGTGGTAGGGAGGTTCTGGAGGCTAAATTTAGGCTCTTAGGTAGGAAGTTGAAATCCAGAACTTCCAGGGTAGCATTCTCCGAAATGCTTCCCGTTCCACGTGCAGGACCCAAAAGGCAGGCAGAGCTCCGGAGTCTCAATGCGTGGATGAGACAATGGTGCAGAAATGAGGGTTTTGGATTTGTTAGGAACTGGGAAACATTCTGGGGGAAAGGAGGGGCTCTTCTGAAGGGATGGGCTTCACCTTAACTGGGATGGAACCAGGCTGCTGGCATTAACCTTTAAAAAGGAGAAAGAGCAGCTTTTAAACTAGATAATAGGGGAAAGCCGACAGTCTCCCAAGAGTGGATGGTTCAGAAGAATGTATCCTTGAAGGATACTACCAAAAGCAGAGAGGTTCCAAAAAAGAGTAAAGTAGCCCAAATGCCCTCGAGTATAGAGCAGACAGAGCTTAAAGATCCCAAATTACCCATGTCTACCAATAGCTAAATTAATATGAATACAATACAGTCTCTAAAATGCTTGTATGCAAATGCTAGAAGTCTAAAAAATAAGATGGGAGAGTTAGAATATATAGCACTAAATGAGAGGTTAGATAAGATTGGAATATTAGAGACATGGTGGAAGGAGGACAACCAGTGGGACACTGTGATACCTGAGTACAAACTATATCATAATGATAGAGCTGATCAAATTGGTGGAGGGGTTGCGCTCTATGTTAGAGAGGGCATTGAGTCAGAAAGGATTAAAGTTTTGCAGGAAACAAAATTTGCTGTAGAATCTCTATCGATTGAAATTCCGTGTAAAAAAGGGAAAGCGATGGCAGTGGGGGTGTACTATCGACCGCCTGGCCAGAATGAACAAATGGATGATGAAATGCTCAAAGAAATCAAGGAAGCTAACAAAAGTTACAGCGCAGTACTAATAATGGGTGATTTCAATTACCCTGGTATCGACTGGGTCAGTGTCAAGGCAGGACATGCTAGGGAGATAAAGTTCCTAGATGACATAAATGACTGCTTCTTGGAGCAGCTGGTTCATGAACCGACCAGAGGGGAAGCCATATTAGACCTAGTCCTTAGTGGAACACCAGATCTAGTGCAAGAGATAAGGGTGTTGGGGCCACTTGGCAATAGTGATAATAGCATGATCACCTTTGATTTAATTAGTGGAGGAGGGATAGTAAGGAAATCCACAGTACTACCTTTTAACTTTCGAAAGGGAGACTATGATAAAATGAGGGAAATAGTTAAGAAAAAACTAAAAGGAGCAGTTGCAAAGGTTAAAGACTTACATCAAGCTTGGGTGTTGTTGAAAAATACTATCTTAGAAGCCCAGACCAACTGTATTCCACGCTTTAAAAAAAGTGGAAGAAAGTCCAAAAAACTGCCAGCATGGTTTAAAGGTGAGGTCAGAGAGGCTGTTGTTGCCAAAAAAGCATCTTTCAGGAAATGGAAAAAAGAGCCAAACGACGAAACCTGGAAACAGCACAAGCACTGGCAAGTCAAATGCAAGGCATTGATAAAGCAGGCAAAGGGAGAATTTGAGAAGAAGCTTGCTGCGGAAGTAAAAACATGTAGTAAAGATTTTTTCAAGTACATTCGTAGCAAAAAACCTGTGAGAGAGTCAGTTGGTCCATTAGATGATAGAGGAGTTAAAGGGGCACTAAGAGGCGACAAGGCGATAGCGGAGAGACTGAATGAATTCTTTGCTTCGGTCTTTACTGAGGAAGATGTAGGGTTGTTACCCATGACTGAAGTGGTATTTAAAGGTGCGGAAGATTTGAAGGAAATATCGATACATCGGGAAGATGTATTACAACTATTAGATAAACTGAAGAGTAGCAAATCACCTGAGCCGGATGGTATACATCCAAGGGTGTTGAAAGAACTGAAATATGAGATTGCAGACCTGCTATTAGTAATCTGTGAACTGTCATTAAAATCATCTCTAATACCTGAAGATTGGAGGATCGCCAATGTAACACCAATTTTTAAAAAGGGTTCCAGGGGTGATCCTGGAAACTACAGACCGGTGAGCCTGACATCAGTACCGGGAAAAATGGTAGAAACCATCATAAAGAATAAAATTACTCAGCATGTAGATAGTCATGGCCTAATGGGAGACAGCCAACATGGCTTTAGACAAGGAAGATCTTGTCTTACTAATCTATTATGTTTTTTTGAAAGTGTGAATAAACAGGTGGACAAAGGTGAGTCGGTTGATATAGAGTATCTGGACTTTCAGAAAGCCTTTGACAAGGTCCCTCATCAGAGACTTTTGGCAAAACTAAAGAGTCATGGAATAGGAGGCAGTGTACTACTGTGGATCAAGAACTGGTTAAAAGATAGAAAGCAGAGGGTTGGGCTAAATGGCCAATTTTCCCAATGGAGAAAGGTGAATAGTGGTGTACCCCAGGGATCTGTGCTGGGTCTGCTGCTTTTTGACATATTCATAAATGACCTGGAAAGTGTAATAACGAGTGAGGTTATCAGATTTGCAGATGACACAAAACTATTTAAAGTTGTTAAAACCCAAGAGGATTGTGGGAAATAGCAAGAGGATCTTGATAAATTGAAAGACTGGGCATCAAAATGCCAGATGAAATTTAATGTGGACAAGTGCAAAGTTATGCACCTAGGGAAGAACAACCCAAACTATGGTTACACAATGCAAGGTTCCACATTAGGAACCACTACCCAGGAAAAAGATTTAGGCGTCATTGTGGATAGCATGTTAAAACCCTCGGCCCAGTGTGCAGCGACGGCCAAGAGAGCAAATAGAATGCTAGGTATCATAAGGAAAGGAATGGAAAATAAAACAAAAGATATTATAATGCCTCTATATCGTTCCATGGTGAGACCGCACCTTGAATATTGTGTGCAATTCTGGTTGCCGTATCTTAAAAAGGATATAGTGTTATTAGAAAAGGTTCAGAGAAGAGCCACCAAAATGGTAAAGGGGATGGAAGGATACTCCTATGAAAAAAAGGTTAGGGCTCTTTAACCTGGAAAAGAGACGGCTGAGGGGAGATATGATAGAAGTCTATAAATTAATGAACGGAGTGGAAGGGGTAAACGTAGATCGATTGTTTACGTTATCAGAATATTAGAAAGACTAGGGGACATGCAATGAAGCTACAGGGTAAACTATTTAAGACTAATAAAAGAAAATGTTTCTTCACTCAACGTGTAATCAAACTCTGGAATTTGTTACCAGAGGATGTAGTAAAGGCTGTTAGTGTAGCTGGGTTTAAAAAAAGGTTTGGACAAGTTTCTGGAGGAAAGGTCCATAAACTATTATTAAGAAGGGACCCAGGATATCAATGCTTGACCCAGTACAAGCATTGCGGAACCTGTGTCTTTTGGGGAAACTGCTAGGTACGTATGACCTAGATTGGCCACTGTTGGAAACAGGATAGTGGGCTTGATGGACCTTGGTCTGACCCAGTATGGCGTATCTTATGTTCTTATGTTCTTTCCCCCCCACAATTGTCCTGGCTGTGGCCCCACCCCCATGGGCAAACTTATTTTAAAATGTTTGTTGTACTGCTTCTACTCTTTTCCTCTTTCACTGAAGTTTTGAGACCCAGCAGTCATCACCACCCATTGGCGGGCCGAAGTCCTGCATGGCATTTATTGCAAGATTTCAGCCCAGCATTGGAGGTAGTGGCTGCTGGGCCTCAAAACTTAATTGAAAGAGAGAAGAGGAGCAGAAAGCAAAGCAGCAAACATTTTAAAGTAGGTTTGCCACTCTGCCTTTCACACCACCATGTGGGACCTCCTCCTTGCCACGTTCCCCCCTCTCCCCCCACTGTGCATTGCAGGGGCTGCTTGGGTGGTATTTACAGCATTGCACAGAATTTATCTCCAGGAACAAGCAAGAATGTAGTCTTCACATATGGAGTGGCATCGGTAGCAATGGAGCCTACGAGGGAACGCTCCCCAACATCGAATTGGAAAGCTTTTCTGAACACTCCACTGCACCTGTGTGACTGCCTTCCAGCCTTCCCAGCTCCCTTTCTTCAGTTCTTCATTTTCCGCGGAGCCAGCGCGAAGCAAATCCTGTCACTGCAGAAAAACTTATTTTTGTGGATAGCACCTCTGCCTTCTCATCGACACTGGTTATCACAGTGACCCTGGTTATCACAGCTCCGATGGTCTCACATTGTTCCCAACTCCAACATGAGTTCCAGCAGTTACGGTGGACTGTGATCGACCATGTGCCTGGAGATCCTAGGGGAGGAGATCGGACCTTTAAATTACGGCGTTTAGAGCAACGATGGATATTTCTTTTAAAGGCTGTGTCTCCTACCGGCATGAACAGTGAAATTGATTGGCTGGGGGCGATGTGAAGTCATCCTTTCAGGACTAGGGGGTTTCCTGCTTCGTGGGGATTCCCCTTTTCTGATTAGTTGGTTGGTTGTGATAGGCATTTGAATAGCCCAATTTAAAAGCAGTTCCTGTTATTTTAACCGCCAGCATTTCGGCGTTTTTCTGCCAGTTCCATGGCGGCTACGGTTGTCTTTTACAGTGGAGTTTTGAGCGCTTGATGCAGGGGTCTCCCCCGAAACGTGCACGTCGCGTATATCTCTGATAAGTATCGTTGCTTTTCATCTTTTTAAGAAATTTGGTGACTCTAAATACTTTTGAATATTTACACCTAAGTGGTTGAATAAAAGGGATATGTATCGTGTTAGTGGGTTGGTTAACAGTGCCTTCCCCTCACGATCTATGTCCGACAAAAATTTGGATAAAAATTTTGTGGAACACAACAGAGTCTTGTTTTGTATGCTCTTCTCATCGACACTGGCACTGTCAAAGACATCGCTGGTTCCCTTATTTTTTCTATGACTTCTTTCTTTATCTTATTTTAATAAAAAGAAAAGACTTGGCCGTCGGTACTGTTTTTAGGCCTTAAGCCTTCCATAGCCTTCACATCCTCGAAGGCATGGAGAAACCAACTAGTGGTTTCAAAAATGTTCTAATTGTACCAGTACCATTTTGGCAACTGACACACATGACTGGTGTTTAAAATGCCTTGGCCCAGACCACCAGCTGAAAGACTGTTCCCTTTGTCAGAAAGTGACACAGAAAGGCCTACAAAACCAGGCTTCTAAATTTGGAGCACTCTTCACCTTGGACGTTGTAACAATGGCATCCACTTCGTTGAGGGCCTCATCATCCTCCCATGGATCTCAGGTATCTTCAGGAACAAGCAGGAATGAGTCTTCACATGTGGGTACGTCGGTACCGACGGAGTCTGCGCGGGAACGCTTCCCAGTGTCCAATCAAAGAGCTTTTGGAAGCATCCCACCACGCCTGCGTGCTGCCTTCCCGCCTTTCCCAACTGCCTCTCCTCAGTTTTCGTTTTCCGTGGAGCCGGCATTCTTGTTTTATTTCTTTAGTTTTCTTGTGGTACCGGCTGTCTTCCTGACGCCACCGGTACCGCCAGTGTTTTCTTTTCTTTTCTTGTAAAATCTCCTTTTTCACGGGATATTTTTTCTTCATAGTGTCCCGCGGTTTCTTAGGCCTTTAGGCCTCTTCTTTTCCTTCATGGAACCGCCAGCCACTTTCTCCAAGAAATGTTCAGAATGTGGCGGTACAACTTTATTTTTAGATCTTCGAAGTCGGTGTCTAACCTGCTTGGGTCCTGACAACAGTTTGGTGAGAAGAGGTTTTCAACATCGAGGTTCCCTCGATACACGGTTTCCCTCCAACTTCGGGGCACCGTCTCCTTCTTCTTCCACACAGGATCAGGTAACCCACAAACAGTCTGTTAAGACTAGCCAACCCTCGAGTGGTAGGTCTCATGCACAACATGTAGATGGCTCCGGCCTTGCCCTCGAGGGCCCACTGGCTTCAAAACCCCGGCGGGAGTCTTCGGTCTCCAAAGCCTTTCAGGGGTTTCAGGTTGTTCCTGGGGTTCACCCCTCACAGAACATACCTGAGCCGTATCCGGTGGTGGCAGCCGCTTCGAACGGTACCGATACCCCGGCATCGGCACTGGTGTTGGATGAGACACTCCTCACCATGGATGGTCATCTGGCGTCCTCGGTGCCTTCGGGAACGGTAGATACACCCCAGACTGACTTTCCATTATCGGTACCAGCACCGATACTACCACCGACGTTGGTACCCTCCAGACGTGCATCGATAGCCTCGCTTCTTTCGATGCCGAGTCTCGAATCGATCTCCAGTCTGGAGGACTGCATACCGACTCGCCTTGGTACCGGTTCTCGGCGGTACCGAAGGCTCGGTTTCGATGATTCAGATCCGCAACTCTCGGTTCCCTCGAGGCCGATTGAGCTGCCCTCGATGCCGAGTTTGGAATCGATCTCTAGTCTAGGCGACTGGGTACCAGTACGCTTTGGTACCGACACCGATCGATACCGGTGGCTCGGTACCGAGGATAGCGCCCGGAGGTTTTCGGTTACCTCGGTACCGATTGAACGGTCACTGATGACTGCTCCGATGTCTCTGTCGGGCTCGACTCCGACATCGGTACCGGTATTGGCATCGGTACCGGTATCCACAGTAGCATCGTGGCCAACTCCTGCCATGCTCTTTTCAACAGGATCCCTCCCTTCTATACTAAGCTTGGAGTCGATACCTGGCATGGACAATATGGTAATGACGGTCGCTGCTCCTGACAACTAGTACCGGCGACCATCCTTTAAGCATTCCACACTGCACTCTGCAGGATCTTCTATTCCTATATATCTGGATAGCTCTGTCGGTGCTCAGGCTAGTTCTTCATATCTAACCTGTCCAAGGGAGAGTCCTGTTGGGGGTCCCTCTTTTCAGAGTTTCCTCCTGGATATAGCAAGATCTCTTGCCATTCCTATCCCAGGACATGATCCTGCACAAGGCTCTCTTTCTACCAAAGCAAAGGAGAACATAATGCTTCCTTTGCATCATTCCTTGCAGGATCTCCTTCTAGGAATGTGGGAAACACCTTTAAGGGTACCCCCACCTTCCAGAGCAACTGATCTTTTATATCAGGTGCCCCCCTCTTCAGGGTTTCAAAAGACTCAACTTCCTCATCATTCCATAGTAGTGGAATCAGCAATGCGGCGGGTAAAGAGTAAGAAAAAGCACTCTTCTTATCTGCCAGGTCGTGAGTCTAAGACACTAGATGCCTTTGGACGTCAAACCTTGCAGACATCTATGCTTTCTGCAAGAATTCTCTCATATATTTTCTATATGAGTCTATCTCTTGAGGAGGTCACAAAGCAATTACATCTTTTGACTCCTTCCCTTCCAGAGTCCAAGAGTGCAGACTATTCTTCACTGCTCAAGCATCTCCAGAATATCTCTTGGTTTCTTACTCGTGCTTCCCTAGACTTTTGAGTCTGTTAGCAGGACGTCTGCTATAACTATAGGGGCACGACGTAGAGCACAGACTGGGACATACTCCTTGCACTGGAGACAATCTTTTCAACAAGGAGTCTTTACGTCAGGTTACTCAGTTGTCCACTGACTTACCTGTTCCTAGGGGCTGTTCTGCACCTTCTTCTGTCCAAGTAGGTAGGAAATGTCCTGCCAAACTTTCTTCCCATAGGAGAAGAAGGTTTTATGCATCATCTGCCTATCATACAGATGTTCCCAAACAGGGGCAGCATCGTCCTGGTCTGCAGAGTTCAACCTCTCGCCAGGCTCAGCAAACCCAGCAACCACAGGGTTTCTGATCAATCCATCAGATGCTTGTGACTCTTGGGATTAGAATCTGCAGTTGCTTCTTCTCAAGAGGCAGTCCACTGCTGTCATTCTAAATCCTAAACATGGATCTCTTCCCGAAAGACATCCATTTCTTTCTATGTTCTATGAGCTGTCAGGATGTTCATGCTTTTAGGTCACAGGGTTCTCCTCTTCTTCCTGTTAGGGAAAGAGCTCTATTCACTATCAAACGATAGTTTCCTGTGCCAGCATGTCTTTTTCCTTTCTATAACCTTACTACTTTGTAAGTTTTCTTCAGCTCCATTCTCCTTACCCTCTTACCATGTTTTTCCTCTGTAAGAGTGGTATTGCTTCACTGGAGGGCTTTTTCTTCAGCCTCTCTAGTTTTCTTACTTTTCCAATGCGGAGTTCTCTTCTCTGAGTTGACTCCTCTTTTTCAATCTTGCTTTGAAGCAGTTCATCAGACACGTCCAGAGTTTTTTTACTCTTGCTTTGTCTGTTTTTTCTGTTTTTAAACAGTACCATTCTTTCTGCTGTCTGGCAAGCAGCTGCCAATGCAGGAGCCTTAATGTTTGGACCACTGGTTCTTGTCCACCAGCAACCAGATTGTCCTCCACTAACATTCTGTCTGCTCTTAGTAGTGACTCCAAGTCAGTGCTGTCATCTGTCTTGAAAATTTTTTCACTACAAGCTTGTTGGATTATCTTCTCTTTCTGCCATCTCCATTCCCCTGGGTTTGGCAGCATAGTTGACATAGGTACTGGCTCTCCTGCAGCCAGTTCTATCTCCTCATTCTCCTGCATCATGCTCTCTGCAATTCTACAGAGAAGCTCTCCACTATGGGCCCTTGCTAGAGAGCATGGGTTTTTTTTTCTCTAACAGCTATACTAGATGGTTGAAAAAGGCTTTTTCAGTCATGTCTCCCATGGCTAGAAAAGTTCTCCTTTTTAATATAAAGGACATAGGCCTCCTCTTACGTGAAAGCTTAAGGAGTTGCTAATTCCCTGCTTTGGTCCATAGTATTCCAATCGGGAATATGTTTGCTCCTTCCAGCTCGTTGTCATGGTAAGAACGCATGATACCTTTTTGCCCTTAAGCAGGTCAGCATGGTATCTCATTCCTATGCATCTTCTGTTCACTTACCATGCTAGAGTTCTACAATACTCGGGACTTGCTGGCTTCAGACTGATATCATCCTCTGCTTGTCACGTAACCATCCTGGTTATTCTGCTACCTAGCATCCCTGTAGCCATAACCAGTGGGAATTGATTCTCTATATATCTTCTCAAGTAGGTTCCACCTTCTTGTTATTAGATGAATCTTTCCTCTCCACATTTTCCTATGTGAATACCTTTTTGTAGGCATATCTCTGTCTGCTTCATTGCAGACTTCCATATAGAGGCCTATATATTCATACCTATAGCACACATCTTACAGATGTCTGTCTATCATTTGTGTCTATTTTATGCCCTTCATATCTCACTATAGATATATTCTCATAGATCTATATGTTATATATATATATATTTATATATATATTTATATATATTTATATATATCTATATCTATATATCGAGATATTTTACTATCGGTAGATATGTATTCTGCTTATCTACCTGACTGTCGAGGATCATATAGCTATATGATTCTGACAGATGGGCTTTACCCATACTTATGCTATCCAGCATGTTTTGGGGTCCTACACTCACAACCACTTTGGTGATAGTTAACACCTACCATAACCTTAAGGTTAGGTACCTCTGAAGCTCTCCATGTTCCAATATCTCTCCCAGCTGACTCTGGCGTTTGTCCTTTCTTTTGGGATACAAGAGGTTCCCATACCCTTTCTCCCCACAAGGACTGGGCCTGTTTGTTCAAATCGGTTAGCCTTTCTCTTTTGTTCCTAAGAGTGAGCCATTCTGCCGCCAAAAGAGTTTGGCTTTTATCATAAAGCCTTCCGCTGAAGGCCCACCGTTTTTGTACTACTCCAGTTTTTCCTACTTGGGTTACCTGTTACCTTTCAGGATTCTGACCTCTATTGCTTTTCCTACAGGTTTACTACCTCCACTTACAGTGAGGTCCTTCTCGAGGTTCCTCTACTGGGTTCCCCAGTAGACCCCATGAACCTCCATACTTCTCTGAAGTCCTGTTAGGGGAGGTCCATATTGCAATATTTTTTCTTTGCAATATCATTGATGACAATTATCATCCACACATGGACTCCTTGTCTGCAATCCTATGCTAGGTTAGCTGCTCCACAGCACCTTTCTTTCTTCAACTCCTACCCTCCATCCTCAGGATGCCTGGTGTTGTGGGGGGATAGCACGTTCCAACCTATGACACGCTGGGACTCCAAGCATCTCAGCTTGGGAGTCCCCATATGTGAAGACTCATTCCTGCTTGTTCCTGGAGATAGCACAGTTACTTACCTGTAACAGGTGATCTCTGGGAACAGCAGGAATAAGTCTTCACAACCCACCCACCTCCCCAGGAGTTGTATCTCTATCTATCTTTCCTTTCCTCTCTCTCTCTTTGTCTCAGCTTTAAAACTTAACTGAGGAGAGGCAGTTGGGGAAGGCAGCACGCAGGCGTGGTGGGATGCTTCCAAAAGCTCTTTGATTGGACGCTGGGAAGCGTTCCCACGCAGACTCCGTCGGTACCGACGTACCCATATGTGAAGACTTATTCCTGCTGTTCCCAGAGATCACCTGTTACAGGTAAGTAACTGTGCTATCTTTGAAGTCCAAGCACAAGGCCGTATAGAAGTCCGATAATATCTCCAGGGGAAATTCTCCTCAAGGGATCCAGACCCCTCGGGTGTTGCCTTGGAGGTGTATTGGCCTGCTAAAGAGCCCAGGAGGCCCTGTCCTCTAAAGCCATTGAGGGGCCCCAGGATGCCCCTAGGGCCTCGACCTCTGGAGAGCTACTTGTGCCATTCTCTGGGACGGTACCGCAAATGCCCGTCACCGAATCCCAAGCATTGGCAAACTCAATAGACCAGTGCATACTGGTGATTGAGCGGCTTGGAAGCCCTACTTTCTGGCTTGGTACCCATAAAATCCTTGGCTACAGGAACTGCCCCGTCGATACTGGTTATGGTACCAACATTGACGCTAGTTCTGGGTGCAATATCTGGGCTGTTGCAGATGTCATCACTCCCATCCATACCACTACTACTACTACTAAGCATTTATAAAGCGCTACAAGATGTACGCAGCGCTGCACAGACATGTAAGAGACAGTCATTGCTCATCAGAGCTTACAATCTAGTCGACAGACAAAACAAGGGAAACACAAGGAGATCAGGTGAGTCAAGATCCGAAAGCGGCAGCAAAGAGGTGAGTTTTCAGCCTGGATTTGAAAAGAGTCAGAGAAGGCGCCTGATGTACAGACTCGGGTCGTTTGTTCCAGGCGTAAAGTGCAGCAAGGAGAAAGGAGCGAAGTCTGGAGTTAGCAATAGAAGAGAAGGGCACAGATAGAAATAATTTGCCAGAAGAACAGAGTTCCCGAGGCAGGGTGTAGAAAGAGATAAGAGAAGAAAGGTAGTGAGCAGCTGCAGAGTGAATACACTTATAAGTCAGCAGGAGAAGTTTGAACTGGATGTGGAAATGGATAGGGAGCCAATGAAGTGACTTGAGAAGAGGGGCAATATGAGCATGATGAGGCTGGCGGAAGATTTTTGAACAGATTGAAGGGGAAAGAGATGATTCAAAGAGAGACCAGCTAGGAGTGGGTTGCAATAGTCAAGACGGGAGGTGATTAAGGAGTGAATAAGTGTCTTAGTAGTGTGTTCAGAAAGGAATGGGTGGATTTTGTTGATGTTATAGAGAAAAAAATGGCAGGTCTTTGCTATCAGATGGATGTATGTGGAGAAGGAGAGAGAGGAGTCAAAGATAACCCCAGGGTTGTGAGCAGAGGAAACAGGGAGGAGTAGAGAGTTACCCACAGAGACTGAGAAAGGAGGAAAAGGAGAGGAGATTTTAGGGGGAAAAAAAAGAAGCTCAGTTTTGGCCCTGTTCAATTTCAAGCGGCGGTGAGACATCTAAGCAGCAATGTCAGAAAGGCAGGCAGAGATGCAGATCTGGATATCCAGAGAGATTTCAGGTGTAGAGAGGTATATCTGTGAGCCGTCAGCATAAAGATGGTACTGAAAGCCATGGGAAGAGATGAGCACATCAAGGAACTGGGTATAGAGAGAGAAAAGGCGTGGACACAAGACAGATCCTTGGGGTACACCAACTGACAGCAAGATATCAGCAGAGGAGGATCCACCAGAACACTGAAAGATTGATGGGAAAAATAAGAGGAGAACCAGGATAGTAGAGAGCCCTTAAAACCAAGCGAGGACAGGGTATCAAGGAGAAGGTGTCAACAGTGTCAAAAGCAGCAGAGAGGTCAAGAAGGATGAGGACTGAGTAAAGGCCCTTGGATTTTGCCAGGAACAAGTCACTGGAGACTTTGGCAAGAGCCGTTTCATTAGAATGTAAAGGATGAAAGCCAGATTGTAAAGGATCCAGGAGGACTTGAGAGGAGAGAAAGTCAAGGCAACGGCAGTGAACTGCATGTTCAAATAGTTTAGAAATGAAGGGATGAAGGATGCCTATACCCACATCCTCATCCATCCCAGCCACAGGCAGTATCTCAGATTCATGGTTTGGGGTGGCCACTATCAGTACAGGGTACTGCCCTTCGGCCTTCATGCTCTCCCTTTGCTGCGCACCAGCCAGTTTGCAGGCAGTGCAAGAAACTCTGCAGCAGTTTATTCAATTATGGGCAATGGAACCTGTCCTGCTTGACCAATTAGGATTAGGTCTGTACTCCATATATTTCATGGTCCCCAAAAAAGGAGGGAACCTTTCGGCCCATCCTTGATCTCAAAGGAGTCAATCGAGTCCTCCGAGTATCGCATTTTTGGATGGAGACTTTATGATGGGCCACCATGGCTGTAAGAAAGGGAGAGTTTTTGATGGTCCTGAACTTGATGGAAGCCTACCTGCATGTTCCTATTAGACCCAAGTATCAAAGGTTCCTCAGGTTTGCTCTGCCAGTGGGTCATTTCCAGTTTAGGGCGATTCCCTTTCGTCTGTTACACCGACAGGGCATGCTGGTGCATCTGTATCTCAGCAACTTGTTAATAAGGGCCAAGTCACAGGAGAGCTTGTAAGCCACCGACAAGATCCTCAGGTGCCCGTTGTATGCGGATCTCTGCAGACTAGTTGTAGACAAGCCATGGCATCTCCCATGGAGGTGCAGCCTCCTGGTACAAGTTTCAATTCTCATGCCACAAGTGGATCGATTCTTGCTTATGGCTTGGCTTTTGAAAGGCAAGATTGAAAAAGAGAAGTTATTCGCCCGCCATAGTTTCAACCTTGCTGAAGGCCAGAAAGAGGTACACTTCTCTTTTGTACATCCGGGTCTGGAGAGTCTTTGAGACTTTGTGTGCATCCGAGCTCTGTCAGCAGCGATCCCAGTTATTCTGGCCTTCTTGCAGGCAGGTCTCGAAAAAGGATTGGCCCTGAATTTTCTAAAGGTTCAGGTGGTCGCTCTAACTTGTTGTTGTGGTTGAGTGAAGGTTAGCTCCTTGGCGGCAAATCTGGATGTGGTCTGGTTCTTGTGGGCAGTTAAGCAGGTGCGCCCGTCAGTAGAATCCCTGGTCCTTCACTGGGACCTGAATTTGGTGCTTTCAGTATTTGTGGAAAAGGACATTATCAGGTAGGACCTAATTTCACCATACATGCAATTACATAGCAGTCACCCCCTATTCATTACAAGATTCTCATTCAGGTCCATAAAACACTTAACTCTGGTTCCCTGGATTACTTAGCATCCTCCCTTATTCTGCTTGGCCCACAACGCTCTCTCTGTGCAATTCATATGAACTGTCTTCTCCTACCCTCTCCCTCTTTGGCCTATCTTCAGTCTACTCGCCATTCAGCATTTTATTTCCTCGGACTCTCCCTTTGGAATTATCTTCCTCCACATCTCCAGTTAGAGTCATCTTTTACAAAGTTCACAGCCCAACTTAATACCCACCTTTTCTGCACTATTTTTGACCTCCCACTGGACTCCCTCAGTTGACTTCCTTATGTTTCCTACCCGCCACCTCCTCCTCTCTCACCACCCTCCTCCAGCCCTGCCTTGTCATGTCTCATTTTCCCATCTGTCCTATACATACTGGCGTTCTTTTTATTTTCTGCTTCAGTTTTTATTGTATTCTATTGTAAACTATTTTGCTGTACTCATATTAAGCGGTATATCAAATCTTAAATAAATGAAATGAAAAAATGAAAACCATCTAAAGCACCTACGTAAATACCCATTCATGCGCATAAGTCCTTTTAAATAGGGACTTTTGCGAGTCTTGCATGTATACATCCTATCTGCGCTGTATAGAATCAGCCCCATTAGGTGAACTGATGTCTGTTGAATTAGTAATCTTCTCTGGGATGATAAGGCTTTGTGCTATTTTTAATGCCTCAAATAAGCAGAAATCTAAGGGCCCGATATTCAGCTGCGACGACTAGCCTTTGTAAAGTGGCTAGCCATCGCTGCTGAACTTTAGACTTGGATAGTCAATGCTGGGGCCATGGCCGGCCACCGGCATTCAATATCCAGGTCAGCTGGATAGTTGAAAAGCTAACTGGGCAGCGGCGATATTCAGCTATTGCTCGGTTAGCATTAGTGATGAAAGTTAGGCCACCCTTTGTGGTGCCTAATTTTCGCCACTTAGGGCAGTGGCTGAATATCGCTACTGCACAGATATTGCCAGGTGCTGTCGCCTTTCCGCCCCGGAACACCCCAATGCCATGGGTATAGAGTACCCACAACGTTTTACATCTGCTTTTTAGACAGGTAAAATTCAAATGGAAAGTAATACATGTAGATTTGAATACAATCTCTGTGTCATATTTTTGGATCCTGGTCAAAATATACCACAGGAAGCATTTCTCCTAAGCGAGGCACATATGTTATGAAACAGCTCTCTTAATTTATCTGCTTACAGTGGGCAATTTTTAGACAGCCAACTTAACCTGGGTAAATCAACATTTATTCACATGAGTGACTTTTAAAGTTTTCCTCCTGATCATACACTGTAAATTAATCTGCTTAGTTCTCACTTATAAAAATATTGTATCAATGTCTTTTCCTGACCGACACAGTTTGTGTTTTCTCCTTGCTTGTGCACAACTGGTGGTCCTCTCAGAATGCCATGGAAACAGCATAAACCTTTTATATTTAAAGGAGAGAATCTAAAATAAGAAGCAGAGACATGACAGCTGACTCAAATGTTATAGCTAGAGCACTATTATTAAAAGAACTTCCAGCTATATTTATAAATAAAGATGATGAGGTATACAGTACCTACAAAATGTATAGTATAATAAAATTGTACTTGCTTACTGCATTTACTTTCTTTTTTTTTCCTGGTGAAGCTGATATTCCAAACAGCAGCCAGTCACTAATAATATAAAATACTATCCCCAAGGAAAAGAGGGGAATTAACCATTTTTTTTATTTTTTCTTTTAACAGGATCAGTATGCAAATGCATTTTTACATGATGACAACATGAATTTCCGAGTCAACCTGCACAGAATGGTAGGTATATCATCTGGAGTAGGACTTCCCCTACCTATCCTGGGAGTTCCAAAGCCAGATGGATGTTCAGGCTATCCATAATTACTATGCATGAGATAAATTTGCATATACCAAGTCTTCAATGTATGCAAATTTCTTGTGCATATTCATTGTCAATATTCTGAAATCCAGATTGGTAGTGGGTCCCCAGCACAGATTTGGAAAATGCTGATCCAGAGCATTTGTGATAGAAAAGCTTTTGTGGCCAAATCAACTCACAGTAAATGCTGGATTGCTGTGTTAATACATTCCATCTTCAGAATCATTTAAGATTATTCTTTTGTTCTGAGTTAGGCAAATTGTGGCTAAGAAGAAGGAAGAAGAGTTCAGGGTGAAAAAGCGAGACATCTTGAATGGCAGCAGAGGAGGAGGGGGATTCTGGTTAACTTCTGTTATACTTCTGGTTGTACACCACCACCTTGTTATTCTTTTGCAAAGGTTTTTCCAAATGAATACTTTAAATAAATAAATAAATAAATACATACATATATTTGTGTGCTGATATTGGGAAAATGTTTCCTATGATGAAATCTAGTGGGAAAATAATAAAAAGATTAAAGGGAAGCTAATGGAATAAATACAAGTAATGCTTTCTTATCCATCCTTCTAATCATCATACTTTTAAAAAAAATACTACTTCAGTATAGCAAATGAGACAAAGGAAACATCCTTGTGTAAAGAAGAAAATCTTTTCTGACTTTAAGAAATTGGAGACCATTTTCTTTTTTTCATGTTTAGTCACATTCAAAGGCACATTACATGAACTTGCAGTGGTGATGCATTTTGCATGAGTTTGACTAGGTGTTTTGAGAATGTCCACTGATTTCCTTCTTGTCCTTGTGTATTTGAAGCCTATGAGACATAGGAAGAAAGGAGCAGACAAGAACCTTCCCTGCCGACCCCTAGTGTGTGCTGTGTTGGGTGAGTATCAGTTGGTCCTGGTATTTTGAAGAAACAAGAATTGTACTTGTTATTTGACAGCTAAAGAGAGAGAACACTGAAAAGTTGTTGTTTTTTTAAGTTAATTACTGTCTGGATTATGCATTTTTCATGGAATACCTCCCACCCCTCCTTTTCAAATGAATCAGTACTTCCATATCGTCCTGCTAGATCAGTCCAGACAAGTGGTTTGTGCCCCACTAAAAGCAGAGATGGAGACAGAGAAAATATTCCAGAGGCTTTTTATGACTTCAACCTACTATACCAGTCGATGCATTTTGGGGCACACCTCAGTATTTCTCTGTCTCCAGCAGATGGTGGATGCATCGATGTAAGTCTAGTGAAGATTTGGTAAAGATTTGATTTAGCTCAAGAATAACCCACCTTTAAGGATGACTTCCTCACTGGAGCTTAACCCGTTTTGGACAGCTCGCATATTCTTTCTCTGTTCTAGATGATTTATTAGATTTGTTACACTCAAACAACTATGAAATACCGGCAATAATAAAAAATATTAAAACTTTGCAGAAAATAGAAGTTTCACATAGTGTATGTTTTTCATACACTGGTCCAATATAGTATATTGTCCGTCTTCAGAAAAGATAGGATTCAGTTCCAGTATTCATTTCCAATATTCATTGACATAAACATACTGTATGATACTACTGAAACTGCAGTTTTCATTTAAAACACTTTATTATGATATAATATAGTTTGTCAACAGTCCATTACGACGGCGGAATATGATACACATGAAAACACTTCTGATGCAGTGCGTCGATATTGCACCATTGAAACACCTAGAACAGAATGCTTGACAGCATTTAGTTTCGACAACATATTACCCCAGCATATGAAAAACATACAAGGCCGATATACGCACCAATAACTCTGACACTAAGTAACTTACAGTTATCTAAACCTATTTTCTAAAGTCTACAAATACTTTTATTTGCAAAATAGTAGCTATTACAGCATTATAAGCTACTTACTATTTTTGTGATCTTTTTATGTTGAGCCGCCAGTACCGTCAAAATCAGCAAACTTCGAATACCTATTAAACTAACTAGGAATTTTGCCATATGGAGAAGAGAAATTGGTTCATTTCTTCGGCTTTATCTTGTTAAGGGCCAGTTTGGAAAAGGATTCTTTGCCTAACACAAACTCGCCCTCCATGCTCTTCCCCCCGGCTCTCTACTGAAGATTAGAAGAAGGCTCCTCAGAGGTATGTGCCTGCAGCCCCTGGCCAGCAGGAGAGTAACACTGAGCCTGGCATGATCTTCCTGCCTTGGGCTCCCCAGGGGTGAGTACCAAAACTAAGTCTGTATTGTCTGATTTGTTTTGGGGCGCTACCCAGCCTCGTCCACTGGATGGTGCATCCATTGGTTTCTGAGCAGTTCGGGGTGACGATTTGTGAGGCGTGTGTTTTTCCCACCAGTTTCTACCTTGTTGTGCTGTCTCTATATGTTAGCTGTGCTACATGCACTATGTAGGCACCTAAATACTGCACATTCGTTTTGTGCGCCTTGAATCTGTGTGCAGTAATAGTGCATGATGGTGATGTCTGCATGGCCGCAGTGTGCATTGCAGCATGCCTTATTCACACATTCTGAGGCTGTGAAGTCAGGTTGTTAGCAATGTATAAGGCATACATTATTGGCATAGATGCATGCCTTCTGAGAAATGCTGCCTGATATGAAGAAAGTGGAAAGTTATATCGCTGGACACCAGCTTCTGTGATTTCTGCATGGAGGCCTCTGGTGTATCCTTGGAGAGCCTATCCCCCATCTCACAGCAGGGGTACACGGGTGCCGTGCCCTTGTCCTCATTGCAGGAGGCAGTGCACACATTGGTGAAGAAGGATGATTTCCCAAGCCTTGGACTTGAGCTCTCCCTCTGCTGGCCGTTCCCTTTCTCTTAGGGGCCTGAAAGCAAGTATGCCCCCTGCTGGTGGTGAGGCTAATCCCGAAAGAGAGCTCCCGGTTTCCAGGTTGTCTTCCCTAGAATTATTTCATTTCTTCAGCAAGCTTGGCCCTTTTAGAAAGGCAGTTCAAACCCTAGGGCCTTCAGGTCCTCTCACTCTCTCTCCACCTCAGTCAGAAGAGGATCCTACAATGCAGGATAGCCAAAGCTCAGCCCGGGCGCCACCACCTTAAAGATCTCAGTGGAGACTGGAGTTCAGACCCTCTTTTCTTTTCCCAAAGTCTGGAGTCCATTTCTGACACCTCTGCTGAGGAGACAAGTTTTGAGGATGAAATGCCGTCATCTTCAGAGGATCAAGATGATTCCAATATTATCTGCCTGTTCAGGAAGGAAGAACTGGTGGCATTGATTGCTCAGGTATCTTCCACTCTGTGGTTGGCTAATCTTCCTATACCAGAACAGACACTGCAAGTACACCCCCTCTTGCAGGGAGTTGGGAAGCCTACTAGGGCCTTTCCTTTTCTGAAGGTTGTCAAGAGCATGGAGTGTGCAGAGTGGGACTTGCCAGACTTCCTGTTGAAAGGGGTCGGGTCATGAAGAAGCTTTATGCCCTGCCACAGGAGGATTTCATTACATAGTTCAGCATGCCTCAGATGGACACACATGTCATGGTAGTCATGAAGCGAATCACCATCCCTATGGAGGATGGTGCAGCCCTTAAAGACTACTTATTCGGGGGAAACAGCTAGGTACTTGTGACCTGGATTGGCCACTGTTGGAAACAGGATACTGGGCTTGATGGACCTTGGTCTGACCCAGTATGGCATATCTTATGTTCTTATGTACTTGGATCACAAGATGGAAGCTCTCTTGCAGAGTAAGTGTTCAACATTTTCTGTTATTCTCCAGTTAGCAATAAGTGTAGGCCTGATGACTTGAGCTCTCCTTCAATGGATTCAGTTGTTCCCTCTGGATGATACCTCCATCCTCCAGGAATCAGCAGCAGCCTTTTTGGATGCTGTGAATGATTTAGCCTGCTTGACGGTTAAAAATATTGCCTTCTCAACTGTGGCACAATGCTGGCTGTGACTTCACCATTGGGCAGTGGACTCGGCCTCCAAGTCCCAGTTGTCCCAGCTTGCCTTTAAAGAGAAACTGGTAGAGATGTGTGAGTCCCTCATCTCCTCCTGGAGGATAGGCCCATGGGATCTGGGAAGCGAACAGACATGACCTCTTCCTTGACATCCTCCCATTATCCTCATTCCCGATATCTGGAACCCCAGAGTTCCTGGAATGCCTATCTGTATTGCCCTGAAAAGTCCACCTTTTCTCCTTCTGTTTTTTAGTCCTGGGGACAGTTCTTTCATGCTACTTGCGGACCTTGGGAGTCTGCCACCTCCATAAATACCTCTTCCCTTCCAGCACAATGACGGGCTGGAGACCCATTCCAGGTTGCTTCTAGAGGATGGCAGGATGTGCCGTTTTTAACAGAAGTGGGCCCAGGTCACAGAGGATCACTGGGTATTAGACACCATACAGTATGACTACGTTCTGGAATGCAGAGAACCTATCCTGAATGCCTCCATCTCCCTAGAAGATTGCCATTCAGGCTATGCTGGATAGATGACTTAGTCTACAGGTGGTCATCCTGGTTCCCTCTGCCCAGTGGAGCAAGGTACTCCAACTATTTCATGGTGCCAAAGAAGGATGGGTCCTTCCATCCAATCCCCTACCTCACGTTGTTAACAACCTCCTGCAGACTTTCCACTTCCATGTGGAGACTCTGCAATCAATGATCCCGGTGGTGCTGCTTAGGGAGTATCTCCAGGAACAAGCAGGAATGTAGTCTTCACATAAGGGTATCGTCGGTACCAACGGAGCCTGCGTGGGAATGCTCCCCAACATCCAATAGGAACGCTTTTGGGAGCATCCCTCAGCACATGCGCGCTGCCTTCCCACCTTTCCAACTGTCCCTCTTCAGTTCTTCGTTTTCCACGGAGCCGACAGGATCTATTCCCTGTCACCGCAGAAAATTCCGTCTTTAAATTTCTTTTCTTGTGGTCGCATTTGACTACCGCACGACGCCTACCGGTACCGCCGGTTCTTTTCTTTTCTTTTCATACAAAAAAAAAAACTTAGGCTTTAGGCTGTTTCTTTTCAGAAACTTTTCTCTTTGGTGCTAGGCGCCATTTTGGGCACTAGGCCCCATATTCCTAAAGCATGGAAAAGCCAACCATTGGTTTTAAAAAATGTACTAAGTGTGGCGGTACCATTTCAGTCACTGACACCCATGATTGGTGTCTGAAATGTTTAGGACCTGAACATTCTCCAACCGAATGTCTCTCCTGTATGGGGATGACTAAAAGAGGAAGACAGAATCGGGCTGCAAAGCTCGGTACCCTCTTTTCTTCAGATGCCAGATCCATTGCATCGACATCGTCAAGGGCCTCTTCTTCCTCCCATGGATCTCTGGTAATTAAACATAAAAGCCGATCCTCAAAAGGTAGCTCTCCTGCTAAGCATCGAGAGGCCATTGGCGTTGCCCTTGAGGGAACCACACCGGCAAAACAGCCCCGGTGGGAGGCTTCGGCTTCCAAAGCATCGATGGGGCTTCAGGATATTCTCGAGGCCTCAACCTTGCAAGAACTACCTGTGCCATACTCAAGGGTTCTGGCCATCCTTACCGGTACCAACACCCAGGCATCGGCAGCGTCGATAGACCAGAGGTTCCTCGCTATCGAGCTCAGCATCGCAGCTCTTCTTTCAGCTGTGGTACTGGTGGTCCCACGGGCACCAGTACCGACATCGACACCGATGCCGGTATAGACACCAGTACCGACACCGACGGTACCGGCCCCTGTGGGAACTCTTCCCATGCCATCTCTGGCTGGAATTGACAAAGCGGTACCGGGTCAGCTCGGTAACGACTTCGATCGGTACCGGGATCATGCTTTACAAGAGCATCGGGGCCAGGAATACCTCGATTCCTCCGATTCCAAGATTCTGACAATTCTGCTGGCACTAGAGAGTTACTCCTAGAAGATCCCTCTTCTCCCCAATGCAGAATGTCACCTCCAGAGGACATGTAATTTCAGGATTTCATCCGTGATATGGCCAGAGGTCTTTCAATCACAGTAGCTCCTGAAGAGGAACCCAGAGCAAAGGAACTGGAAATTCTCCAATATCCTAAAGCTCCTAAGGAGGCAGCCACTCTGCCTATCCATGAAATTCTGCATAGCTTGATGCTCAGAATGTGGGAGACACCCCTGACTACTTCTCCTCACTCTAGGAGACTTGATACTATGTATCGAGTTCCACCATGTCCTGGATTTCAGAAAACTCAGCTGCCACACCATTCAATGGTAGTGGAATTAGCCATGCGTACGATGAAAAGTGCAAAGAGGCATGCATCCAATCCTCCAGGTCGTGAATGCAGGACTCTGGATGCTTTTGGGTGCAGAACTTTTCAAGCTTTTATGCTTTCAGCTAGGATCAGTTCATATATTCTATATATGGGAATGTTCCTCAAGGAAGTCACAGGAGACTGGGAACTTATGAGCCCATTTCTCCCAGATGATAAGAGACCAGATTTTCTTGCTCTAGTTAAGCATGCTCCAGATGTCTCCAAGTTTGTTAATCGTGCAGCCTTTGACTGCTTCGAATTCATCAGCAGAACCTCTGCTATTGCCATTGGTGCACGACGGATTGCCTGGCTACAGGCATCAGACCTGGAGACTTGGGTACAGGACAAGTTAGGCAACATTCCTTGCAAGGGGGAGAATCTCTTTGGCAAGAACTGGCAGGAAAAGGCTAACGAGTTAGATGCTGACAATTCTACCTTAGATAGATTGTCAAAACCTACAGCCATTCCAGCCAAAAGGAAGCCTTATAAAAAACCACCTTTTAGCAAAAAGAGGAAGTTTTATCCTTCCTATACCCAGCAGAGTCAAACTCCAGGTCAGGTTGCCCAAAAGAAGCCAAAAGGCCCGAGAGCCCAACCAGCTCTCCAGGTTCAGCCCCTTCAAGGGCTTTGACTCCTTCCTAGAGAGCTTTGCCTCCCTGCCTCTGAGGGGTCCCCAACCCCCCAATATTCCAGGCAGGTTATGCCACTTTGTCAACAGATGACATCAGATAACAGCAGAAGATTGGACTTTGTCCATTGTAGGAGAGGGGTGCAAGCTTCATTTTCACAGCATGCCCCCTCCTACAATTCTAAAGCAATTCAATTCACAAACCTCTGCAGACAATCTGCTAGATCGCGAGGTCTCCACACTTCTTGCCCAAAAGGCAATAGAGGAATTACCCATTCTTCAACGGGGTGCAGGGTTCTACTCCCCCTATTTTCTTATTCCAAAGAAAACAGGAGCACACAGACCCATTCTAGACCTCAGAGAATTGAACAAATATCTGTTTCAAGAGAAATTCTAAATGATTTCTCTAGGAACTCTTCTGCCATACCTTCAAAGCCAGGATTGGCTTTGCTCTCTAGACTTAAAGGATGCATACACTCACATTCTCATCCATCCAGATCACAGGAAATTTTTATGTTTCCATTTTAGGGGAAAACATTTCTAGTACAGGGTTCTTCCTTTTGGTCTGGCTTCAGCACCAAGAGTATTCACGAAATGCATGGCAGTAGTAGCTGCATTTCTACGAACCCTGGGGATTTTCGTCTTCCCCTACTTAGACGACTGGCTCATTCGAGCCCCTACAGTTGCAGAGGCCAGCACTGCACTCTCCCATACAATGCAAATCCTCCAATACTTGTGATTGGTAATAAACTTCCCAAAATCTCAACTAGTTCCATCCCAATGCCTAGAATTCATAGGAGCCTGTCTAGATACCACACAGGCAAGGGCTTTCCTTCCACAAGCCCGGTGTCTTTGCATAATGCAACTAGCTTCTCAAGCAGATGTCAAATCCTCCCTCACTGCTCGAGAGCTACTGCAGTTACTGGGACATATGGCATCCACAGTTCATGTAGTCCCATATGCTCACCTCTACATGCGAGCAGCTCAGTGGACCCTCTCCACACAGTGGACACAGGCCACGGGTCATTTGTTGGACAGAATAACAATCTCTCAACGACTAATTTTGTCCCTCCAATGTTGGCAATCACTAGAAAATCTGACAGTGGGGTCTCCTTTCCATCAACCCCTCTTTCAGGCCACCCTAACAACAGATGCATCACAGGTGGGTTGGGGAGCACACCTGAATCATCTCTCTACCCAGGGCACCTGGACTCCACAGGAGGTTGGTTTACATATAAACCTCCTGGAATTAAGAGCAATCTATTTAGCTCTTCGAGTATTCCACACCCAGCTCAGCTACAAGACAGTCCTAGTCCAGACGGACAATCAAGTAGCCATGTTCTATGTGAACAAGCAGGGTGGAACAGGCTCTCTGTCGTTATGCAACAAAGCTTTACGACTGTGGGCCCTCGCCAGAGAGCATCAAATTCACCTTCTAGTGGTATATCTTCCAGGCATTCAAAATCTTTGGGCAGACAAACTCAGTCGAGTACTGCTGCCTCACGAGTGGTCCCTCCACCTAGACCAGGTGGCAAAGATATTTCATCTCTGGGGCACTCCAGATATAGACCTCTTTGCAAGTCCACTGAATGCCAAACTTCCCCGGTTCTGTTCCAGGATTCCGGCTCACAACTGTCAGGCAAGGGATGCCTTCCTCCTTCACTGGGGTCAGGACTTCCTTTATGCCTTCCCACCCGTTCCCCTCATCCCCAAAACACTCTTCAGGCTTCAGAGAGACATAGCACCACGATGGCCATGCCAAACGTGGTATTCCCTGCTTCTACATCTCTCTCAAGCGGCACCTCTGGAGTTAGGGCATGCTCCATATCTCCTTTCCCAGGAGAACAGGACGCTATGGCACCCGAATCCCCAGTCCCTGCACCTCACGCCTGGTTGCTGAAGGCTTAGACCTCTAAGATTTCAACCTGTCCCAACAGGTAAAAGATATCCTTCAGGCTTCTAGGAAACTTTCCACAAGAAGATCTTATGCCTTCAAGTGGAAACGTTTTACTATATGGTGCTCCAAGAAGGGATTAAACCCCCTGGTCATACCCTTATAATCGATACTAGAGTATCTCCTTCACTTATCGAATTCTGGTTTAAAGACCAATTTGGTAAGAGTCCATCTTAGTGCAATTGCAGCTTATAAGTCTCTAAATGGACAACCAATTTCCTCTCATCCACTCATATCAAGATTTATGAGAGGCCTTTTATTAACTAAACCTCCCATCAAGCCACCACCGGTGGTATGGGATCTAAATCTAGTTCTCGGGCAGCTCATGAAGCCGCCTTTTGAACATTTGGCCACTACAGCCCTTAGTTTTTGACCTGGAAGGTCATCTTCCTAATTGCAATCACCTCTGCCCGTCGCATTAGTGAATTGCTTGCATGCTTTAGTGGCTGATCCTCCTTATACTAGGTTTCATCATGATAAGGTTGTTCTTCGAACTCACCCACACTTTATGCCAAAGGTGGTTTTGCCTTTTCATTTAAATCAATCAATTTATCTTCCTGTATTTTTTCCGAGGCCTCACGCCTCTAATGCAGAAAGAAACCTTCATACTTTGGATTATAAAAGGGCCTTAGCCTTTTACATACAAAGAACACAGCAACATAGAAAGTCCTCACAACTTTTTATAGCTTTTGACCTTAGTCATTTGGGACTTCCAGTCTCCAAAAGAACCATGTCACAGCTCATAATGTGAGAGCCATGGCAGCTTCTATGGCTAATCTCCACTCTGTGTCTATCGATGACATTTGTCGAGCAGCCACCTGGGCTTCGGTACACACCTTCACAGCCCACTACTGGATAAAGCCTCCCGTTGGGATGCCTTCTTTGGCCAAGCTGTTCTTCAAAATCTCTTTCACACCTAAATCAACTCCTACCCACCAACCCTGGTAGGATGCCAGAGATCCATGGGCGGAGGTGGAGCCCTTTCACAGGGGCACACAACTTCTGGGGTCTCTCCCTGGCATCTGGAGCTAGGGAGTCCCCATATGTGAAGACTACATTCCTGCTTGTTCCTGGAGATAGCATAGTTACTCACCTGTAACAGGTGATCTCCAGGAACAGCAGGAATTTAGTCTTCACAACCCACCCACCTCCCCTAGGAGTTGTCTCTCTATCTCTTTGTCTCTTTCCTCTCTCCCTCTATCCTTTCACTCAGCTACAAACTTAACTGAAGAGGGACAGTTGGAAAGGCGGGAAGGCAGCGCGCATGTGCTGAGGGATGCTCCCAAAGGCGTTCCTATTGGACGCTGGGGAGCGTTCCCACGCAGGCTCTGTCGGTACCGACGATGCCCATATGTGAAGACTAAATTCCTGCTGTTCCCGGAGATCAGCTGTTACTGTTGAGTAACTACGCTTTCTCACATCCCTAGATATGGCCAAGGCCTATTTCCACATTCATACCTGCGAGGATCAGCAGCACTTCCTCTGTTTCAACGTTCTCGGCTCTCATTTTCAGTTCACTGCTCATCCTCTCTGAGGACATTCTCAAAGGTCATGGTGGTGGCTGCCACAGTGCTGAGGTGCGAGAGGAGCTGTGTTCATCCATATCTGGACGACTGGCTCATCCAAGCCAGGTCACAGTCAGAATCATCTTGTTTTGGCCCGAGAGGTACAGTTCCTGGAGAGTCTTGGCTGGGTGATCAACCACTTGCAGCCTTCCTAGTCACTGGAATACATGGGAGCACAGTCTGACAACATATAGGCCAGGTTTTCCTACCCAAGGAGCGTGAAGAAGCTGTTGTCTTAGCCGGCAGCTTTCTAGGCACAGCAGACTCCCAGAGTTTGGGATTACTTGCAGATTCTCGGCTTGATGGCAGCATCAGTTGAAATGGTTCCGTGGGCACGAGTTCATATGAGACTGCTGCAGAGGTCCTTGCTGTCTCGCTGGTCTCCAAGCTCTTAGGATTTTGAGGCCAGGTTTCCACTCCCTCCCTCCTTTTGTGGTGTCCAGCCTGTATTGCTGAAGGCACCCCCAGCATCTGAGGAAGGGCATGCCACAAGAGGAGCCTTTGTAACTCCTCTTGTCGACAGATGCCTGCCAGGGGAGCCCATTGCAAAAGCCAAACAGCTCAGGGCCAAGAGGCGGCATGGCCTGTTAACCACTTTGAGTCCGGGGCCATTCATTAGGCCCTTCTACAGCTTCAGTTGTTAGTTTGGGGCAGAGTGATCTGTGTGTTCTCAACAATGCCGCAGCGGTGAAGTATATCAACTGGCAAGGGGGCACGAAGAGTGTTGGAGTGGCCTTGAAGATGAACCTCTTGTTCTCCTGGGTGGAAAGGACCCTTCTAGATCTCTCAGCACAGCACATTGTGGGCATTGACAATATGGAGGTGGACTTCCTTAGTAGCCACTCCCTCAATTCTGGGAAGTAGGAAATGAACCAGTTGGCGTTTCAGCAGATTCTGAGTCTCTGGCATCATCCTGAGATTGTTCTGATGGCGACCCAGTCCAATGCCAAAAATGCACAGGTTCTTCAGTTGCCACAAGGAAGCAGACTCTGAGGACATCGATGCACTGGTTCAGCCTGGCCAAAGCAGTGTCAAGGGAGGTATATGGACCTTTGCCTGGTTGGATTTCAGGAGAGTCTTCTCCAGCATCTCGATTATTAATTCTTTTCACACGTCAGACTGTTTATTTGTGCTGTTTACAGGCCCATATAAGGGAGATGCAGCCACCAAGTTTACTCTGGGGTGCTGGATCAAGACGATTGCCTCAGTGCATCTGTTGCGGAAACAGCCAGTTCCAGAGGGTTTGCTTGCGCATTCCACTCAGGCACAGGCATCATCCTGGGCCAAGCATAGCTCAGTCACGCACTCCAACATTTGTCGGGTGGCAGCATGGGAGTCACTTGCCACTTTTGTCAAGCATTACCACTTGGATGTCCACTCTTGGGCAGACATGGTCTTTGGCTCAGAGGTCTTGAAAGCTACTGTGTCTTTTTCCTACCCAGTGGAGTCATAACTTTGCTGTGTCCCACTTGTCTGGACTGATCTAGCAGAACGATATGGAAGATTACTTTTTATTTACTGAATAATGCCCTTTCCTTGAGTCCTGCTAGACCAGTCGAGGACCTGCCTTGTGACCTGTATGGTCTGCTGTGTTTCTCTGTGGTTGGCCCTATGGGTCCAAGTCCTCTTGACAGGCCTTCTGTCTAAAGATGATCCTGTACATATTTATGGTTCCTTGTTCTGCTGAACCTTGTTATCCTCATTGAGATTGTGTGCTGTCAGGGATTCTTGACTATGTGCTTGGGTACAATACTGAGGCGTGCCCCTAGCTGCATCAGCTGGTGTAGCAGGACAAGGATTCTTTCCACTCTGTAGTAAGGGGACACAACCCACTTGTCTGGACTAGTCTAGCAGGACTCAAGGAAATGCTATTGCCCTGTAAGTAAAATGTCACCTTAGTAAAATTTGTCCTTTGTTTTACTAGGGTGAACCTGATAAACGCAGTGACTCATTAAAATGAGGATCTTATAATAAGATTTGTAGCCATAAAGAGGGTAATTTTATAACAGGTTGTGTAGTCAGGAGGCACCAGGTAAATGCCTATTTTAAGTCTGTTTTATAGAGACATATAGGTGCCTCTGTGTCTTTTATAGAATACCCTAACAAAACTAAGAGATGAACCCTAAGCCCTACAGACATCCTAAAGAAACATTTTTTTGTTGGATCATTTGCCTTGAAAAGAATACTCCTCTCTAATGGCAAATCCTCCTTTTTATTCTGTTTTAAAAGAGGGAACTCTCCCTCATAGCACCACACCAATGTATAATTACATAATTATCCTCAGACAATATAAACCAAGAAGAAATGTTCTGAAAAGTACTTAGCTGCAGTGAGTATTTCACTTTCATCAATCGCCTACAGAAAACTGCAGATCCACCGCCGATTGCCGGCATCCAACGGTATTAACTCCGTTGATCCTCAACAAGTCCCTCTCCTAGATTCAGCAGTAATCCCAAGCAGTCAATTCTGTAGCTACTATTACTCTTCAGATTCCTCTCACTTAGAATCATCACATAAGCAGAACAGAACTCATTTCAGTGACGTAGGAGAAACTGTACACAACGTCGTGTTTCAAACCTTGACACTCCTCCTTCGTACAAAATATGTCATTATCCCACTTCCTGTTCTTCCGCTCTTATAATCAAACCCTGATACCGTGGTCACAGGTCTAGGCTCTCATTGGCTGTTCATTGCGAATCAATTCAGTTAACCAAGCTCCACCAATCTAGGGCTAAATTCAGACCTCCAGGTGTTACTGTTCGCAATCGATAGATCCATGATTGTTCCTTGTATTGCAAACGGGATAACCGATCCCCTCCACGCGAGTGTTCCGGGACAAAATCAAGTATTCGCCATGTCAACTCCTGAAATGAATGATTAAACTCCTGACAGTGGTGCTGAAAGAACTCTAGTATTAATTCTAGATCGATGCTCCTGTAATCTTCATAGAACGTGATGTCCTCCCAACATAATTCTTCCGGCAAGGACAAGTTATGACATAAATCACAAAGTTGCTCAAACAGGTAGTCCGATAGTGACTGAAACTTCTAATCCCTGTCATCGGATCCTCCTAATCTGGACCTTCCAAAGTAGTGGTACAAAAATCACAGGAGCCATCCCGATAATGTCCTTTCTCAGAAAGCTCCATAGTATCTGGTTTTGTATGTATTATTAAATCAACTATATTCCTCCCTCGCTGAAACACCAGCATCAAAGTTTTTCTGAAGCAAGGGTGCAGGGCCAAAATAGACCAGTGTTTCTTCAAGATATCCATTATCAATTAAGAATTAGGCATATATGGTAAAACCCCTATGTAAGATACAGTTTCACCACCACTTTGGTTAGAGGGAACTTCAGCCCTCTCGTCCCACCATTCAGGGTGATTGAAGCGTGCTCTTTTGCATGCCCTCCTAATCACTCCTGGTGGATAGCCTCTTTCTACCAATCGTATCCTCAGATCTTTGGCATGCTTCTTAAATTGTTCAAGTGTAGAGCAAAGCAATCGTAACCGAATAAACTGTCCTACCGGTAAACCCCTGTGAAGGGGTCCCGGATGATAACTATAATAATGCAAAAAAGCATTTCTCTGTACAGGTGTTCGATATAGTGTGGACTGTAACGTAGTGCCCTGTTTATATATCAATAAATCTAAGAATTCTATAGACTCCAAACTATATTTTGTTACAAATTGTAAATTCATGTTCACTATATTAATCCAAGTGTAAAACTCCAGTAATTGGGATTCAGTACCTGTCCACTGAAAAAAGATGTCATCCAAAAACCGAGTCCACTTTAAAATATAGCGGAACCACATTGACATGTAGATGAAACCTTTTTCAAATTGTGCTATATATAAAGTCGCTATTGACAGTGCCACTGTGACACCCATAGCAACCCCATGGGTCTGTAAATAATAACTACCATCAAAGAGAAAAAATGTTTCCTTCAAAACTATTTTCAAAATTTGTATGACAGATTCTTTTGGTAACCGAACAGGTAGATAAAGCGGTAAATCTTCCACCATAGCTAGAGCTGCATCTTGGTCTATGTTTGTATATAGAGCCGTAACGTCCATCATCACCAATAACATAGAAGAGCAATCCAAACGTTGTTGACATAACAGAGAAAGGAAATGAAATTAGTCCTTCACAAAAGATGGGATTCTTTCAGTTAATGGCTGTAAAAAAATATCACAAAACTGTGATAGAGGCTCTAAAAGAGAGCCCCTACAAGAAACTATAGGACGACCTGGAGGACTGGTTAAGCTCTTATGTATTTTAGGGAACATGTATAAAATCGGTGTAACCGGATGTTTTTTATTCAAAAAATCATATTCATGGCACGTAATCCAATTGGAAACATAAGCCTGAGTAGTATACGTCTTAATTTGAGAACTCAAAAATGGGGAAGGATCCTCCTCCAACAACCTGTAATATTTCCCATCCGATAAATGAGCTACCACTGTCTGAATGTATCTTGCTATCTCCAGGAACAAGCAGGAATGAGTCTTCACATATGGGTACGTCGGTACCGACGGAGCCTGCACGGGAATGCTGCCCAGCTTTCAATCAGAAAGCTTTTGGCAGCATCCCTCGCGCCTGCGCAGTGACTTCCCGCCTTCTCCACAGCCTCTCTTAAGTTTTCGTTTTTCCGCGGAGCCGGCAGGATGTCCTCCTGTCACGGCAGAAACTTTTCTTTTTAATTGCTTTAATTACTTTAGTTTTTTTGTTTTCTTGTGGTCGCGGCTATATTTCCCGCTACCACCGGTACCGCCGGTGGTTTTTTGACTAAATTCTGTAAAACATTTCTTCAGTTTTTTTGCCTTAACTTCTTAGGCCTACTAGGCCTTTTCATTATGGAGCCTTCTTTTCCTAAGAAGTGCATCCGATGTGGAAACACCTGTTTCTTTTTAGACACCAATAGTTGGTGTCTCAACTGTGTGGGTCCTGACCCTTTTTCCTCTGACTTGTCAGGAGATAATTTTGTGAGGAAACCTTCAGTATTTAGAGTTTCCCTCGATACCGTTTTTTCTTCGGCAGTGAGGGTACCCGGTTTCTCTACTTCACATTCACAGGATCAGGTAACCCAAAAACAGTCTATTAAGACTAGTCAATGCTTGAGTGGTATGTCCCATGCCCAGCATGGTGACGGCTCCGGCCTTACCCTCAAGAATCCATTGGCATTACCCCTGCGGGAGTCTTCGGGCTCCAAAGCATTAAAGGGGTTTCAGGATGTTCCTGGGGCTCACCCCTCACAGAACATGCCTGAGCCATGCGCGGGGGTGGTATCCGCTTCGAGCGGTACCGAGCCTCCGGCATCGGCACCGGTGTCGAGTATTCCACTCTTCACCAGGGATCGTCATCGGGCATCCTCGGTACCTTCGGGACCAATCGATACGCACCGCATTGACTTCCCTCAATCTCAGCCATGCTCCGGGACGGTACCGGCGTCGATCGGTTCCGATACCCTAGCATCGGCATCGGGGTGGATAGGTGCTCATCGGGTATCCTCGGTACCGTCGGTATCGATCGATGTAACCCAGGCTGCCTTAGTGGTATCGGCATTGCTGATACTGCCACCGGCATCGGAACTGTTGAGACATGCATCGATAGTCTCACTCTCTTCGATGCCGAGTCTTGAGTCGATATCGAGTCTCGAGGACTGCGTACCGACGCATCCCGGAACCGACTCCTGTCGTTTCCAGATAGGCAGTTCCGAAGATCCTAGCCATAACTCCATCATGATCTCGGTACCACTACAGCAGTTCCCGATGGCTACTTCACCTGCTAGTCCTTTATCAGTATCGATGTTGATGCCTGTTCTTGCACTGATGCCTAGTTTGGAACCGATACCTGGCATTGGTGCAGTACCCTGTACGTCCTCTGATGCTCAGGCTCTTTCTTTAGCCTTACCAGGGATGGTTCCCATAGGAGATCAGTCTTTCCAGGCTTTTCTCCGGGATATGGCAACCTTTCTTAATATTTCTATCCCTGGTTGTGATCCTACTCATGGCTCACCGGCACAAATGGAAAATATAAACTTTCCTTTACATCCTGCTCTGCAGGATCTCCTTCTCAGGGTTTGGAAATCGCCCTTACGACTTCCTCAAGTTTCTACAGACATTGAGGTTCGGTACCGAGTGCCACCCTCTCTAGGGTTCCAAAAGCCTCAACTTTCTCATCGTTCCCTTGTAGTGGAATCGGCACTGAGGAAAGTTAAGAGCAAGAAGAAGCATTCTTCTTTTCCGCCAGGTCGTTCTTCAAGAACACTCGATGCTTTTGGCCGTCAGGCCTTCCAAAACTCTATGCTGGCTTCCAGAGTTCTCTCATATATTTTTCACATGAGTCTAACACTCCAGGAAGTCACAGAGAAATTGTCTCTCTTGACCCCTTTTTTACCAGAACCCAAGGCTACTGATTATTCCTTGCTCATCAATCACAGACGGAATATATCCTGGTTCCTGTCTCGTGCTTCTATAGATTCTTTTGAGTCCGTTAGCAGATCCTCTGCTATTGCCATTGCAGCACGTCGCAGAGCCTGGCTTGAGGCTTCAGACTTGAGCAAACGGGCACAAACTATACTAGCTCATTCTCCTTGTACAGGCGAAGGTCTTTTTAATAAGGAGGCTTTACGTCAGGTTGCTCAATGCTCCACTGACTCTTCTTCCACTAGAAACCATTCTACGCCACCTCCTTCTTCAAATAGTAGGAAATGTCCTACCAAACCTTCTTTCCCTAAGAAAAGAAAGTTTCATTCATCTCCTGCCCATCATTCGGCTGTACCTAAACAAGGGACGCCTCAACCTAGTCTGAAGTCCTCCAGTTCTGGCCAGTCTCCGCATTCCCAGCAACCATAGGGACCGGGAATTGTAACTTACACTTTACTTCTACATCTTAGAAGTTTCTTCACTGTGCTTTTCTTTTTCAGTGTACTAACCTGTCAAAAAAATTATTTTGTTCAGGAACTACACACTTCTCCTCTTCTAGCTCTCTAGAAGAGCAGTTGCAACTATCACCTGATAGTTTCTATCCCAACTGAACATTTTTTCCTTCAGTTGACTTACCCCATGGGTACGTCACCCTCCAACTACTTGAGGGCTACCATACTGAACTGCTTCTCTGGCAAGCTCGTTCCCCAGACAGGGAGAAGAGATATCCCCTCTTTTTCTTGTCTGTTTTTCTTTATTCAGCACAGGACAATCTCTCTGCTGTTTCCGTCAGCAGCTCTGCCTGCAGGAGTTACAGTAATTGTATTACTGGGACTTTTTCCAAGTTCCAGTCCCTTGTTCAAAATTTTGTCTAGCCTCAGTAGTGATTCCAAGCTATCTTGGATCCTCCTCCTCGTTTAGGCTTTCTCACATTATTCTAACCATCTCCTTTCCTAGGATATGGCAACATACCTGACTTTCAGTCAGTTTATCTCATAGCTCTCCTGCACAATGCTCTCTGCAGTCTTCAGAGAAGCTTTCTACTATGAGGGCCTTGCTATAGAGCATTGACCTTGTCTCTGAAGTTCCTCTATTATTAGAGAAAAACTTATAAACCCTTCCTATATCTGTGAGGGTTCTCCACACCCCCTCTAGCTTGGGGTGTTAACACGAGATATCAGTTCTTCTGAGTGAAAATCCAAGGCATCTACCATGTCAGTGTTCTGTGGAACTCCCGCCTTGTTCCTTACAGATTCATATCTTCATCTGTTCTCACGCGAACATCACGGTTATCTCATTGGATTGCCTTCTGGCATCCCTCAACCCACGAAAATAGATTCTCTATACATATCCCAAGTGGGCTCACCCTCTTGTAGAACGCAGAATCTTTTTCTTTTATATTCCCCATGTACAATTATGGGGCTGGGTGGTAGACATATATCTTCAATCTCTTGTCTTGTATGTAGCATCTCCATATAATATGCATCACAGAGACATGGCTCAACCCTACCGACAACGTACTACTCAACCAACTAGTACCGGACAACTACTCAGCGTACAACTGCCCACGCACCCACAAGCGTGGAGGAGGAGTCCTGATAATAGCAAAAACAAAACTAAAGTTCAAGACACTGAGCTTCACCGATACACAGCAATGTAACACAATTAGCATCAAGAACAAGAACATTGCAATCTGCCTAACCTACAGAGCACCCAGAGCTCCACCCGACGAACTAGCCCTCACACTCGAAGAAGCCTGTGCCATAACAACAAACAGCAAACCAGCACTACTGATTGGAGACTTCAACCTCAAGTCCACCAATGCCAAGGACGCAGAGGCCTTCCTGCAAGCAATGAACTCACTTCAATTCACACAGATAGTCAATGCTCCAACGCACAGACATGGATCATCCCCAGACCTCATCTTCGCATCCAATTACCTAACATCAAGAGACCTAATTTCGCCACCCACCATTACCCCAGTGCCATGGTCTGACCATTACTTAATCGAGACAAAACTGCTAACTCAAGAGGACCAGACAAACGAAAGAGCTAGCATCTCACACACACAAAGACGATTCAAGCATTTCGACAGGGACGAATTCATACAAGACACAATACAACACTTGAACATTACCACAGACGACCTGGAGGAACAAGTTTCCAGCTGGAACAGCATTTTAGCTAACGCCGCCAAACCATCTGGCGGCGGGACCGAGAAACAACACCACAACAAGAGACAAACAAACCATGGTACTCAGCAAAAATACGACAGGAAAAGAGGGAGCTCAGGAAGATTGAACGGAGGTGGAGAAAAAACAAAGCAGCTGTCGACCAACATCTCTACCTAACAAAGCAAAAACAATACAACGAACACATCAACCAATCAAAGAGGGAATTCCACACAAACATGATAAAAACTTCCATCAACAAACCCAGAGAGCTTTTCGAAATAGTAAAGATCCTCACAAAAGAGCAAACAACAGAAGGGGAAATACAAGTCGATACACAGGAATTCGCCGACCACATCAAAAACAAATTTCACTCCACAAAGCGAACAACACCTAGTGGGACCACCAGGACGGACGTACACCCCAGAACCTGGGGCACATTCTACTCACCCTCAACAGAACAGATATCCCACATCATTTCTACAATCAACACAAGCACTGCTCCTACAGACCCGTGCCCAGTGTCATGGGTCAAAGCCACCAAATCCAGCCTCATCCCCACAATACATAAAATGGTACACAACTCGCTCACTCAAGGAATTATGCCAAAGCAACTAAAGCTTGCCTCAGTAAGACCTATCGCAAAGAAAACAACTCTCGACAAAAAGATCCAGCAGCATACCGACCAATCTCCAGCATACCCTTCCTCGCAAAAATCATCGGAAAAAAACGGTTCAACTACAACTTCAGGAACACATCGACAAACACGAAACACTCGATGACAACCAACATGGATTCCGGCCCAACCATGGAGTCGAAACGCTACTGATCTACCTCTTCGACAGCATCCTAAGAACAATTGACAACACCAGGAATGGAATCATAATGATCTTCATTGACATCTCCTCAGCCTTCGACACAGTAGACCACAACACCCTCCTGGAAAGACTAAAGAACACTGGTATACATGGTATCACATTGAAATGGTTCCACTCATACCTAACCGAAAGACAACTACAGGTCAAGCTGGGACACAACACCTCCCGACCCATAAATGTCCAACAAGGAGTACCTCAAGGATCCGCACTCTCAGCACTCCTATTTAACATCTACATCCAACCAATATGCAACATCATGAAAGAGAAAGACATTCAATACACAATATATGCAGACGACATCATGATATACACCCCGATATCAATCGACAACCCGGACTTCTCCAAGATAACAGACTGCCTCACCCAAATGGCGAGTTGGTGTCAAAACAACAACCTCGCAATAAACTACAACAAGACCGAAGCTTTAATCATCCCTCGGAACCAAAGCTTCATACACCCACCAAATATAATGATACAAAGCACTACCATACCAATAAGATCAGAAGTGAGATACCTCGGAGTTACTCTGGACAACAAACTCAATCTCAAGCCTCACATAAACAAAACAATCCAAAAAGCCTACTACAAGATGCGAATCATCAGGAGACTAAAACCGCTCCTCGCCCCAGAACACTTCCGTACCGTCTGTCAAGCACTGATAACCCCACTACTGGACTTCTGCAATCCGATATACCTTGGACTACCGAAACAAACCCTCAAACCACTCCAACTGGCACAAAACACAGCAGCACGAATCATATCAGGAACCGCACGACAGGAGCACATCACACCCACCTTAAAGGACTTACACTGGCTTCCAATCCATGCACGAATCAGATACAAAACAATCATAAACCTATTTAAGATAAAACAGCACACATCAGCAAACAGCCTGCACACCCTCATACAACCAGACACCAGTTCACGTCCCAGAAGAAAAACATACACACAACCGAGTCAGCACCCCAAGTGAATACAAACACACACGCAAGGACACAACAGACAGAGCACTCTCCATGGCCGCTCCACAATATGGAACAATCTACCGGACGATCTAAGAGCTACTACAGACCTCAAGGACTTTAGAAAACAACTGAAAACCATGCTGTTCATAGAACACTATGGACACATCACATAACCTCAGAAAATGTATAACAGCGCATGATACTGCCTAAATAATGAATGTATATGTTTTTTGCACCACTGTATATAGCCCACTCTGTACATAGCTCATACCAATCCAGCACACAATACAACACACACTCAACTTCACCCTCACTGCATGTATAACACACTCACTTTACTCGATTGTTTGCTGTGATACCACCTTGATTATTAAGATAAGGCGGTTTAGAAATACTGTTAATTAAATTAAATTAAATATATGTCTACATACCTATATCATTACTCTGGTGGTGCTAAACCATGCCCCACAAATTTACATATATCTAGGTTTATCATATCTTTGTATATATATATATATATATATATATATATATATTTGATATCTATATTTCACCACCCATATCCTAATATACACATCTGGACATATGTATATTTATATATATATATATATATATATATATATATATATATATATATATATATGAATATATATATATATTCCAGCCACATATATATATCCCTATGTATATGTGTTTGATGGGGGGCTTCTTAAGGGTTGGTCTGTCTTATACACTATCACCCTTACTGTCTATACTACATGATTTACCTCCTAGAGGTTTTAGACAGTCTGTCGCCCTACGTCCCATACCATATTAAGATACAGAAACTGTTAGGCACCAATAACCACTTTGGTGCTAACATCTTCCATTTTTTCTTTATATCCTTGAAGCATCAAGCTTCAATATTTTTCCTATCTCTCGCCAGCTCGGAAAAACAGTGTACATCTTTATCTTCGAGTACACAACTGTTTTCCGTGGGAATAGGGGTTTTCCAGTCCCCCTCTTCCCGCCAGGACTGGGCTAGTTCTCCAACTCCGTCAGTCTTCTTCCTTTAGTCCTCAATGTTAATGATGCCTAAAGGAGTTTTCAGCTTTTCCCATAAAGCTTTCCATTGAAGACCTGACGTCTACTCCTATCCAGTTGACACCTGGATCATCTACTACCTCCAGATCTGGACCTTCATCCTCACTACTGAGAGGTCACCTTGAAGATTCCGCCACTGCTTATCCAGTAGACTCCATCATGCTTTCTACTTCCTACAATACAGTAAGTAAGCTGCATATTTTAAGTGTACATTAAATGTGTTTTAATGCTACTCATCATATCTACCAAGGACTCCTGTAGTCTGTAGAACCCTCTAGTCCTTGACTATGCTGTTTCTTTCCTCACAGCTCCTTTATTGTCAACTCCTACCCTCCATCCCACATTGGATGCCGGGGATTCCTGGAGAAAAAATGCACCCCTGATCCAGGCACTTGCATTTTTATGGGATCTCCCCCTGGCATCTCCAGCTAGGGAGTCCCCATATGTGAAGACTCATTCCTGCTTGTTCCTGGAGATAGCACAGTTACTTACCTGTAACAGGTGATCTCTGGGAACAGCAGGAATTAGTCTTCACAACCCTCCCACCTCCCCTAGGAGTTGCATCTTTTTTATTTTTTTCCTTTTCTCTCCTCGCCTTTGTCTCAGCTCTGAAACTCAACTGAAGAGAGGCTGTGGAGAAGGCGGGAAGTCACTGCGCAGGCGCGAGGGATGCTGCCAAAAGCTTTCTGATTGAAAGCTGGGCAGCATTCCCGTGCAGGCTCCGTCGGTACCGACGTACCTATATGTGAAGACTAATTCCTGCTGTTCCCAGAGATCACCTGTTACAGGTAAGTAACTGTGCTTTATCTTGCAGTACAGTGGCTCCTCCTTTGTCTGCCCGATGAATATATAAATCGGATTGCGTCCGTAATGATCGCAGAGCACGCCACTGAACTGTGGTCAAATTGGAAAATGTAGCTGGTAGCTTATTTTCCAATTTAGTTAAATCCTGTAAGACAAGACTTTGAAAAGTAGAGATGGCTGGATCTACTGGTCCTGGTGGAAGCCATTTCGACCGAGTCCTACAAACCGAATCATCCTGAACAAGTGGATGTGAAGTGGTCGCAAAAAAATGAGTCGCCTGTATCTTACGGAAAAACCGATGTAAAGCAATCCGCGTCCTAAAGGCATCATACTTTAATGAAGGGACAAAAGATAGACCCAAATCCAAAACGTCTAAATGAGCCTGAGGTAAAGCCTTCAATGACAAATCTATCACTGTTACTTTACATAAGAGTGGGTCTTTGCTCCCCTCCGAATACCAGCATTGTTCATTGTGGGTTTGTTTTTATAAAAAATTTTGTATAATTGATATTTTTAATGGGGGTATGTAATATGTATTGAGTTAGTATTATGTTATTTTGAAATTATGAAAGTAAAATAAATTTTATTAAAGATTTGTAATGTTATGATGAATTGGATTATAAAAGAATAAATCTTTATTAAAAATTTGTAATGAATGTGTTTGTTGGCACTCTGATATTAAATTAATTTGTGAACATATAAAGTATTGAATTATATGTATAATTGATGTTAGTGAATTTATAAGTTTCTCCGTTGAACTGTATTCATGTTATGTTTGATTATTTGCAACTTTATGGTGATTTGCTTTAAGTCAAAATGAAAAATGACATTTATGGCATTATGCCAGATGAGATTTGTTGGAAGTTTGCTGCGTATGCGGATGATATCCTGATTTTCCTTTCTAACCCTTAATCTTTCATAAGGGATCTTCTAAATGTTGTGAACTACTTTTCATTCTTCTTCGGATTTAAGGTCAATTGAGGTAAGAGTGAGGTTCTACCGCTTAATAATCTTGCCATGCAGAAAGATATGGAGGAGTTTTCCTTCCAATGGGTGTTGCAAGGTATAAAATACCTGGGTATGCAATTTTGCCCAGTGCAGGAAGAGACTATTAAAAATAATTGTTGTTGTATTTTGACTGATTTAAATGTTTCACTGCAATGATGGTTTCCCTTATGGATGTCCTGGCGGGGAAGATTGGATACAATCAAAATGATAGTGCTCCTCAGTGTGGTTTGTAAGCTGGGTATGTTGCCGGGTTTTTGTAAGCTGTGTTTCTTTATCCAGTTAGATAGGATCCTAGTGAATTATTTATGGAAAGGTAAAAGGCCATGTATTGCTCTGGCTAAATTGAAATGATCAAGGGATAAGGAGTGTGTGGGTTTTCCTGACTTCAAAACCTATCATACTGTGTCACTTTTAAGAGCTGGGATGGAATGGGTTCTAGGAGTCTCCTTGTCACCATGCTTTAAAATGGAGAAAGAATTACTCCCTCCTTTTCGGATATCTGCTCTTCCTACAATGATTATTGCAGCATCTAAACTGGGAGTGTCACTCATTAATAGGCTGTTAAAGCTATTGACTTTGTAAGATACCTTATTCCATGTCAGCAGCATCATTCCTTTGGTATAATTCACTTGTGCGGGTCAATGGGCGAAAACCTTTTTTGGAAGGGATGGATAGAAAAGATATATTTTCTGTAAGTCGGTTGTTTTGTGGAGGGCATAGAGTTAATCAGGAAACATTGATAGAAGATTTTGGGCTCTAAGTACCACAGGCGACTAAACTAGATTGCTTGGTTTGGCGCTTGGCACTGGACTCCCCATGGTCAGACAGGGTGTGTCCTATATCCAATCTCTATGATGACTGCCATAAATCAAAAGTGAATGGAAAGCTGATATCATATTTTTATAAGTTCCTTACTGTAGGTTGAATGATGGCACCTCCTTAATGGGCCTTTGTAGGACCTGCGAGTATGATGCAGTTATTCCCCCAGACACATTAAGATGGAATGTCTTTTGGGGTCACACTGTGAGACCGACCATGTTGAGTAGTCTGGCACAATCGCTATATTTTGTTGTGCATTGGGCAGTCTGGACTCCCATACATATGTTCAGGGCTGGCCTGAGGGAAGCCAGTTGGTTGGCATTGCTCGACAATGGTTGGTGTACTGATGCATATGTTATTTGAATGTCAATGTATAAAGCCCTTCTGGGATGGGGTCTAGGAGTTTGTATGTCAGGTTTTCAAACTAGACATAACATTAACATTGCAAGTAGTCCTCTTTAGGTCCTTATGCAAGCAAATTATTCTTGAGAAATGTGCTAGGTTTCTATTTGATATTCTGATATCTGTTGCTTTACAACACATTTTACGTAATTGGAAAGACTTGTCTTCTTTAAATGTTACCTTTTGGTGGCATGCGATTTGTATAATAAGGAAAATGGAAGTTGCTGCAGCAGTTTAATTTCAATGTATTGATAAGGTAGAGAGAATTTGGAGATCTTTGGATGCATATCTCACTGGTATTTGATCCTTCTGTAGGTGATGTTTCTCCAGGAACAAGTAGGAAGTCAGTCCTCACATATGGGTGGTGATGGCGCTGACAGAGCCTGCGTGGAAGCATCTCCCCAGCTTTCAAAGAAAGCCTTTGGGAGATGCCACCATGCATGCGTGGTCCCCTTCCTGCCCAAGGGTGCCATCTTGCTCAGTCTCCTTTTTTCCGCATAGCCCAGCAGACGTGTGACTGTTTCCCCGGAAAAAGTTGATATTTTCTCTTAGTTAATTCTTTCTCTCCGGCCTCAGCTGATCCCTTTCCCAGCCCTGAGTTCGCTTGCCTCAGCACTGCGTCCTCAGGCCCGTGAATTTTCTCTTCAGCGTGATTCACATCCTTTCCTGCTAGCAGTTCCTCAGGTCTTTGACCTTGCTGGAGCCCTTTTTCCCCCGATGTCCAATAGCTTTAAAAAGTGTGATCGGTGCTCCAGTAATTTTTCTATCACCGACACACATGACTGCTGTCTCCATTGTCTCTGTCCCGACCATGACCCAGAGATTTGCGGGTTCTGCAACAGGCTGACCCCCAAAGAAGTCAAAAGTAGGCAGGAAAAGCTCGACCAGATGTTCAAGAGACTCTGCCTCGAAAACCCCTTCCAGGGCCCAGTCCAAGACCCTGGAATCATGCAGTGACTCCGCAGCCACCAGTCGGGGCTGTGAGTCCTCCGACCAGGAGTCCCCCGATCTGGATCCCGAAGAAGAAGAAGAAAGCCTCACGGGACTCCTCACGAGACTTGAGGATGGTGGATAAGTCCCACACCAGATCCCTGATCTCCCCGGAGGAAAACCGTGGTGTCGGAGCAGGAGTGGCCGCGAAAACTTCCCCGGAAGGACTCGATGGATCTCTGTGATTGGGCCCAGGTCCCTGCGGCCATCCCCACCAGGGACTCTCCTCCTCCACTAGTGCCAGACCCAATACCCTCGGTGTCTGCGCCAACTGCTGTGATCCCATCCGGGCTGGAGACCAGGAGTGAGACGCTGGAGCACAGCTTGTCTGCCTTCTTGACCACTCAGCAGGTAGCGCTATCCGGCTCTGCTGGTTCATCTGCTAAAAACACCGGGACCTCAACCTCAAGGACTTCGCCTAGCGTCGAGTTGATCCCTCAGAGCTCCCTCACCTGGGCCGATCACCGACAGAGGTTATGTTCATGGTCCTGTTCTTTGGGACTCTGATCCTTTCCGGCCAGCAGCCGTGGCTGTGGCCATGCTGCTGAGGCCTACGAGCCTCAGACCCTGACCCGGGTCCATTAGATCATCGAGTCTACCTCCAACAACTCCAACTGGGAATTCGAGGATGACACTTCTCCAGACACCCGGAGGCATTGAGACCTCCTGTTGGACCTGTCCCCACCGGGGGCCCAGTGTCAGTCCCCACCCTAGGACAAGGCCTTTCTTGACTGTGTGTGGGACATGGCCAAAGCTCTGGCCTTCATCTCCAAGTCAGTAGATGACCCTCGGTCATAGGATCTTGAGATCTTCCAATTCGACTCCCTCCCCCGAAGGATTCCCTTTCTGTTCCAGTCCCGGTGATTCTCGAGAGGCTGCTCCTCCCTACGGTACTCACAGTTAGTCGCCGGCTCAACCTTATGTAAAAGGTTGGCACAAGCCTAGGCTTCTGCAGGAGCCAATTACGACATGGCGGTCAAATCAGTCATGCGTCAGCTCCAACGCCAAAAGACTCACTCTTTGACGTCTCCCAGCAGGGTGGCCCAGAGCCTTGACACCCTCGGCAAAAAATGCTACCAGGACTCCAGGCTGGGTTGCTGGGTCCAGGCATACCTCCTCTACATGGGAATGTTCCTCTGGGACACCATAAAGGAGCTAACAGGCTACTCCACAGGCCTCTCCAGGGAGCCCAGAAGTTCCAGACACTCGCCAAAACTGCCACCGATTGCTCGAAGTTCATCACCCGGGCTGCCTATGATGGCTTCGAGGCCATGGCTCAGGTCGCCAGTGCCTGTATCGGCGTCAGGAGACAGGCTTGGCTCCAGTCCTCCGACTTCAAACAATGGGTCCAGGAAAAGCTCCTGAATGTCCCCTGCCTGGAAGAGAACCTTTTTGGCAAGACCATGGCAGACAAAGCCACGGAGCTCGAGGCCAAATATGTGACAAGGATCTGGCTCTTGAAGAAAACTTCCTCGGGCCCCAAGCGTAAGACCCCCTGGAAGAAAACACACTTCTTCAGGAAAGGCCCGGGATACTGAAGCTACCAACAATACCAGGCCCACAGATCCTTCAGCATGGTCCTCGAGGCATGACCTCACAAGCAAAAAGGCTCCAAGGCCTAGGCTCCAGTCCAGGCCCAGCTCGGGCCAAGCCTTTGACTTGCTGGGCATAGCCTCTCCCCCTCCAGGAGATCAGCAGCTCACAGAGGGTCCTACTTTGCCCACCGGTGGTCGACCATCACCACCAACACCTGGGCACTCCAGGTTGTCAGAGAGGGTTACCTCCTCCACCTGGACCAAACACCACCTCCTTTCTTCCCAGGAGAGCCCCCTCAGGACTCCCCTGCATCAGATCCTGTTACTGCAGGAACACAGCTCTTCTCAAAGACATGGCTGTGGAACCAGTGCCCCATCAACAACAGGGCAGGGGGTTCTACTCATGGTACTTCCTCATCTCCAAAAGGACAGGAGGCCTAAGGCCCATTCTAGACCTGAGAGACCTAAACAAGTTCCTGGTGTGGGAGAAGTTCAAGATGCTCTCCCTTGGAACCTTGCTGCCATTGTTAGCGGCTATCTTCAGCTCAGGTTCAGAGGTGACACTCACCTAGTGACTCTGAAGTATTGGGGAATTATCTGGGATAGCCTTCCCCTGCTGTACCCTCCCCTTCCCACTCAGGCACACATACATATAATAATAAGCATACCAAACAATTTATTGCAGTGCTCAAACAAGAAATCTTTATTATAGAAGCTCAAGTATATTATTTATTTACACCTAGCAAGCAGAGAGCATAAGCATACCTAACAAGAAAGAGAGAAGTCGGTTCAGCACAACTCTGTGTCCTGTCCCCACTAACTCCCTCCCATATACTTTTGCTCCTAGTTCCATTATAGGCCTTTCAACATGTACACATGCGAACACACATATATAGAGATAACAATATATTCTTCACTAATTACTTTGTAGTTTTTCTTCCCAGACATCATGTCTGTATCATTTCTTTCTGCAAAATGTTTTTCTTTTTAATTTACTCGCATCCTGCCACCTACTGTGTTGTATTTCAGTTATGACCACTTCCCCTGCATTCCTGCTTTCTTCAGTGTACTGTGTTCTTCGATGTCTGAATCTGTTCTTGAAGGTCAAAGATAACAGTGCTGAAAGTGCTGAACTTATTCATACAATTTCTCTTTTAAACCTTTTGCTGGTGCAACAGGCCACAGGCCACACCATCGATGTCCTGCAATACCTGGGGTTTGTGATAAACCACCCCAAGTCCCACCTCATCCCAACACAGAGCTTGGAGTTCATTGGGATCCACGTGGATACCCTCCCGGCGAAGGCCTTCCTGCCCAGTGACAGGGCCGGATGGCTCATGGCCCTGGCCACAAAAGTCCAGGACAGATGCTCCATGCCAGCACGTGGCATGCTTCGCCTGTTCGGTCACATGGTCTCGATGGTACACATCACGTCGAACGCCCACCTTCACATAAGGGCGGCTCGGTGATGCCTCCGGTCTCAATGGACACAGGTCACTGACTGCCTCCAGGACAAGATCTATGTGACCTGCCCTCTGGCAGAGTTGCTGTGCTGGTGGCAGACTACAAAACAACTGAGGGCAGGCATGCCTTTCGAATCCTCCATATCTCATCAGGTCCTCAACATGGGCGACTCATTGCTAGGTTGGGGAATCCATTGCGGGAACCTCTACCCAACAACAGATCAACTTCTTGGAGCTCAGGTCCATATTCCTGGAGCTCAAGGCCTTCTGCCACCATCTCCAGCACCAGCCAGTGCTCATCCAGACGGACAACTAAGTGGTGATGTTCTACGTGAACAAACATGAAGGCACGGGCTCCTGTGCCTCCTGCCAGGAGGCAATAGCCCTCTGCTGGCATGCAGTCAGCCAGGGGACACTCCTGAGAGTAGTCTACCTGCCGGGCCAAGACAATGTCCTCATGAACAGGCTAAGCAGAATCCTGCAACCGCATGAATGGCGACTAGACCCTGGAGTAACCCACAGGCTATTCTGGCTCTGGGGGCCCCCGCAGATGAACCTCTTCGCCAGCCCAGCTAATGCCCAGCTGACCTACTTCTGTTCCCACAAACCTCACCCATCCTGGGTAGCGGCGGATGCTTTTATCATCTCTTGGTTGGAAGGTTTTCTGTACGCCTTCCCACCCATGCTGCTGGTTGCCAAGACCCTATTCATGGTCCATTGGGACAGGGTGTCGCTAATCCTAGTAGCCCCTGGTGGCCCACGACTGCTCAGCCTAGCGACAGAATCCCTGGTCCCTCTTGGGAACTCCCTGGGGCTTCTGACAGGAGGAGGACTCCCTCCTTCACCCCAGCCTGGGGTCTCTGGCATTAGCAGCGTGGTTGCTGAACGGGTAACCTTAGCTCCCTTTAACTTCTCAGAAGAGGTGGAGGAGGTCCTCCTGGCTTCCTGCAAGTCTTCCACAAGACGTGCTTATGCTTTCAGGTGGCGGAGATCCTTCATGTGGTGCTCGGAGAAACGGGCAGACCCCTTCTCCCGCAATATCTGCTCTACCTCTCCCATGCCGGACTCAATTCCAACTCAGTCAGGGTGCACCTGTGTGCCCTTTCAGCACACCACTACCCTATCAAGAGCAAGTCTCTCTTGTCATCCACTTCCTGCAGGGCCTACTGCTCTTCAGGCCTCCAATTCCACCCCCCCCCCGGAATGGGACCTTAATGTAATGCTGATGCGGCTCATCCAGCCGCCGTTTGAGCCTCTAGCCAACTGCCAACTATAGTACCTCTCCTGGAAGGTTGCCTTCCTGGTGGTGCTCACCTCCGCTCGCAGGGTCAGCAAGCTTCAAGCTCTGGTGGTGGAGCCACCGTACATGAGGTTCTATAAAAGCAGGGTTGTGGTTCGCACGCACTCCAAATTTCTGCCAAAGGTGGTCTTCTCCTTCCACTTCAATCAGGAGGTGGTGCTCCCCAGCTTCTTCCCATGGCCTCACGCCAGCAGCGCTGAGGCCAAACCTCATACTCTGCACAGTAAGAGGGCCCTGTCCTTCTATCTCTATCGCACCCAGGGCTACTGCAAAGCCTCATAGCTTTTCGTCTCCTATGACCCCAGCTGGCTGGAGAAGGTAATGACTAAGCGAACCCTGTCCACCTGGGTTGCGGACTGCATTACCCTTGCCTACAAACAGGCCGAACTCCCATTGGAGTGCTGAGTCACTGCTCACAGCTTCAGGGCTATGGTGACCTTGGTTGCAAACTTGCACTCTGTCCTGATGATGGACATCTGACGGACTGCCACCTGGTCTTCAGTTCAGTCCTTTGCAGCTCACTACTGCCTGGATATGGAGTCCCGACATGACAGTGCCTTCAGTCAGGCCATACTCTGTAATCTTTTCTGGGTTTAGGCCCCTCTGACCCTTTTGTGTTCAGGCTACTGGAGTGATGGTTCTCCCTGGACACTGGGATCCTTTCAGAGTCTGTCCTTCGGATTCACCGGCTGCTACTCACAGCTTGACTATGTCTTTTCTACAGATTGTCAGTAGCCTGTAGCTAGAGAGTCCCATATATGAGGACTGACTTCTGCTTGTTCCTGGAGAAACCATAGTTACTCACCTGTAACAGGTGTTCTCCAGGGACAGCAGGAATCAGTCCTTACAACCCTCCCTCCTCACTATAAAGATACCTTAACTATACCAATTTGGTTTTTTGCTGTCTTAGATATGTCATCTGACTGAGAAAGATGGCACCCGTGGTCGTGAAGGAGACCATGCATGCATAGTGGCATCTCCCAAAGACTTTCTTTGAAAGCTGGGGAGATGCTTCCGTGTGGGCTGCGTTGGTGCCTACATCACCCATATGTGAGGACTGATTCCTGCTGTCCCTGGAGAACACCTGCTACAGGTGAGTAACTAAGCTTTATCTCTTTATTTTCGAATAGACCTCTGGGACTTTTTTTTTAGGGGGGAGGACTTTTAAAAATGGTAATTGTTAAAATGTTGTCATTCTCTTATTTGTATTGTTGTAATTGTTCTTTTTAATTTGAAAATAAACTTGATTAAAAAAAGCTCCAAGGGTGTAATTTATAAAGCATTTTCGCATGTAAAACATATTTTGCTTGTGGAAATGGTAATATGGAAAAATATGCATGTGAACAAAAGCACATCTTTTATATAGTTGAGGCATTAATATTTCCTGGAGCTGCATTTGAGCAGAGCTGAATCAGAGTTGTGAGATACACACGTATTTTATAAAATGCATATGTACATACAAATAGTTAAATCTGCCACTGAGCAAGTGTACCTTTATACAAGAGCATTTGTGTGCTATTGGAGATAGTTTTCAGAGCCAGTTTTGAAGGAAGATACATGCCCATGTTGCCTTTTAAATGCTAGAAAATCAAAATAGTCTTATATACTTACAGTATATGAAAAGAATCGCAAACATCATTTTGTATAGGCATAAGAACATAAGATATGCCATACTGGGTCAGACCAAGGTCCATCAAGCCCAGTATCCTGTTTCCAACAGTGGCCAATCTAGGTCATAAGTACCTAGAAGTCTCCCCAAAAGACACAGGTTCCGCAGTGCTTGTATTGGGTCAAGCAGTGATATCCTGAGTCCCTTTTAATAATGGTTTATGGACCTTTCCTCCAGGAACTTGTCCAAGCCTTTTTTAAACCCAGCTACACTAACAGCTTTTACTACATCCTCCAGTAACAAATTCCAGAGTTTGATTACACGTTGAGTGAAAAATATTTTCTCTCATTAGTCTTAAATAAGTTACCCTGTAGCTTCATTGCATGTCCCCTAGTCTTTTTATATTCTGATGCCGTAAACAATCGATCTATGTTTACCCATTCCACTCCCTTCATTAATTTATAGACCTCTATCATATCTCCCCTCAGCTGTCTCTTTTCCAGATTGAAGAGCCCTAACCTTTTTTAGCCTCTCTTCATAGGAGTATCCTTCCATCCCCTTTACCATTTTGGTGGCTCTTCTCTGTACCTTTTCTAATAATGCTATATCTTTTTTAAGATACGATGACCAGAATTGCACACAATATTCAAGGTGCGCTCGCACCATGGAATGATACAGAAGCATTATAATATGCTTTGTTTTATTTTCCATTCCTTTCCTTATGATACCTAGCATTCTCTTTGCTCTCTTGGTCGCCGCTGCACACTGGGTGGAGGGTTTCAACATGCTATCCACGATGACGCCTAGATCTTTTTCCTGGGTGCTGGTTCCCAATGTGGAACCTTGCACCGTGTAACCATAGTTTGGGTTGTTCTTTCCTAGGTGCATAACTTTGCACTTGTCCACATTAAATTTCATTTGCCATTTGGATGCCCATTCTTCCAATTTATCAAGATCCTCTTGCAATTTTCAACAATCCTCTTTGGTTTTAACAACTTGAAATAGTTTTGTGTCATCTGCAAATTTGATAACGTCACTTGTTGTTCCCTTTTCCAGGTCATTTATGAATATGTCAAAAAGCATTAATAGCTGTAACTATTTACTGCATTTTAAACTCTCATACCAGTGAAGTATGTTATAATATTTATTTTTCTGTTTTTCTGTACCACTTTATCTCAAATCAAAGAGGTTTACATACAACAATGCAATTAACTTTTGTTACGTAGAACACTGAAAGCAAGGATACTATATCTAATGAAGGTTAGCATATAATATTGTAATCAAAATTGGTTATATGGAGTTTTGAACTGGGAGAATAATATTCAAACATTAATTATTGTTGGATGGGTTTCTGTTGTAGTGATTTCCTGGAGGAGAGTATTTTCTGGGAGTGTGTATAGGTTCCGGTTTCTTTGGTGTCATATGGTTAGTGTTTGAAGTGTTCTCTGAATAAATAGGTCTTTAGCTCTTTATGGAATGATGCAAGCTTATGTATTTCTCTTAGGTTATCAGGAAGGGCATTCCAAAGGTCAGGCGCATACATGAAGAAGGTTCTTTTACGTGTTGTTTGATTGGCTTTTGTTACTTCAGGTGGTAATGCTAGCATGTTTTGCATACATTTACATTTGCTTCTAGTGCCTGTTGTTACCAGGATGAGGAACTTTAAGTATATTGATGATTGGTTGTGTATATTCTTGAGTATATTCATTAATGAGGCATATTTGATCTGGCTTGTAAGTGGTAACCAGTGTTATTGTCTGACTATTGGTGGTTGCTTTTTGTCGCTTCTACTATGATTCGGGCCGCAGTCTGTTGGGCCATTTGCAGCTGATGTAAGTGCATTTGGGTAGTCCTTAGTAGATGCTATTGCCGAAGTTGAGGTGTGGAAAGATGAGAGCTTGGAATATTGTGCAGAAGTCATATGTCATTAGTAGTGGTTGTAAGTTCTGTAGGATTTTTATTTTGCCGTATATAGCTCTGGTGTCTTGCTAATGTAAGGGGCCTACTAGGCCGTAAGGGTCACTATCTCACCTTATACGGAGGCAGTACACAGAAACCAATTTCTCAATAAAACTCACAAAATCTTTTTTACAAGATATCCTTTTCTCAGCATAAATTCTTCACATACAAATTCTCTAACATGGTTACTTACAGGTACAAGGTAGATCTCCAGGAACAAGCAGGAATAAGTCCTCACATATGGGTACGTCGGAACCGACGGAGCCTGCGCGGGAAAGCTCCCCAGCTTCCTAGAATGGAAGCTTTTGGGGCCTCCCACTGCACATGCGCGCTGCCGTCCCGCCTTCCTGAACAGCTCCCCTCAGTTTCACATTTTTCCGCGGAGCCAGCAGGTCGTGTATCCTGTCACCGCTGAAGAAATTGTAGTTTTTTGTTTTGTTTCTTTAGACCGCGTACCTGCCTTCCCATACCGATACCGGTATCGCCGGTCTTCCTTTTTCTTTCTTGAAAAATTATTTTCTTTTTCTTTTATTATTTTTCAAGCACTTGGTCACTTCAGTTAGGCCTTCAGGCCTACTTGAATTCTCCACATGGAGAAGCCAGCCCCTGGATTTAAGAAGTGTACCAAGTGTACTGCTGTAATATCAGTCACAGACACCCATGAATGGTGTCTTAAATGTTTGGGGCCTGACCACTCCATTCCGGACTGCCCTTCCTGCTCCCAAATGTCTAAGCGTGGGCTGCAGAACCGGGCCAACAAATTCCATGTGCTGTTTGCTTCAGAGAATCCAACATCACAGTCATCCAGGTCATCATCTCCGGATGGATCTCAGGTAACCAAACCTTCTGTGGGCAAGTCCTCAAAGGGCAAATCTCCTTCAAAGCATCGAGAGGCTCTTAGTTTTGAGGACCCTGCCCCAGCCAAACAGCCCCGGCGGGAAGCTCTGCCTTCCAAAACGCCAATTCAGGGGCTACAGGTTGACATCGATGGCACGGCCTCGACAGATCACCTGTTGGACTGCTCTGGGGTACCGGCCCATACCGGTACCGACATCCAGGCAGCCGTGGCGTCTATGGGCAATACTGTCCAATCCATGCAGCAGGCCGTCATGGCTTTCATTAAAGCTGCAACGCCATCGGTACCGCTTTCAGCGGTTCCGGGCCCGGTTCCGGTATCGTCCGCCATGCCGGAACCCAGGCCTTCCTCTTCTAAACGCAAATCGGTACCGTATGGGCTTTCGCTCCATACCGCTTCCATACCCGGTACGCCCGATGTCGATACCGATCGGTATGCGTATCGTGCGTTGGAGGAAACTAGAGAATACACCGATTCCTCTGAGGATTTTGGCTCCTCTGATGAGTCTGCAGAGCTCTCCCTTGACCTTCCTGAGGAACCTTCTTCTCCAAAAAGGAGAATGTCTCCTCCAGAGGATTTGTCCTTTCAGGACTTTATTTTAGAAATGGCTAAAGGCCTTTCTATCACTACCTCCTCTGAAAGGGAACCAAGGTCAAAAAGGTTGGATATTTTAGGATACTCTAAGTCTCCTAAAGAAGCAGTTAACCTGCATATCCATGAAATCCTTCAGGAACAATTGATGGATTTCTGGGAGAACCCTTTAACTCTGTCTCCTTATTCCCGTAGGTTGGACACCATGTATCGGGTCCCTCCTTCTCCTGGTTTTCAGAAAACTCAATTGCCTCACCACTCCATTGTGGTAAAGTCTGCAATGAAAAAGATCAAGAGTACTAAAAGGCACTCTTCTACACCTCCAGGAAGGGAATGTAAGACACTGGACTCTTTTGGTAGGAAAATCTTCCAGGCTAGTATGCTTATAGCCAGGATTAATTCCTACAGCCTCTATATGGGCATGTTCCTAGGGGAACTTGCCAAGAAAGTGCGGCATTTTGCCCCCTTTATCCCTGAGGATAAACAGGAGGACTTCCTTGCTGTAGTGAAACAACTTTCAGATGTTTCTAAGTTCTCCAACAGAGCTGCCTTTGATTCCTTCGAGGGAGCCAGCAGAGCTTCTGGCATTGCTATTGCAGCCAGACGTCTGGCTTGGCTCCAGGCTTCTGATCTGGAACCCTGGGTTCTAGATGGCTTACGGAATCTGCCCTGTACAGGTGAGAACTTATTCGGTTGCAGAGTGGCAAGTTAAAGTCACTCAAATGGACGCTGAAAATGCCACTTTAGAGAGACTTTCTAAGTCCACTTCTACTCCCACTAAGAAGAAGTCTTTCAAGAGGCCTTATTATAAGAAGGCCAGATATGCTTCCAATACTGGCCAGCAATCTTCTCAACCTCGTTTTGCGGCTAAACGTCAGCGAACGAAACAAGCAAGAGCAAAGCCTGCAGCAGCTACTGCAGCTCAACAGGCTCCACCCCCTCAGGGGTTTTGACTTGCCCCTAGAGAACTTGCCATTCCTGGTTCTGGACCAACCAGAACCTCTCACCATACCTGGAAGGTTAGCTCACTTTGCTCCCAGATGGGAACAAATCACAACAGAGCAATGGACCCTCTCTATCATCCGAGAGGGTTACAAACTTCATTTCTCCAACCTTCCTCCTCATCACATGGTGAGACCCTTCAATTCTCCATCCCCTCTCCTAGCCCTGTTGGATCGAGAGATCTCTTCTCTGCTTGCCCAAGGGGCCATAGAAGAGGTTCCTCTTCATCAACAAGGGTCAGGTTTCTACTCCCCCTATTTTCTCATTCCAAAGAAGACAGGGGGATTCAGACCAATCCTAGATCTGAGAGAATTGAACAAATTTCTGTACAAGGAGAAATTCAAAATGCTCTCTTTGGGCATTCTCCTTCCATACCTTCAGAGTCAGGACTGGCTTTGTTCTCTAGACCTGCAGGATGCGTATACACATCTACTCATCCATCCATCCCACAGAAAATATCTTTGTTTTCTGTTCAGGGAAGTCATTACCAATACAGAGTACTTCCCTTCGGTCTCGCCTCTGCCCCAAGAGTCTTTACCAAATGCATGGCAGTCGTAGCCGCATTTCTCAGAAGCATGGGGATTTTCGTATTCCCATATCTGGACGACTGGCTCATTCGAGCTCCAACTCAGTCGCAGGCCCAGATTTCCCTAGACCGCACAAGGAGCCTTCTGCAGTATCTGGGACTGGTGGTAAACCTTCCCAAGTCTCAACTCAGCCCTACTCAGTCTCTAGAATTCATAGGGGCCCGGTTGGACACCACCACTGCAAGAGCCTACCTTCCACTGGTTCGGGGTCAGCGTCTGCTGAGCTTGGCCTCCCAAGCCCAGTCCAGTACTCACTTGACAGCCAGGGAAATGCTACGCCTCCTGGGCCATATGGCCTCCACAGTACATGTGGTGCCCTATGCTCGTCTTCATATGAGAGCAGCTCAATGGACCCTGGCCACCCAGTGGACTCAGACGTCGGGAGCACTCTCAGACCAAATACAAACCTCAAACCGTCTGTCTTGGTCCCTCCATTGGTGGATATCCACCAAGAATCTGTTGTTGGGGGCTCCCTTTCAGCCCTTGCTACCCCAAGCAACCCTCACAACAGATGCCTCCCAATTGGGGTGGGAGCCCATCTGCTAACTCTCTCCACTCAGGGCACTTGGTCTCCACAGGAGGCCACCCTTCATATCAACCTCCTGGAACTGCGAGCAATTTACCTTGCCCTCAAGGTCTTCTGTACCCTCCTTGCCAACCTGACTGTCCTGGTTCAGACAGGCAATCAGGTGGCCATGTTTTACATAAACAAACAAGGAGGGACGGGCTCTCTGTCGCTTTGCAACGAAGCTCTCAGATTATGGGCCTTCGCCAGAGAGCACCAAATTCATCTGCTAGCAGTGTATCTTCCAGGAGTTCAAAACTCTCGAGCAGACAGGCTCAGTCGAGTTCTGCTGCCACACGAGTGGTCCCTACACGTGGACCAGATAAGCAGAATCTTTCAGGAATGGGGGACCCCGGACATAGACCTCTTTGCAAGTCCGTGGAATGCCAAACTTCCCCGGTTCTGTTCCAGGACTCCGTGTCAGGAAGCTCAGGCCACGGACGCCTTTCTCCTCCATTGGGGTCAGGCGTTCCTATATGCCTTTCCACCCATTCCGCTGATTCCCAAGACTCTGTTCAAACTCCAGAGAGATCACGGCTCTATGATCCTCATAGCTCCACGCTGGCCACGCCAAGTGTGGTTCCCTCTGCTTCTACAGCTCTCCCAGGGATCCTCCCTGGACTTAGGAGCTGCACCAGACCTTCTGTCTCAGGAGGAGGGGACTTTGTGGCACCCAAACCCCAAATCCCTACATCTCCGAGCTTGGTTACTGAAGGCTTAAGTCTTCAAGACTTTAATCTTTCTCAACCTGTGAAAGATATCCTTCATGCCTCTAGGAAACCTTCCACGAGGCGGTCTTATGCTTTCAAATGGAAACGTTTTTCCATTTGGTGTGCTCAGCAGGGCCTTGACCCTCTGGCACTTCCTTTGAATTCCCTCTTAGACTATCTCCTGCATCTTTCCAATGCAGGCCTTAAGACGAATTCTGTAAGAGTCCATTTAAGTGCTATTTCAGCATCCCTGAAACCTATAAATGGACAACCTATCTCCTCTCATCCTCTTGTTGCAAGATTCATGAGAGGCCTGACTCTCACTAAACCTCCCATCAGACCCCCCCGGTCGCATGGGATTTGAATCTAGTGCTTGGTCAGCTTATGAAGCCACCTTTTGAGCCGTTATTTTCTACCTCCTTGAAATTTCTTTCCTGGAAGGTACTATTCCTAACTGCAGGCTCTAGTGGCTAATCCACCTTATACAAGATTCCATCATGACAAGGTGGTCCTTAGGACGAATCCCCACTTTATGCCCAAAGTGGTCTCGCCTTTTCATCTTAATCAAGAGGTATATCTACCTGTCTTTTTTCCGGCTCCTCATGCATCCAGTGCAGAGAGGAACCTTCATACTCTGGATTGTAAAAGAGCTCTAGCCTTTTACCTTAATAGGACTCAGCCACATCGAAAGTCTCTTCTCAACTTTTCGTGGCTTTTGATCCTTCACATTTGGGACTTCCAGTCTCCAAGCGTACACTTTCCAATTGGATTGCTCAGTGTATTTCCTTTACTTACCAGAGTAAAAACATTTCTCTGGAAGGCCATGTCACAGCTCACAATGTGAGAGCCATGGCAACTTCTATGGCTCATCTGCACTCTGTTTCCATTGATCAGATCTGTCGAGCCGCTACCTGGGCCTCGGTTCATACCTTTACAGCCCATTACTGTTTGGACAAGGACTCCCGCCGGGATGCCTTGTTTGGCCAGGCTGTCCTCAAACACCTGTTCCATTCTTAGACAACTCCTGCCCACCTTCCCAGGATGGATGCCTGAGATCCATACGAAGATGGCGAACCCTTGGAGGGGGATCTCCCAGGCATCTCAGCTAGGGAGTCCCCATATGTGAGGACTTATTCCTGCTTGTTCCTGGAGATAGCACAGTTACTTACCTGTAACAGGTGATCTCTGGGAACAGCAGGAATTAGTCCTCACAACCCACCCACCTCCCCTAGGAGTTGTATCTTCTATCTATCTGTCTTCCTGTCCTCTCTCTATTGTCTCAGCTATAAACTCGAAACTGAGGAGAGCTGTTCAGGAAGGCGGGAAGGCAGCGCGCATGTGCAGTGGGAGGCCCCAAAAGCTTCCATTCTAGGAAGCTGGGGAGCTTTCCCGCGCAGGCTCCGTCGGTTCCGACGTACCCATATGTGAGGACTAATTCCTGCTGTTCCCAGAGATCACCTGTTACAGGTAAGTAACTGTGCTGTAGTGTATAGGAAATAGACAGAAGAGAAAGGTTAATGGGGTAATTCAGCACACTGTCACCTCCATGGCAGGGCTGAATAAACTCCTCATTTTTCCTCTGTCCTGGTCCTTTTTTATACAGTTTTTCTGAAAGGCTGACGTGACTGCAACGATTATTTCTTTTTATGCAGCTGGTTTTCAGCCATACTTTTTTCTTTACAATATTGGCACACTTTTACATTTCCCAAGGTTCAAGTTAGCATGAAAACATCATCTCACCTTCCCAAGGCCAGTACCTAATTAAATCTCTCTCCCTGGTTCCCTCTCATGTCTCATTTTTGTTTCATTTATATTATCTGGTTTTCTTAGCAGATGCACACCATATCAATAACATTCCGTACCACTCTACTCCTAGATTTTTCTCATGCTATGTCAGCAGCTCATTTCTTTCCTTTCCCCTGATTCTTCTTTTGGCCCAACAGTAGTCAAGAGTCCCAAGCTGGCTAGTGACCTGTATTCAGGCCTGCTTCACAGACCTAGCTACAGGAGCACTGTCCTGGCCTGGGTCCAACTCCCTACAGTAAAGTGTGATGCAGAATTTAGATGTTGGTCAAGCGTTATACCTAAGTATCTCACCTCTTGCTTGACTTCTAGTTCTACATTGTTGATTCTTAGTGTTCGGGGTTTGGGGGGAATGATTTGTTTCTAGAGATATGTAGTACTTCTGTCTTGTTGTAGTTTATTTCAAGTCTGTGTTTTGTTAACCTTTGTGTAATTTCATTGAAGCAGGTTATTATTTTGGTTTGATCTGAGTTTAAGATGTCATGGGATGTGTACATCATGATATTGTTGGTATATACGAGTATGGTATGTTGTTAAAGCTGCTGTGGATCTAGCCAGCAAAATGATTCCTATTTATTCTCCATGAATCTTTGAGATCCACTTTAAGGGCCCTGCCTAAGGGCCATATGGCAAAGACCTGTCTAGGATTAGTCACGAGTTTAAAGCAGCTAATGACAATTGGGGGCAAAGCTTACCATCCCTGCTTCCTGTAGCTGTTTCCCGATGCTTGAATTAGTGACTGTGGGGCCGATCAGGAATTGTTTTTTCTTCTGCTGATTTTGGTGTGTTCTTCCTGCACAAGGCTCTCTCACTGCTTTGCTGTCAGGGTGAAGTGATGCTTAGCTGGGATGCAACTTACTGTTCCTTCTTCCTGAAGCCAATACCTGATGCTTGAATTAGTGACTGTGGGGACGATGAGGAGCTGTTTTTTCTTCTGCTGATTCTGGTGTGCTCTTTTCTGCATATGGCTCTCTCACTGTGCTTCGGCATCGGGTTGAAATGAGGATTAGCAGTAATAATAGCCCTACTGCTTAAAGTTACAACCTTAAATGAAGCCTATTTTTCTGTAACATCCACCTATTCAGATATTATTTTCTTTATCATTGTCTATTCAGATATTATTTGTTTTGAGAATTACAAAATATCATAATATCTCTATGTCCTTTTTTCCTAAAATATTCTATTCCAAAGAAATCCCATATGGGACTTGCTACTTTCTACTTCATTGATGTCTGTCTGTATTACTCTGCCATAGCCCTTACATACTAGATTCAGCTGTGTTTTGGCAATTCATATGATGGTTGGTTTGGGGGTAACCATCTATCTCTGTCTATTCAGTAGCCTAGTCATTAGGGTAACAGTCTAGGACCATAAAGACAAGTGTTCAAATCCCACTGATACTCCTTGTGGCCTTGGGCAAGACAATTAACTCTCCACTGCCTTAGATACAGTGCCTTGTGAAAGTATTCATCCTTTTGGTTTTTGTCCTGTTTTGTCACATTATGTAAAACCTGGAATGAAAATGGAGATTCATTTGGATGTTAGGTAATAGACCTAACAATATAGCCAAAATTAGTGAAATGAAATAAAATACCTTGTATATGTAAAAAAACAAGTGAAAACTGAAAAATTGTGAGTGCATATGTATTCATCCCTTTTGCTATGAAAACCCTAAATAAGATCTGGTCAGACCAGTTAATTTCAGAAGTCACATAATTAGTTGATTAAGGTCCACCTGTGTGCAATCAGTGTCAAATGATCTGTCCCAAGATGCCTGTATAAATATACCTGTTCTGAAAGGCCCCTGACTCTGCAACAACACTAAGCAAGCAACATGAAGACCAAGGGGCACTCCAAACAGATCAGAGACAAAGTTGTGGAGAAGTATAGATCAGGGTTGTGTTATAAAAAAAAATCCCAAATTCTGAATATCCCACGGAGCACCGTTAAATCCATTATAACATAATAGAAAGAATATGGCACCACTACAAACCTGACAAGAGAAGGCCACCCACCAAAACTCACAGACTGGGCAAAGAGGGCATTAATCAGAGATGCTACAAAGACGCCAAGGTTAACACTGAAGGAGCTGCAGAGATCCACAGTGGAGATGGGAGTATCTGCCCATAGGACTACTTTAAGCCATACACTCCACAGAGTGGGGCTTTATGGAAGAGTGGCCAGAAAAAAGCATTCCTTATCATTCCTCCAGTTTAGTCCTCAACCTCTGGGTAGTGAACCTCCTCCTGCAGCTTGGAGATTGGGCATGTCAAAAACGCATGACATCACTGGATATAGCCTGCTGGCCTCTCCCATCAGCCCCCAGTGTGTCCAGTCTCCATGCAGCTGGAGGACGTAGTGAGCCTAGCTTCTGGGCTCACTTGGGGGAACAGATAAGGAGCATTTCCTCTTCGGTCCTACAGTTCAGTCCTCCACCTCTGGGTAGTGCACCTCCTCCTGCAGCATGGAGACTGGACAGTCAAATTCATGACATCACCGGGTATATCTTGCTGGTCTTCTCCCATCATCCCCCAGTGTGTCCAGTCTCCATGCAGCAGGAGGACGTAGTGAACCTAGGTGCTGGGCTCACTGAAAAGCTAGCTGAGGAGCACTAGTGTAGTTAGTCTGTGGGGGTTTATTTTATTTTCCCTCTATGTTGGTTATGTTATTTTTCTTTAGTTTCTCTGATAGCTTCTGTTTCTTCAAAAAAAAAAAAAAAAACGGTTCCAGCTGGCCTCATTTGCTGCCCTTTCGTCTCTCCACTTAACTCCGTTTAATGGCGCTGCTCTCCCCTCCTAGATTGTACGGAGGGGAGCTGTTCAGCGAGAGGGCCAGACTGCCTATCCGCCCAGGTGATCGCGGCGGTTTTGGAGTCGGCCACCACTCACCCAGGGTTAGAGCGCTTTCTCTTCGGCTGCTTCACTGCTTCTGTGAACAGCGTCGCGGATCGCAGGGCCGACGGCTGGATCGGCGGAGTACGGAGAGCAATTGGGGCATATTTTTGGAGGTAAGTGCCCCGTGGAGAGACAGTTTGGCGGGGAAGACATTGTGGGCCTCATCGAGGCTTCGCGGCTGTGTGCAAGCCTTTTCGGGTTTTCGCGGGCTTTTCTCCCCATGCTTTACATGTCTGCGGGGCAGCGGCAGCTTGCTCCTGCAGGCTATATTTCAGCAGGAATAGCTTCCTTTGATTTATTTTGAGGTTCCTTTAGCTAAATTTCTTTTATTTTTGCCTTCAGTGTGTGGTTTTCGATACGTTGCAAAAAAAAAAAAAAAAAGACAAGCCAGGAATAGCATTTATTTAGGGGGATTTTAACCGGTTAGGGAGTTCCGGTCGGTCCCTAATCTATCTATACACTGCTTAATCGCAGAAGAGCTCTTTTAATGAATTGTACCGCCAAAATGAGGTTTTGTCTTTTGGGCAGGCAAGCCTCAACATGCAGAGGTATCTCTTATTAAGAACTGTGCATGGCTCATGGCAAGGCTTGAGGTTGGCAGTTTGTGGAGGCAGTCTAGAATAACATTGTGTCTTTTCATGGTACACTGGCAGCTCTGCCAGTTAGAGCTGGGCTTGTCCTGTTCTATCCTGTCATGTCCTATTCTGATGGGTTTACCTGGACAAGGCTAATCGTTTTCCCTTCATTGGTCTCATTTATTACAGGTACTCTTTTTAAATGGGCAGCTAAATGGGTCTCTGTAGTATTGGGACATATAGTTCTGAAGGCTGGAGGCAATCGGGGTTTTTCATTTTGGTCAAGGTAGCTCAAAAGGTCATCAAGAATTGCTCTTCAAGGGATAAGGCGGAATACAATCCTGTGATTCTGCCCTTTTAGGAATTGCTATGGATATCACAGCAGGGGCATGACTCTACTGCTATTGAACTTTGCTACAGCCAGAGACAGGGTTTGGCCCGGGCCTACGGCTTGTCCTCGCTGCAGGCAAGACTTTATTGTATGCTTGCTGCGATAGGAAGTTTTCATTCTGTTTCTGGTGGGAATGTCTCCACTGGGATTTCTGGTAACCTCAGGGATAGCTTTATGTCGCGCAGAACATTCACATGGGTCGGTATTCCTTTCTGCGGACTTCGATGGCAGTGTTTTTATCCTGGCCAGTCCTTATTTTAGCTCCAAATGTCAGGTGCCAATCTACAGGACAAGAGAGAGAATTTGACGGAGAGACCTTTTTATGGAATGGGCCAGAACTTCTTTCCTTTTTTCTTTTTGTTGGAGGTGGGACAGGGTTTCAGTGGGGAATGTAGTCAGGCAAGGTTTCACCCTTTTATGGCCTTCAGCAACCCTGAGATCCTGTGCCTCTGTGTATCCATATTCAGCGACTGCGTGCATCTTTTCGCCTTAGCTGGGTACACGTTTTCGGGTTTTTTGGTAAATCTTATGTAGCATATTTCCTCTTTAATGAGGGTTCTGCTGTTCCGCACGAAGCTGCAAGATTCTAATCTTGTTAATCATAACAATTTTCTCCTTACAAGTGAATGTGGCTTGTTGGGCACCAGCCATAGAGACTCTCTTGTTAGCTTTGAAAGAGCCACAACAGGGCGAGCTACCCGGGTTAGCTTGCAGTGTCCTTTCATGGGTCAATTGCTGGCACCAAAGAATCTGTTTGGCTTGTGTAAACAAAACAAAACAAAAACAAAAAAAAAAGGAAGACGTGGAAGCAATCAGTCTTCTTCAGAATGAGATGTTCAGCAGAGCATGGGCGGTTGCCAGAGCGAAAGGAAAAAAAAAAAATCATCCGTTCAGGCCTGTAGATGTATCTACGAATTTCATTGACAGAATTTCGAAGGATTTGACGGACGGCATTCGTCGTCTCTCTATTGATTTGGTAGTACCAACGAAGAGCGACTCCTTCTGTCCTATTCAGGAGTAACCAATTGACCCCGAGAGTCACTCTTTCGAACTGAAACATTTGGTTCAGTGATGGGTCGGTTCGGCCTGTGGAGGTTTTTGGATATTCCTCGACCTTACAGATGAGTACTTGCACATCCCTATCAGATCAGTTCCTTCGCATTCTCTGAAGTTGGCGCTGCCAGGAGGATATTTTCAGTTTCAGGCTTTGCCCTGCGGTTAGGCAATGGGTCGCAACCCTTCTCCAAGATTATGGTGGTGGTAGGGACAGTGCAGCGTAAGGAAGGAGGTTTAGTCCCCCCATACCTCGATGAGTGTTGATTCGGGCAGATTTCCAGTGCGGGCCGGTTATTAGCGGAGTAGTGGAGTTCCTTCAGAGGCTCGGCTAGGGGGACAGGGCGGCCGAAGGCCGGTTAGTTATGCTGCAGGTACTAGTGTACCTCGGAGTACAGTTCATCACCCGGTTAACAGCATTTTCTCCAGGACCAAGCAGGAAGTCAGTCCTCACATATGGGTGACGTCGGCGCCGACGGAGCCCTCGCGGAGCAATTTTCCCCAGCTTTCAAAGAAAGCCTTTGGGAATTGCAGCGCGCATGCGCGGTCCCCTTCCCGCCCAAGGGTGCCATCTTAGCCAGTCTTCTTTTTTCCGCCGGAGCCCTACAGACGTTGTCTCACAGTCCCCGCAGAAAAGTTGATTTTCTTCAATTATTTTAAGTTTTTCTTCGGTTCGACGCCGGTCTCTTTCCTGCCCGGACTCGCGACGCCGGTTGCGAGTCCTTTTTCCTTGTTTTTCGGTTTTTCTTCGATTTTTCGCTGGCAGCCCGGTCCTTTGACCTCGCAGGGGCCCTTTTTCCCCCGATGGCTGCCAGTGGCTTCAAACGGTGTGTTCAGTGTGACAAAAATATGTCTCTAACTGACACACATGATCATTGTCTACGCTGCCTAGGCCCAGATCACGAAGAACTGATCTGTGGGGCCTGCAGCAAGATGTCCTCCAAAGCTTTACGGAGTCGGCGGCATCAGCGGGAAAGAATCTTCACTGATCCCACCCGTACCCGGACCTCGTCGGAGGCTTCGGTGTCCAGAGGCTCTAGCTCTGAGCACTGTCGAAGTTCCTCGGACAGAGGGTCTCCCTCAGGGGATCATCATCGGAAGTCGAAACCCGCGAGGGCGGCATCGGTGGACACTCCTGGTTCCGCGAGGGCCAGGTCGCATAGCCCCAATAGCTGTCCCGGGTCTTTGGAGATGGAGCGTTTCACAAAACGGCCTCGTCTGGAGAAGGACTCGTCTGCTCCGGTAAGTCCTGTTGTCCTCGTGGACTCGCCTCCGAGGGGTCCGACATCGGGCTCGACGCTGTCGGGGCCCGAGTCGGGGGCTGCTGGGTCTCCTGAGTTCGGACTCAGATTGACGGCCCTGGAGAGCAGTCTGACTGCCTTCATGGACCAGCAGCGGGCACTGATCGCTAGCCTCACTGGCGTGTCTGCCCTGACCGCCGGGACGTCAACGTCTAAGTCGACCCTGGAGACCGAGCCGATCCTCGAGTCCATGCGGGCTCGAGTCGATCCTCGGTCGAGGTCACCCTCGGCCTCCCGTTCGGGACCGAGGTCGCCGACGCCGACCCCCTCGGCATCAGGGCGGCCGGCGTCTACGCCCGCCCGACCTGACCCCATCAATTCCTCCTCGGAGTCGGCCTGGGAATTCGAGGAGGAAGAGTCACCTGATTCCTTTCGGACTCGGTGTGTCCCATCGGACTCCCCTGAGTCCGAACCTCGGAAGCAGTCCCCTCCGGAGGACGCCCGGTTCTCGGACTTCGTAAGGGATATGGCCAAGGCCTTGGCCTTCCCTGCGGATCCCGAGGAGGAACCTCGAGCCGAAGAGCTCAACGCCCTCCAGTACGACTCTCCTGCAAAGGAGCACTTTACTGTACCGGTTCCTCCCATGCTGGAACGACTGCTCTTCCGCATGTGGGAGAGTCCGGCGTCGTCGCCGGTTTTAAGCAAGCGGGTCGATTCCATCTATCGAGTCCGCAAGAGCCCTGGCTTCCAGAAGGCACAACTGCCGCACCATTCCATGGTGGTGGAATCGGCCATGCATAGGCTCAAGAGCCAGAAGATGCACTCCTCGGTGCCTCCCGGCAGGGAGGCCCGCATCCTGGATGGCCTCGGTAAGAAGTGTTTCCAAGGCTCTATGCTTGCTTGTCGGGTCCAGACCTACCAGCTCTACATGGGCATGTACCTTAGAGACCTGGCTAAGGAGATAGCCGGATTCTCTGCTGGACTTTCCGAGGAAACCTTTGCGGAGGTTCCTAGCCTTGTCCACTGGAATTCGAGAATGCTGCAAGTTCATTTCTCGAGCAGCCTATGATGGCTTTGAAGCATCGGCTCGAGTGGCCGCAGCCGGCATCGGTGCCCGCCGACAGGCTTGGCTTCAGTCGTCTGACCTTGAACCCTGGGTGCAGGACAAGTTGGTCGATGTCCCCTGCCGAGGTGAGAACCTATTTGGCAAGCCCATGGCTGAGAAGGCTGCGCAAATCGAGACGGAAACTCTCACCAGAACAAGGCTCTCTAGAAAGACCTCTGCCCCTTCCCAAAAGAAGAAGGGCTCGGGAAAAAAAGTCCTTTTACCCGAGGAAGGCGGCTGCCTATAAACACTACCCTCAGTATCAGGCCTCCTCAGCTCCCCAACAGGGTCAGCAGGCCAAGGGACGGGGTAACGGGTCCCGTAGGCAGCAAGCCCCCAAGCCTGCACCACCGGCCCCTGCTCAGCAGGGTGGGGGTTTTTGACTTCATCGACATAGCCTCTCCCCCTCAGCTGGTTTCTCCCAGCACAGGAGGCCGGCTGGTCCACTTTGCCCACAGGTGGTCCAACATCACATCAGATGCCTGGGTGCTTCATGTTGTGCGAGAAGTCTATCTTCCTCCACATCCACCAGGTCCCTCCCTCCTATTTTCCGGGAGAGCCTCCACGACTCCCTCTGCACAGGGACTTACTCCTTCAGGAGTTAGCAAGTCTTCTTCAGGAACAGGCTGTGGAACCGGTGCCCCACCACCTGAGAGGTCACGGCTTTTATTCCAGGTATTTCCTAATACCAAAAAGAACAGGAGGCCTCAGACCCATCCTGGACTTGCGCAACCTCAACATGTTCCTCGTGAGGGAGAAGTTCAAGATGCTTACCCTTGGAATCCTTCTGCCCTACCTCCAGCAGGGAGATTGGCTATGCTCCGTGGATCTAAAGGATGCCTACACGCACATCCTCATCCACCCAAGCCACCGCCAATACCTAAGGTTTGTGGTGGCAGGAAATCATTACCAGTACAGAGTACTGCCCTTTGGCCTATCCTCCGCACCACGAGTCTTCACAAAATGTCTCACGGTGGTGGCGGCTTATCTCCGGCTTCAGGGCCTCTATGTCTTTCTTACCTAGACGACTGGATCATCAGAGCATCGTCCTCTCAAGAGGTCACACAAGCCACGCACCGCACTGTGACTCTTCTCCAGTACTTGGGCTTTGTCGTAAACTTCGCAAAGTCCACTTTGCTCCCCTCGCAAGATCTCGAGTTCATCGGCGCAAGATTGCACACTGTTCAGGCGCGAGCTTTCCTGCCTCTCGACAGAGCTCAGCGGCTCATGGACCTAGCCAGCCGTTTTCGCAGCCAGTCTCTGGTCTCGGCCAGGCGCTTTTCTGAGAACTACTCGGCCATATGGCGTCCACCGTCCACGTGACCCCCAACGCCCGCCTGAATATGCTGCCTGCTCAGTGGTGCCTTCGCAAGCAGTGGCAACAGGCCACGGGCGGCCTCGCCGACTTAGTGCAGATCTCCGGCCCGCTGGCCTCTTCTCTGCAGTGGTGGCTTCATCAGCCCGAACCTGGTACTCGGAATTCCATTTAAATCTCCTCCGCCTGCTCAACTACTGACGACCTATGATTCTCTCATGGGATGGGGAGCGCATTACCAATGGGCATGTACTCAACGTCTTTGGACCGAGTGGGAGTCTGCTCAGCAGATCAACTTCCTGGAGCTCAGAGCAATCCGTTCTGGCTCTCAAGGCTTTCTCCCACCTGACTTCTCGCCGGTCCGTCCTTGTCCAGACGGACAGTCAAGTTGCCATGTTCTACGTGAACAAACAGGGGGGCACGGGCTCCTTCCTTCCTCTCTGTCGGGAATGCGCAAGAAGCAGAGGCTCTGCTCTTGAGCCGTCAGCCCGCCGGCATTCTTCTCAAGGCAGTTTATCTCCAGGCCAAGAAAAATTGCCTGGCGGACAAACTCAGCAGAATCCTCCAGCCGCACAAGTGGCGCCTGGAATCCCTTGGTAGTTCAGAAACTTTTTCTGAAGTGGGGCCTCCCCACGCTGGATCTTTTTGCCAGTCCTCTCAACCGGGCAACTTCCGTCGTTTTCTGCTCTCGGCAGCCGCATCCCCTCCGAGTATCGAGTAGCGGCGGATGCTTTTCTGCTCTATCATGGTCGAAAAGCCTTCTGTAGCATGCCTTTCCTCCCATACCGCTAATCTCTCGAACTCTTTTCAAGGTTCTCTGAGACAAAGCTTCCATGATCCTGATAGCTCCTCGGTGGCCCAGACAGCCGTGGTTTCCACTCCTGCTGCAACTGGCGGTGGAGGCTCCGTTCCCTCTGGGGTTTCAACCAGATCTCCTAACACAGGATCAGGGGTCCCTGCTACACCCCAACCTCAGATCTCTACATCTGATGGCCTGGATGCTGAAAGGGTAGTCCTTGCTCCCCTTCTACTGCCGGCAGAGGTGGAAGAGGTCGTCCTAGCTTCCCGGCGACCTTCTACCCTCAAATGCTACGCCCTTAAATGGCGTCGTTTTTCCGTTTGGTGTACCCAGCAGTCTCTGGATCCCGTCTCCTGCTCAGTGTCGGTGGTCTTGCAGTACTTGCTCTACCTCTCTAATCTTGGACTTAAGTCCAACTCCTTCAAGGTTCACCTCAGTGCTCTTTCAGCACATCATGTGCCGGTGGACGGCAGACCTCTTTCCAACGACCCTCTCGTGGCAAGGTTTCTCCGAGGTCTCCTTCTCCTTAAACCACCTCTGCGCCCGCCAGCACCTGACTGGGATCTGAATGTGGTTTTGCAGCGGATCACCTGTCTGCCTTTTGAACCTATGGCTACCTGTCCTCTCCGTTTTCTTTCTTGGAAAACCTTATTCTTGATAGCCCTTACTTCCACTAGACGTGTAAGTGAACTACAGGCCCTCGTGTCTGATCCCCCTTACACTCGGTTCTACAAAAATAGGGTAGTCCTACGGGACTCAACCCTAAATTTCTTCCAAAAGTGGTCTCCCCTTTTCACATCAATCAGATGTGGGTGGTACTTCCGACCTTCTTTCCCAGGCCACACTCCAAACCGAGCTAAAATGGTCCTGCATACCCTTGAGACTGTAGAAGGGCGTTGAACTTCTACCTTGACCGTACGCGGGGGGAGAAGCAGCACCGCAAAGCTGCTCAGCTCTTCGTGTCTTTGACCCCAATAAATTGGGGCTCCCTGTCTCCAAGCGTACTCTGTCCATCTGGGGTTTTGCTGACTGTATCGCTTGGGCTTATGGAGCAGCCGGACTCTCGTTAGAAAGTCGGGTCACGGCTCATTGTGTTCGGGCGAAGGCTACGTCAGTGGCTTACCTCGCTTCTGTTCCATTTGGCAGACATCTGCCGGGCCGCTACTTGGTCTTCGAGCCAGACTTTTTGCGGTCCATTACTGCCTCGAGAGGGAGTCCCGCAGGGACAGTGCTTTCGGATAGGCAGTCCTCCGAAATCTCTTCGAGGTTTGAGCAACTCCTACCCTCCATCCCGGATGTTGGGCTACCGGTGGGTAATAATTCAGTGAAGACTCTTTCCTTCTGTGCTGCTGAGCTAGAGGGAGCTCATTTTTGTGCTTAGGGTCTCCGGTAGCCTTAAGCTTGGGAGTCCCATATGTGAGGACTGACTTCCTGCTTGGTCCTGGAGAAAGCGTAGTTACTGACCTGTAACAGGTGTTTCTCCAGGAGCAGCAGGAATCAGTTCCATCACAACCCTCCCTCCTCCCCTTGGAGTTGCAATCATATCATTTAGTTTTTTAAAGAATTTTTATTTTTAAGCTGTCTTTTAGCTATGTCATCAGACTGGCTAAGATGGCACCCTTGGGCGGAGGAAGGGGACCGCGCCTGCGCGCTGCAATTCCCAAAGGCTTTCTTTGAAAGCTGGGGAAAATTGCTCCGCGAGGGCTCCGTCGGTGCCGACGTCACCCATATGTGAGGACTGATTCCTGCTGCTCCTGGAGAACACCTGTTACAGGTGAGTAACTACGCTATTTCTCCCATTTCGGCAAGCTCCGGCTCTCTTGCATCTAGTACACACGTGTGGGTTGACTCCAGCTCGTTCAGCTTGGAGTATACTCGCGGGTTAGGCTCAATGGCGGGGACCCTAGGCTTAGTATTGTGGGCCAGGGCTCTTACGTGGCCCTTCCAGGGGTTATGACTCTGGCATTGGTATACCGGAATGATTCTTGTTGCAGGCGTCTTCTCTGTCCCTAGCGGCTAAGGCGACCCTCTCTGGGCTGGCTGTGCCCAGGAAATCTGGCAGCAGGTAGGTCACGGGAACATCCGCAATGGATTTAGCTGTGGACGGAGGCAAAACTCTCTTTGCACAGGGTGGTTAGAGAGACCAGGAGGCCCGATGGTCCATCAGCTGCTTGGATCTGGGAGCAGTGGTTTTGGCAGTTGAAGCGTTCGAGACCTCAGGGCTGTCAGTCAATATCGCGACAGTGCCTTACCTCTCCTTGCGGGATGGCAAGGGGAGTGCGGTCTTGGAAGTGGAAGCAGGCGCTCTGTTCGCTCGGGGAGGTTCCTCGGTGGCAGGCGATATCGGTGGCCTGTATTGCGGGAACAGGCAAGACACGGGCGGCTTTGCTCAGCGGAGACGGATGAATGACGGGTCATAGGAGCTTCATCCAGAGGAGCTGGCTCAGATAGTCCTCCGGTGGGTTCCTCCCCTTATGGATCTCATGGGGACCTGTTCAGCTAGCCAAGGCTTGCTGCACTACTGGCCATTGGCCAGTCGTGTCTTTGCCTTTCCCCCGCGGGTGCGTATTGGACATGTGGGTCAGCACATTGTGGCGCATCAGGGCGAAAGCACTGTTAGTGGCAACAGTTGGGCCGTAGGGTCTGGCATACCCGATCTAGTTAGTCTCCTTTTCGGGGACCCTTGACGTTTGCAACTCCGAATTTCGCCTCGCCGAACAGATGTCCATCAAACATACCATCTTCAAGGCAAAACTCTTAACCTACGCCTGTTGCAAGGGCCCCAAGGGCGCGCTAGCTAACGCTCTACACCAACTTGAGTTTCCCCTGTGGAATTAATATCCTACGAGAGGGCTACAATCTGGTAACCGCTGGGAGAGCGTACCACATCAACCTGTGCAGGAGAGCCCACTCCGTGTCCTTTAGCCCCTATAGCAGGACAGAGCTGCTACCTGAACTCTCCAGGACCTGCTTTTACCAAATCCGTCCAGGAGCAGCGCTGACATCTGGTGGTCTTAAGGGCCCCAGAGCCCGACAAAATGATGCAGACGTTTTAAGAGCTTTAAATCTTGATGCTCTAGAATAATCTTGATTTGCAGAGAACATTGCAGTTGCCTTGTTTAGTTGCTGCGGGCGTGATTTTGGTTTCTAAGAGCATGATAGCGCGGGGTCAGCCTGATCACCGTCTGGTGGTTTCTCTGTGGCATCTCAACTTAGTGCTTGGAGCATTGACAACGAAAACTTGTTGAACATTTCTGCCACATTTGATTCAGGGTTTGTCCTTAGTCAGTGTTTCTTTTTGTGGTTTATTGTTCGGCACGCCGTGGTTTGGTGTGGCGGGAGTTGTCCTGTCAGGAGCCGTTCTTCCTTCGTTAAAAAACAAAACAAAACAAAAAAAACCCCAAACAAACACAGAAGGCATTGTTGCGGTCAGTTCCGTTTCTTTTTGTCCAAGGTGGTTTTATATTTTAATGTAAATCATCCTCTCTAGTGTCCAGCATTGGGGTCTTCGGAGGAGGATGCACTGCGCCGTGTTTGGCGTCGTTTGGACTTGGAGAGAGTTCTGCGTCAATCCCATTAGTCTTGGCGACTTGTTTCTCTCATAGGTCCGGTGGTCTATTCTTTCTTTGGAAAGTTCACGTTAAAGGTGCGGCGGCAGCCAGGGTTTCGTTTTCCCGAGGGGCCGAGTAGTATTAGCGTCAGCATATGGTTGGCAAGGTCGTTTTGGCGTCTGTGAGGTTGAGGGCTCCCTCTACTTGGGCACAAGCGATGGCTTGGGCGGAGCGTGGTTTGTTCCGCCAGTGCAGATTTGCAGACTGGTTTCTTGGTCATACTTCGTTAAACACTATCGCCTGGAGGTTCTAGCGCAGTGGTTCTCAACCTTTTTTGTACCGTGACCCCTTTTACCGTTGGTCAACTTGTGGTGACCCCCAATGATAAAATCAAATGCGTCTCTCTTCCTTTACCGTTAACGCATTGTCGCTGTAATCATTTGTTGAATTATTAATATATTATAGGCCTTTGCAATATGTTTTTATTTATAAAATACTTATTTAAATAATCAAAACAACAAGTAACAATATTTGATTTCAAAATTATGATGATTTTGTAGTCAAATCACTAATATGAAATAAAATTATTTTTTCTACCTTTGTTGTCTGACCAATTTATTCTCTGATCATGCTGGTCCCGATCTGAGGCTTCTGCTTTCCTGTCTTCTCTTAGCTCTCTTTCTGTGGTCTATGGTCCATCTGCCAGTTCTTATCTCTTTTGTTTTTCTTCACTTCTTTCCATCAGGCCTATTTCCAGTCCCAGTAAACCTCCCCAGTATCAGCCCCTTTCCAGTCCTCACTCACCGTACCTTCCAATGTCAACTTGCATTCCCATGACTGCCACTGGTGTCCATTCCCTTCCAGTCCCCCTCCTGCCCCACTGATCAGGCCCTTCTAGTACAAATACCCTGGCAGCCCCTCGCCGATCCCCTCCCTGTCAGTTCCATGCGCCCAGCCCCTTGTGTCTGCCCACTGGTAGCATTAGCCCCCCGTTTTCTTCCAGGGTCAGCAGCTCTATCCTCCCCTCCCCACAATCAGCCCATTCCCAGTCAAAGCCCCCTAATCAGCTCATTTCTAGTGCTAATCCCCCTCAACCCATTACCAGTCCTACCCCCCCCCTAATCAGCCCAATACCAGTCCTACCCCCCATCAGCTCATTTCCAGTGCTAGTCCACCCCTCAACCCCATTACCCGTGCTAGGCACCCCTAATCAGCCCAGTTCCAGTCCTAACCTCACTGATCAGCTCATTTCAATGCTAGACCCCCCATCAGTCCATTACCAGTCCTACCCCCCATTGATAAGTCCATTCCCAGTCCTAGCCTTCCCTAATCAACCCATTACCATTCGGAGCCCCCCCATCTGCCCATTACCAGGGCGAGCACCCCCATAAGCCCATTCTAATCCTAACCCGAACTGTCTCTCGCCTCTGTCCAGCATTTATCCCGTCTGTCCAGTATGTCCCCATGTCTCTCCCCTTTGTCCATGCCAGCCTACTCCCTCCATGTCAGCCCCCCCTCCCTCCATCACACAACTCCTCCATATCAGCCCCCTCCCTCCCTCCCTCCCTCCATGTCAGCCCCCATCCTTCCATCCGTCCATGTCAGCCCCCCTCCCTCCATCCATCCCTCCATGTCAGCCCCCCTCCTTCCATCCGTCAATGTCCGCCCCCCGCCCTCCCTCCCTCCCTCCATCCATCCATCCATATCAGCCCCCCATCCATCCCTCCCTCCCTGTCAGGCCCTCCCTCCCTCCCTCCATCCATCCATATCAGCCCCCCATCCCTCCCTCCCTGTCAGCCCCCTCCCTCCCTCCCTCCCTGTCAGCCCCCTTCCATCCATCCATCCCTCCATGTCAGCCCCCATCCTTCCATCCGTCCATGTCAGCCCCCCTCCCTCCCTCCATCCATCCATCCATATCAGCCCCCATCCCTACCTCCCTCCCTCCCTGTCAGCTCCCCTCCCTCCCTCCATCCATCCATCCATCCATATCAGCCCCCATCCCTCCCTCCCTCCCTCCCTCCCTCCCTCCCTGTCAGGCCCCTCCCTCCCTCCCTCCATCCATATCAGCCCAATCCCTCCCCTCCCTCCCTCCCTGTCAGCCCCCATCCTTCCACTCCGTCCATGTCAGCCCCCCTCCCTCCATCCATCCCTCCAGTTATCTGTCAGCCCCCATCCTTCCATCCGTCCATGTCAGCCCCCCTCCCTCCCATCCCTCCCTCAGGCACATCCATATCAGCCCCCATCCCTCCCTCCCTCCATCCCTGTCAGCCCCCCCCCTCCCTCCCTCCCTCCTCCATCCATCCATATCAGCCCCCCCCATCCCTCCCTCCCTGTCAGGCCCCTCCCTCCCTCCCTCCCTCCCTCCCTCCATCCATCCATATCAGCCCCCATCCCTCCCTCCGACCTCCCTGTCAGCCCCCTCCCTCCCTCCCTCGTTCCCTGTCAGCCCCCATCCTCCATCCGTCCATGTCAGCCCCTCCCTCCATCCATCCCTCCTTGTCAGCCCCCATCCTTCCATCCGTCCATGTCAGCCCCCCTCCCTCCCTCCATCCTCCATCCATATCAGCCCCCATCCCTCCCTCCCCTCCCTGTCAGCCCCTCCTCCCTCCCTCCCTCCCTCAATCCATCCATATCAGCCCCATCCCTCCCTCCCTCCCTCCCTCCCTGTCAGCTCCCTCCCTCCCTGTCAGCCCCCCTCCTTCCATCTGTCCATGTCAGCCCCCTCCCTCCATCCATCCATCCATATCAGCCCCCTCCCTCCCTCCCTCCATGTCAGCCCCATCCTTCCATCTGTCCATGTCAGCCCCCTCCCTCCCTCCCTCCATGTCAGCTCCATCCTTCCATCTGTCCATGTCAGCCCCCTCCATCCATCCATCCATATCAGCCCCCTCCCTCCAAGGCAGCCCCCATCCTTCCATATGTCCATGTCAGCCCCCCTCCCTCCCTCCCTCCCTCCATGTCAGCCCCATCCTTCCATCTGTCCATGTCAGCCCCCTCCCTCCATCCATCCATCCATATCAGCCCCCTCCCTCCATGTCAGCCCCCATCCTTCCATCTGTCCATGTCAGCCCCATCCCTCCATCCATCCCTCCCTCCATGTCAGCCCAATCCTTCCATCTGTCAATGTCAGCCCCCCCTCCCTCCATGTCAGCCCCCCTCTGTCGATGTCAGCCATGTTGCAGGTTGTCTGCCTCCCTTCTAATGCAGCCGCGGCTCTCTGCCTCGTAGGGAACCGCGGCTGTACCTGTAAAATCATTGCGGGGCCCTTCCTGGCTCGATGGGCTCCATGCAGCATTGCCCGCCTCCAAAGGAAGTTGTTTACCACTTCCTTTGGAGGCGGGACAATGCTGCACGGAGCCGTCGAGACAGGAAGGGCTCCGCAACGATTTTACAAGTACAAGCCGCGGTTCCCTAAAGGCAGGGAGCCGCGGCTGCAGAAGAAGGCGGTGAGTTTGCCGGAGTTTGCTGCTGCCGAGAAGCGGACTCGGCAGCGGCAGCAACTTGTGCACATCTTAATTTTTTTTTTTAAACTTGGTGGAGGCTAAGCGACCCCCGCTAAATCCTGTGGCGACCCCCGTTGGGGTCGCGACCCACAGGTTGAGAACCGCTGTTCTAGCGGAAAGCGAGGCTTCTTTTAGGTTGGCAGTTTTGCGGTCCAGGTGGACAGGTCCCTCCCAATGTTTACTGCTCTGTTACATCCCAGAGGTGGAGGACTGAACTGTAGGACCGAAGAGGAAATGGAAATTACACTTACCTGGTAATTGTTGTTCCTTGAGGGAGTACAGTTCAGTCCTCAGTCCTGCCTGGGGATGAACGACTTAGACGCGAGGCGTCGGTTTGGGGGGGGGATTGCCGGTTCATGTGAGAACAATTAAACTGGTCTTCTTGGAGTAGTAACCTATGTTTCAAAACTAATTTACTCCATTTAACTTACGGCTATATTGAGAAGGAACTGTGGTGTAATCTTAAAGCAAATTCAGCCTTCCCCTATGAGAAGAACAACAGGTTCTGTCAGGCTGGTAGTCACAAGAATAGGTGTGTTAGCATATCTATTTCTGTTTATGTTCTCTTTGAGTCCTCCTTCCCTGCCTCTGTCTGTCTTCTCTGATCGGCGGGCAGGAGGGGGGAGTCAAGTAGGAGGAGGTTCTTTGTCTTTTCTTTCAAGGGAACTGTAATTTCAAAGTTTAAAGGTAGAGCATAAGATTGTACTTAATTCCTTAACTGCCTTTTTGTTGCTCCTTTGAGTCTGCTTTGTCAGTAGGTCACTGGGGGATGATGGGAGAAGACCAGCAAGATATACCCGGTGATGTCATGAATTTGACTGTCCAGTCTCCATGCTGCAGGAGGAGGTGCACTACCCAGAGGTGGAGGACTGAACTGTACTCCCTCAAGGAACAACAATTACCAGGTAAGTGTAATTTCCATTTAGTGTGACAAATTCTATTCTGATTTTACTTTTGATTTTTACTTTTAATTTTACTTTTAATTCGGTTACCTTTGGTTAATTGGCAATCAGGGATTAGTTCCCTTTAGTTGTTAGGAGCAAATTTCCTTATATTTACAGTAATTTTAAATTTGAGCCTGGCTCTTTAAATTAGTAGCAGCTCTCGCCTTCCCTCCTTGTCAGTTATTTTCACTTGCTGTAGGCATTCGCCGCGGGTGCGGATCTCTCTCCCTGGACGGTACGGGAGAGAGCTCCGGGACCCATACAGCCACACTGAAGCTGTGTGAGACGGAGCCTCTCCGTTGCTGCGGGATTTTAATTTTACTCTGTGGAACCAGCTGAGCAGTCCTCGCCGTGACTGCTGGGCGTGACAGCACGGCTTGAGGATCAGATGAATTCAAGGCAGTAGGAGCAGGCTGCATGGCTTTCGGCCCTGCAGGTAAGGCCTTCGGGCTCTGTCCGTCTGCTGAGTCCTCCTTTTTGCAGCGGCTGCTGTTCTTGGCACCAGAATTTGTTGGCAAAGGGGTGGCCATTTTCTCTCTAGGTATTTGGACCATGGGGCAAGCTGCCTGTGTGAGGAAGCTGCGTGGCGAGCTGTCTGTGTGAGGAAGACGACAGGCAGAATAGCTAGATTTTTGGGCCTAGTGTTTCTTTCTTTTGTTTGTAGGTTTTTTGAGGCTCGGGGGTTTCCTCAGCCTTAAGGGGCTGTTGTCAGTCCTCTTTATTTTTAAGTTTATTCTTAGTTTTATAGGACAGCAGTTTTGTGCGCATTTGATCTGATGCCACATGTTCTCTCCCTCCTAATCATGTCTCTGAGGAGCATCTGTTAAGTCCCGGGATATTAGGCAAATTGCCAGCTTTTAGGTTCAAGAGCAGAGCCCTAACTTGTAGGTGGAAGGAGGGACAGGCTGTAAGTGTGCTTTTGTGTATTCTATAGTGAAAGTGGCCCAAACGTCTGTGGTTTCACAGGGACAGGGAAACCTTAGGATATAAAAAAATATATAATAATATTGACAGTTAAACTGTCAACCAAGAAGTGCCTGTGCTACGGTCTATGGCCACCAGAGGGCAGCTGGTACACTCAATAGTGCCTTTCTGTGACTTTGTGTATGCAGCCATCATCAGATTGATCTCTAGCTGCAAGTCAGGGAAAAAATAACCACAGGGCCACCTCATGGGCTCTCAGGGGTTAGTGACTGAACAAGCAACTGTAAGGTTCTGCAAATCAAGATTATATGACCAAGATTTAAAGCTCTTAACTTCTGTATAATTTGTCGGGCTCTGGTGCCCTAGAGGCCACCGGATGGCAGCGCTGCTCATGACTCACAGAGAGTCTTCAGTGCCCCCATCCCGGGGGGGGTTTGTAAAATACGAAATCGTATTCTTCATCAGGTTCACACAGGCAGCAACCTCTAAGACCACCACTTGCAAGGTTGTCAGTGTATCCCACTGCTATTTCTCTGACTGCAGGAAGGCTGGGGGGGGGGGGGAGGCAGGGTGCCTGTGTGTTTCATAGCTCCACTTAGCATGCCCTTCCCAGGAAATTCTCATCTATTTCTAGAACCTGTGCTGTCAGAGCAGGGCTTTAAGCACTTAGCAGGGGCACTGACCCGTCTGTGCCATCTTGTTAAAGGCTGAGGGTGAAGAGAAGGACGTCTAGGTAGCACAGTCTGGGGCTTATCGCTCCAGGACACTGGAAGGTTTCATAGCAGATGTCAGTACTCTGTGTATGCTCCATGTATTCAGCCTATGTTCATGCGTGCTCACTGCACTGTGTTTGGGTGACAAGTGCTGGGTCACCCGTATATGTAGATGTGCATTTTGTATGTGCTCACAATTAATTAGGCATGATTTTTGGGTGCACTCTTTGCAGAGTGAGACTGCATTTCTTTGCTTGGACTGTATTATCAGGCTAAGGTAATTTCTCCAGTAATGGGGGGATGTCGATTGTAATAAAGTGTGTGAGGTCCTCATGGTGTTACATGGGGTTGTGGATGCAGTCGTGGGAACTGCTGTGGAGTGAGCCGTCCAGAGGAGCTACAGTGTCACAGTCACCAGTTTCCCTTTCTCTTTGGGCTTTGTTCCCAGATCCTAGCCCCTCTTTCTCTCTGATGTCCAGGAGGCAAGGTCCTCGGCCCACTGGACAATCTGTTCTCAGCCTTTTCTCAATGCTGGCAGAAGGACTGGGAGAGCGAGAAAGGAAGACCAGGAACCAGCACCAGCTCTGATGTCTCTCCACTGCCAGTGTTTGCCACGGTCACATATTCCCAGTCAGTTATTTGAGTATACTGATTGCCTACAGGTTAGTGTGGCATATAGTCGATTACGGTATTTCTATTTCCCTTGTCCCTGAAGGGCTCACAATTTATGTTTTGGTACCTGAGGCAGAGGGTTAAGTCGCTTAACGAAGGCCAGAAGGACCACCTGTGGGACCAGAAACCCCAGTTTTTATGGCCCAAGGTTGGTGGTCTCAATTGGAATTCAAATCCTTGGTCCTCTGGCAACTTGCCTCAACCACTAGACTACACTGCTCCGTCTGAGCTAGCCACAAGGCCATAGGGCCAGGCGCAGCCTGTTACTTCCAAGGCAGAGACCTTGGGGAGGTTCCGTTTATAAGGATACGAGAAATGCCATACTGGGTCAGACCAAGCTCTTCAGGTCCAGTATCCTGTTTCCTAGGATAGCCAATCCAGGCCTTAAGGACCTGGCTGGTTTCCAAAAAGACAAATAGGCTACTCAATGCTTGTATCGGGGCAAGCGGTGGATTCATGTATGCTCATATTTTAAGGGTTCCGTTGCATGTACAACAGATGTGACATTCTGTTGGGTTGTGTGCCTTGTAGAACATCTTGAATTGGTGAAAGTTGGTATAAAAAAAAAAATTATAATTTTCCAGCTTCTCTCTAATAAAATGTTATGGACCTTTCCTCCGGGAGCTTGGCCAAAAACTTTGTTAAACTCTGCTACGTTCGGAGATCGTTTTGCGCAAGGCTCTTGGAGTAGACAGGAGACCCAGTGGTCAATCAATCGACTGGAAATGCGAGCGATATGCCGGGCGTTGCAGGCGTTCGAAGCTACGGTGACAGGTCGAGCAGTGCGAGTACTGTCCGACAACTCCATGGCGGTGGCCTACATCAATAAGCAGGGAAAAACCGGAAGTGTTGCCATAGAGGCCGTGGCAGAGGGTCTGTGTGTGTGGATAGAGCTTTCGTTGTCAGCGTTTTCGGTGGCGCATGTTGCGGGTAAGGATGTTGTGAAGGTGGATTTCCTCAGCTGGGTCAGAGTAGATGTCGGAGAATGGGAGTGACATCCGGAAGTGTTCACACAGATCGATTGCATATGGGGACAGCCAGTAATGGACCTCATGGCGGCGTTTCACTCTGCGTAAACGGGGCGCTTCTTCAGCAGATGACGCAAAAGGAGGTTGGAAGGCATCGGCGCACTGTTTCAATGGCGGCCGTCGTCTGGTCTTCTCTGTCTTTCCACCGGGGGCACTCATAGGTCGAGTGGTTCTGCATATCAAAGCGCTTTGGGGAAACGTGTGGTTGGGGGGGCCTCGGGCTGGCCGAGGCGCCCTTGGTATGCCTGCCTCATACGGTTGCTTGACGGGAATCCATGGAGGTTTCCGACATTGGAGATTCTGTTGCTGCGGAGTTCCCTTCGAATGCCTCAGGTGCATTGGTTTTTGCCTACGGGGTGGCCATTGAAAGGGCAAGCTTAAGGAAAAAAATTTGCTCGGCAGCAGTTTTTGCCATCTTGCCGCAAAAAAAAAAAAAAAAGTTTGTCCCTTGCATATGTGCGTATATGGCGCATCTTTGAGGACGGGTGCTCGCAGAGGCACGCTCGCACGACAACAGTGTCCGTTCCCTTGGTATTACGTTTTCTGCAGGACAGGTTTGGTAAAGGCAGGTCCTGGAGAGTTCAGTTAGCAGCTCTGTCTTGCTATAGGGCAAAGGACAGGGAGTGGCTCTCATGCACAGGTTGATGTGGTACGCTTTCTCAGGCGGTTACCAGACTGTAGCCCTCTCGTAGGCTATTAATTCCACCGGGGAAGTTCAAGTTGGTTTTAGGAGCGTTAGCTAGCGCGCCATTGGGGTCCTTGCAAGAGGCATAGATTAAGGGTTTTGCCTTGAAGACGTTACATTTGATGGTCATCTGTTCGGCGAGGCGATTTTCAGAGTTGCAGGCGTTGACCTGTCAGGAATCGTGTTTTATCTGTCTCCAAACAGAAGGTGGCCTGGTGGCTGGTTCTGTCGTTGTTGCCAAAGGTGGTTTCTATGTTCACCTAACTAAAATGGTCTCTCTTCCAGCGCTAGATGCGGCGGAGAGGAACTTATTGAACCATAACTTGCGCTGTTTGGACGTCAAGAGAGCGCTGCGGCAGTGTTTAAAGGTTTCAGAAACTTTCGCAAGGCGGATCGTCTCTCTTCGGGGTGTTTGGAGGGCCCCACAAAGGGAAGCGGCTGCAAAGGAGTCCATTTCTGGATGGATTGGAGCGACGAGTGCATCGGCTTATCTTCTACGGGACCGTACAGTCCCAGGGAGCTTACGAGCTCACTCTACCAGAGTGCAAGCGTCTTCTTGGACGGAGCACAGTTTGGTTCTGCCAGTAGGGAGGCCTCTTGGTTGTCTCTCCATACTTTCAGTAAGCACTACCACCTAGATGTTCTGGCGGCTAAGGATGCCGTTTTCAGGGAGGCGATGTTGAGATCCGGCTGGAAAGGTCCCCCTCCCAATGATTACTGCTCTGATACATCCCAGAGTTTGAAGACTAAACTGGAGGAACAATAAGGAAATAGGAATTACACTTACCTGGTAATTGTAGTTCCTTGAGTGACTCCAGTTTAGTCCTCATTTCCGCCCGGGGATGGGGTCTTAGCAGTGGTTTTTCTGTTGAGGGAAGTGCAAGGTTAAAAGTGGATATAGGCCTTCACTGGTGTTCAGTCGTTTTGATGCTTCCATTTGTTTTGCGCTATATTGTTATATTATGATATTGTTATATATATATATTGTTATATTGCTCTGGATTGTTTAGGGCTAGGCATTCGACGGAAAGGAGAGCATGCAGGAAGCAGTCCCTTTCCTTCTGGAAGGGGAGTAGTAGGTTATATGTTCTGCGTGCCCTTGAATATAATGTTAAGTTAAAAAAAAAAAAGTTACTGATTTTTTGCTCCTTTGAGTCTGCTTTGTCAATAGTTCACTGGGGGCTGATGGGAGAGACCAGCAGGCTATATCCAGTGATGTCATGCGTTTTTGACATGCCCAGTCCCCAAGCTGCAGGAGTAGGTTCACTACCCAGAGGTTGAGGACTAAACTGGAGTCATTCAAGGAACCACAATTACTTGGTACGTGTAATTCCTATTTGCTTAAAGAAAGAAAGAAAATAAACACATTTGGAGTTTGAACAACAGCATGTGGTGGAACCCCCCCCCCCCCCCAAACACATGGAAGAAGGTCAGATGAGATGAAAATGTAACTTTTTGGACATCATGGGAAATGGCATGTGTGGCGCAAACCCAGCACTTCCCATTGCCCTGATAACACTGTTCCCACAGTGAAACATGGTGGTGGCAGCATCATGCTGTGGGGTTTGTTTTTCATCGTCAGGGACAGGAAAACTGGTCAGGATTGAAGGAACAATTGATGGCATTAAATACAGGGCAATTGTTGAGGAAAACCTGTTTCAGTCTGCCAGAGATTTCAGACCGGGATGAAGGTTCACCTTTTAGCTGGTTTAAAGGGAAACATTTATATGTCTTGGAATGGCTTAGTCAAAGCCCAGATCTTAATCCAATTGAAAATCTGTGACATTACTTGAAGATTGCTGTACACCAACGCAGCCCATCTAACTTGAAGGAGTTGGAGCAGTTTTGCCTTAAGGAATGTGTGAAAATCCCAGTAGCTATATGTGCTAAGCTAATAGAGACATACCCCAAGAGACTTGCAGCTGTAATTGCAGCAAAAGGTGGCTCTACAACGTATTGACTTTGGGGGTAAATACATATGCACACTCCCTTTTTTTTGTCTTAATTATTGTTTGTGTCACATAAAGGATAATCTCCAGGAACAAGCAGGAATGTAGTCTTCACATATGGGTATCATCGGTACTGACGGAGCCTGCGCGGGAACGCTCCCCAGCGTCCAATAGGAAAGCTTTTGGGAGCATCCCACAGTGCCTGCGTGCTGCCTTCCCGCCTTTCCAACTGTCCCTCTCCAGTTCTTTGTTTTCCGCGGAACCGACAGGTCGCATACCCTGTCACGGCAGAAAACGTTGTCTTTAATCTTTGTTTTTGTGGTCATGTCTGCCTTCTCTCGACGCTATACTGGTATCGCTGGTTCTTTTTTCTTTCTTCTAAAAACAAAAAAAACTATAGTTTCTGAAGTGGTTTACTTCAGGAACTTTGTTTCCTTGGTGCTAGGTGCCATTTTGGGCACTAGGCCCAATTTTTCCTTAAAAATGGAAAAACCTACTTCAGGTTTTAAGAAATGTTCTAAATGTGGCGGTACCATTCCGTCACTGACACCCATGATTGGTGTCTCAAATGTTTAGGTCCTGACCATTCTATTTCAGAGTGCCTCTCCTGTGGAATGATGTCAGAAAGGGGCCGGCAGAACCGAGCTGCTAAACTTAGCACCCTTTTTCCCTCAGACGCGGCCTCTGTTGCATCGACGTCCTCCAGGGCTTCATCTTCCTCCCATGGATCTCAGGTAACTAAACATAAATCTGGCCGGTCTTCAAAGGGTAGATGTCCTTCTAAGTATCGAGATGCCCCTGGCGTTGCCCTTGAGGAATTTTCACTGGCAAAACTGCCCCGGCGGGAGGCTTTGGCTTCCAAAGCATTAACGGGGCTCCAAGATGTTCTCGAGGCCTCAACCTCGGCAGAACTACTGGCGCCATGCCTGGGGTTCCAGCCACTTCTACCGGTACTGAAACCCAAGCATCGGCAGCGTCTGTAGACCAGAGATTCTCCAGGACCAAGCAGGAAGTCAGTCCTCACTTATGGGTGACGTCGGCGCCGACGGAGCCCTCGCGGAGCAATTTTCCCCAGCTTTCAAAGAAAGCCTTTGGGAATTGCAGCGCGCATGCACGGTCCTCTTCCCGCCCAAGGGTGCCATCTTAGCCAGTCTTCTTTTTTCCGCCGGAGCCCTACAGACGTACCCGTCGTGTCCCCGCGAAAAAGTTGATTTTTCTTCAGAATTTCTCTTTTTTTTCCATTCGGTTCGACGCCGGTCTTTTCCCGCCGGACTCGCGACGCCGTGGTCTCGAGTCCTCTTCTTATTTTCGGTTTTTCTGACTTAGTCAGTTTTTTCGTTTCGGTTTTTTCCCTGGCAGCCCGGTCCTTTGACCTCGCCGGGGCCCTTTTTTTCCCCCGATGGCTGCCAGACGTTTCAAGCGGTGTGGACAGTGAGACCGAAATATGTCACTAACAGACACACACGACATTTCCCACCGCTGCCAGGCCCCGGATCATGAATAACTGATCTGTGGGCCATGCGGCAAAATGTCCTCCAAAGCGTTGAGAAGTCGGCGGCATCAGCGGGATAGGATCTTCGCTGACCCCAGCCGTACCCGTACCTCGTCGGAGGCCTCAGCGTCCAAAGGTTCCAGCTCGGACCGTCGCCGGAGTTCCTCCGACAGGGGTTCTCCCTCCGGGGACCATCATCGTCAGGTGAAACCCGCGAGGGCGGCGTCGGTGGACGCTCCTGGCTCCGCGAGGGCCAGGTCGCATAGCCCCGATAGCCGTCCCGGGTCCTTGGAGAAGGAGCATCTCACGAAGCGACCTCGCCTGGAGTCGGAGCTGCCTGCTCGGGTAAGTCCTGTGGTCCCCCTGGACTCGCCTCCGAGACAGCCGACGTCGGGCCCGACGCCGTCGGGGCCCGAGTTGGGGGCTGCTGGGTCACCTGAGCTCGGACTCAGGTTGACGGCCTTGGAGAGCAGACTGTCTGCCTTCATGGACCAGCAGCGGGCACTGCTCGCTGGCTTCGCTGGCGCCGCTGCCCCGACCGCCGGGACGTCGACGTCCAAGTCGACCCCGGAGACCGAGCCGATTCTCGAGTCGATGCGAACTCGAGTCGATCCTCGGTCGAGGTCACCCTCGGCCTCCCGTTCGGGAACGAGGTCGCCGACGCCGACTCCCTCGGCGTCGGGGCGGCAGGCGCCGCGCCCTGCCCGGGCCGACCCCACCGAGTCCTCGTCGGAGTCGGTCTGGGAGTCGGAAGAGGAGGAGTCGCCTGATTTCTTTCCGGACTCGGTGTGTCCCCTCGGACTCACCGGAGTCCGAGCCTCGGAAGCAGTCCCCCCCCGGAGGATGCCCGGTTCTCGGGACTTCGTCAGGGATATGGCCAAGGCTTTGGCCTTCCCTGGCGGACCCCGAGGAGGAGCCTCGAGCCGAAGCTAGCTCGACGCCCTCCAGTATTGACTCTCCCGCAAGGGAACACTTTACTGTACCGGTTCCTCCCATGCTGGAACGACTACTCTTTCCGCATGTGGGAGAGTTCCGGCCACCTCGCCGGTCCTGAGCAAGCGGGGTCGATTCTATCTATCGAGTCCGCAAGGAGCCCTGGCTTCCAGAAAGCACAGCTGCCACACCCTTCCATGGTAGTGGAATCGGCCATGCATCGTCTTAAGAGCCAGAAGATGCACTCCTCGGTGCCTCCTGGCAGGGAGGCCCGTAACCTGGATGGCCTTGGCAAGAAGTGTTTCCAGGCTCTATGCTTGCGTGTCGTGTCCAGACCTACCAGCTATACATGGGCATGTATCTCCGAGACCTGGCTAAAGAGCTAGCCGGCTTCTCCGCTGGTTTGTCCGAGGAACCTTTGCGGAGGTTCCTGGCCTTGTCCACTGGTATTCGGGAATGCTCAAAATTCATATCCCGAGCAGCCTTACGATGGCTTTGAAGCGTCGGCTCGAGTGGCCGCAGCCGGCATCGGTGCCCGCCGACAGGCTTGGCTTCAGTCATCTGACCTCGGAGCCCTGGGTGCAGGACAAGTTGGTCGATGTCCCCTGCCGAGGCGAAAACCTCTTGGCAAGCCCATGGATGAAAAGGCTGCACAAATTGAAACGGAGACTCTCACCAGGACTAGGCTTTCTAGGAAGACCTCCGCCCCTTCCCAGAAAAAAGAAGGGCTCGGGAAAGAATTCCTTTTACCCGAGGAAGGCGGCTGCCTACAAACATACCCCATTATCAGGCCCCTGCAGCTCCCCAACAGGGCCAGCAGGCCAAGGTACGGGGTAACGGGTCCCGTAGGCAGCAAGCCCCCAAGCCTGCACCACCAGCCCCTGCTCCGCAGGGGTGGGGGTTTTTGACTCACTAAGCATAGCCTCTCCCCCCCCCGCTGGTTCCTTCCCAGCACCGGAGGCCTGGCTGGGTCACTTCGCCCCACAGGTGGTCCAGCGTCACCTCAGATGCCTGGGTGCTTCAAGTCGTGCGAGAAGGCTATCTTCTCCACTTCCACCAGGTCCCTCCCTCCTTTTTCCGGGAGAACCTCCACGACCCCCTCTGCACAGGAATTACTCCTTCAAGAGTTAGCAGGTCTTCTACAGGAACAGGCGGTGGAACCGGTGCCCACCAACCGAAAGGTCAAGGCTTTTACTCCAGGTGTTTTCTGATACCAAAGAGAACAGGAGGCCTCAGACCCATCCTGGACTGCGCAACGCTCAACAAGGTCCTCGTGCGAGAGAAGTTCAAGATGCTTACCCTTGGAATCCTTCTGCCCTACCTCCAGCAGGGAGATTGGCTATGCTCCTTGGATCTAAAGGATGCCTACACGCACATCCTCATCCACCCAAGCCACCGACAATACCTAAGGTTTGTGGTGGCAGGAAATCATTACCAGTACCGGGTACTGCCCTTTGGCCTGTCCTCCGCACCGCGAGTCTTCACAAAATGTCTCGCGGTGGTGGCGGCCCATCTCCGGCTTCACGGCCTCTATGTCTTTCTGTACCTCGACGACTGGCTCATCAGAGCAGCGTCCGCTCTGGAGGGTCACCAACGCCACGCGCCGCACGGTGACTCTTCTGCAGCACTTGGGCTTTGTTATAAACTTCGCAAAGTCCACTTTGCTCCCCTCACAGGATCTCGAGTTCATCGGCGCAAGGCTGCACACTCCTCAGGCACGAGCGTACCTACCGCTCGACAGGGCTCTACGGCTCATGGACCTAGCCGACCGTTTTCGCAGCCAGCCCCTGGTCTCCGCCAGGCGCTTCCTGAGACTACTCGGCCATATGGCTTCCACCGTCCATGTGACCCCCAAATGCCCGCCTGCATATGCGGCCTGCTCAATGGTGTCTCCGCCAGCAGTGGCGACAAGCCACAGGCGGCCTAGCAGACCTAGTGCGCGTCTCCGAGCCGCTGATCTCGTCTCTCCGGTGGTGGCTTCAGCAGCCGAACCTGATCTGCGGAATGCCTTTCCAGTCACCTCAGCCGAGCCCGGGTGCTGGACAACAGATGCATCCCTCCTGGGCTGGGGAGCGCACTGCCAAGGGGCACGCACTCAGGGCCTCTGGACCGCGTGGGAGTCTGCTCAGCAGATCAACTTCCTGGAGCTCAGGGCGATCCGCCTGGCTCTCAAGGCCTTCCTCCCACCTGACTTCTCACCAGTCCGTCCTTGTCCAGACGGACAATCAAGTTGCCATGTTCTACGTGAAACAAGCAGGGGGGGCACGGGCTCCTTCCTCCTCTGCCGGGAGGCACAGAAGCTCTGCTCTTGGGCCGTCAGTCACGGCATTCTCCTCAAGGCAGTTTATCTCCCAGGCCAAGAGAATTACCTGGCGGACAAACTCAGCAGGATCCTCCAGCCGCACGAGTGGCGTCTGGATCCCTTGGTAGTTCAGAAGCTCTTTCTAAAGTGGGGCCTCCCCACGATGGATCTCTTTGCCAGTCTCACAACCGGCAACTTCCTCGCTTCTGCTCTCGTCAGCCACACCCCCTTCGGGTTGCGGCGGACGCTTTTCTACTCTCATGGTCGGGGAGCCTTCTGTACGCTTTCCCTCCCATCCCGCTAGTCTCCCGGACTCTTTTCAAGGTTCTCCGAGACCAAAGCCCTCATGATCCTGGTGGCCCCTCGCTGGCCCAGACAGCCGTGGTTTCCGCTCCTGCTGCAATTAGCGGTTGAGGATCCATTCCCTCTGGGGTTACAACCGGATCTCCTCACTCAGGATCAGGGGTCTCTGCTACACCCCAACCTCAGGTCTCTCAACCTCGTGGCCTGGCTGCTGAGAGGGTAGTCCTCGCTCCCCTTCTCCTGCCGGCGGAGGTGGAGGAGGTCGTCCTAGCTTCGCGACGACCTTCTACCCGCAAATGCTACGCCCTTAAATGGTGTCGCTTTTCCGTTTGGTGTACCCAACATTCTCAGGATCCCTTCTCCTGCCCGGTGTCGGTGATCCTGCAGTACTTGCTATACCTCTCTAATCTGGGACTTAAGTCCAACTCTGTCAAAGTTCACCTCAGTGCTCTTTCAGCACATCATGTGCCGGTGGACGGCAGACCTCTTTCCAGCGACCCTCTTGTAGCGAGGTTTCTCCGAGGTCTTCTTCTACTTAAACCACCTCTGCGCCCGCCAGCGCCTGACTGGGACCTGAATGTGGTTTTGCAGCGCATCACCTGTCCGCCTTTTGAACCTATGGCTACCTGTTCTCTCCGTTTTCTTTCTTGGAAAAACACTGTTCTTGATAGCCCAAACTTCCGCTAGACGCGGTAAGTGAATTGCAGGCCCTCGTGTCTGATCCCCCTTACACTCTGTTCTACAAAATAGGGTAGTCTACGGACTCACCCAAAATTTCTTCCAAAAGTGGTCTCCCCTTTTCATATCAATCAGGAGGTGGTACTTCCAACCTTCTTTCCCAGACCACACTCCAGCCGAGCTGAGACGGTCCTCCATACCCTGGACTGTAGAAGGGCTCTGAACTTCTACCTTGACCGTACGCGGGAGCACCGTAAAGCTGCTCAGCTTTTTGTATCTTTCGACCCCAATAAATTGGGGCTCCCGGTCTCCAAGCGTACTCTGTCCATCTGGGTTGCGGGACTGTATCACTTGGGCTTATGGGGCGGCCGGACTCTCCTTGGAAGGTCGGGTCACGGCTCACTGCGTTCGGGCAAAGGCCACGTCAGTGGCTTACCTCCGCTCTGTTCCGCTGGCAGACATCTGCCGGGCCGCTACTTGGTCTTCGAGCCAGACTTTTGCGGTCCATTACTGTCTCGAGAGGGAGTCCCGCAGGGACAGTGCTTTCGGACAGGCAGTCCTCCGTAATCTCTTTGAGGTCTGAGCAACTCCTACCCTCCATCCCGGATGTGGGCTACCGGTGGGGAATAATTCAGCGAAGATCTTTCACTTCTGTGCTGCTGAGCTAGAGTGGGAGCTCATTGTTTGCTGCTTAGGGTCTCCGGTAGCCTTGCGCTTGGGATGTCCCCATAAGTGAGGACTGAACTTCCTGCTTGGTCCTGGAGAAAGCGTAGTTAATGACCGTAACAGGTGCTTCTCCAGGAGCAGCAGGAATCAGTCCTCCACAACCCTCATCCACTCCTCCCCTTGGGAGTTGCAATCGTCTGCTTTACTTTTTTGCTATTTTTTATGCTGTCTTTTTTAGCTATGTCATCTGACTGGCTAAGATGGCACCCTTGGGTGGGAAGAGGACCGCGCATGCGCGCTGCAATTCCCAAAGGCTTTCTTTGAAAGCTGGGGAAAATTGCTCCGCGAGGGCTCCGTCGGCGCCGACGTCACCCATAAGTGAGGACTGAGTCCTGCTGCTCCTGGAGAACACCTGTTACAGGTGAGTAACTACGCTTTCCTTGCTATCCAATGCAGTCTAGAGGCTCTTCTCACGGCTTCGGTACCATTGAAACCACTTCAGACACCTCAACCGATACTGGTACCGACTGCATCAACATCGGTGGGTATGCCACCCATACCGAGTCATGCGTCTGTCCTCCGGCATCGACAGATCGGTTACCGGAACAAACCCGATCCGACTTCGATCGATAACCAGTACCAGTGCTGTGCACGATCATGGGATCGGAGGCTATTTCTCCGAATCCTCTGATGAGTCTGAAGTCCTCGCGAACTGACTCTGCCGATACAAGAGTACTTCTCCCCGCGGTTTTCCCTATCTCCCTCCTATGTATTTTCTTTAATAATTTATTTATTAACTGTATTTATATCCTGCTTTTCCACGGGTTCAAAGCGGTTTTAACAACAAAGGGGGGGGGGGGGCAGCAGTAATCAATTCTTAGGGTGGAGAGGGGCTGTCACCAGGTGAGGCCAACATTAGTGATCTTGAACAGAACAGTAAGATAACTTAGACAATGGAATAGGTCTATTAGTAGATACGACCTGTGAGAATGTAGAGGTCTTGGCGGGGGGTAGTCAGTGGATGGATGTTATTTTCTAGTAGAGGTATTCCTGGAACAGGGTTGTTTTTTAGTTGTTGTCCTCCTGAATTTTGAAGGATCTCGGTTGTTTCAGATTTGACTTGGGTAGGGAGTTCCAGAGGTTTGGTGGCCCTATAGTTTCGAAGGCTGTGTTGCAAGTCCATTGATGTGTATTTTTAGTTCGTTCCTGGGGGATGTCGATGGTGAGGGCGTTGCTGGTTTGGTTTTTGTCTGGTTGTTCTGTTGTGGGTTCGGTTGGGGCAGTGAAGAGTCAGAGCTGTGTAAGTCTGCGTTTGATGCGAGAGCGCTTTGTGGATAAGTAGGGCAGATTTGTATTTGTTTCTTGCTTCGAAAGGGAGTATGTGCATCTCTCCGTGACTGGTGGATGTTGATCTTTGTTTTTTTGCTTTCTGGATAAGTCTGTGCCTGGGGTATTATTAAGGCAGTTCGTAGATGGGTTGATGTGGGTGGTCCGGGTAGTCCGTGATAGATTATATTGCCAGTAGTCCAGATGAGGGTAGCGTATCGGTGAATCGGTTGGCATGGCTGTCGCTGGATCATCCGCCCAGAGGGTATGTCCTTGTTTCAGGACTTATCCGGATGTGGCCCAATTGCCTTTCTATCACAGTAGTAGCTCCTGAAAAATAGCCCAGGGCAAAGGAGTTGGAAATTCTCCGATACCCTAAGGCTTCCCAAAGAGTCAGCTACTCTGCCTATGCATGAGCTCGGACATGATTTTAATGCTAAGGATGTGCGGAAACACCTTTAACCACATCTCCTCAGTCATGATCGAAAGACTCGATACCATGTATCGAGTTCCACCTTGTCCTGGCTTTCAAAAAACTTGATTACCCACACCCCTTCAAGGTGTTGGGAATCCAGCCATGAGAAGGATGAAAAAGGCCAAAGACCGACATGCATCCAAT
>CM066034.1:902252054-902262054 GCA_033557465.1 Ichthyophis bannanicus
TTTTTTGTGTGGTGTTTATTTTGTTTTGTTTTTTGTTTTGATTTTGTGTTTTTTGTTGTGATGTTTTTGTTTTTTTGTTTTTTTTGTGTTTGTTGTTTGTGTGTGTGTTTTTTTGTGTTTTTGTTTTTTTGTGTTTTTGTTTTTGTGTTTTTTTGTTTGTGTTTGTTTGTGTGTTTGTGTTTGTTTTTGTGTTTGTGTTTTTTGTTTTTTTTTTTTTTTTTGTTTTTGTGTTTGTTTTTCTGTGTTTGTTTTTGTGTTTGTTTTTTTTTTTGTGTGTGTGTGTTTGTTTGTTTTTGTGTGTTTTTTTGTGTTTTTTGTTTTTTTGTTTGTTTGTGTTTGTTTTTGTGTGTTTTTGTGTTTGTGTGTGTTTTTTTTTTTTTTTTGTTTTGTGTGTGTTTGTTTTTTTGTGTGTTTTTGTTTGTGTTGTTTTTTGTTTTTTGTTTTTTTGTTTGTTTGTGTGTTTTGTGTGTGTGTTTTTGTGTGTGTGTGTTTTTGTGTGTGTGTGTTTTTGTTTTTGTTTTTTTTTTTGTGTGTTTTTTTTTGTTTTTTTTTTTGTGTGTGTGTTTGTTTGTTTTTTTTTTTTTTTGTTTTTTTGTTTGTGTTTGTGTGTTTTGTGTGTGTGTGTGTGTTTTTGTTTGTGTGTTTGTGTGTGTGTGTGTGTTTGTGTGTTTGTGTTTTTTGTTGTTGTTTTTTTTTGTTGTTTTGTGTGTGGTGGGTTGGTGTGTGTGTTTTGTTTGTGTGTTTGTTGTTGTGTTGTTGTTGTGTTTTTTTTGTTGTGTTGTGTTTTGTGTTTGTGTGTTGTTGTTTTGTGTGTTGTTTTTTTGTGTTGTTTTGTTGTGTTTTTGTGTGTGTTGTTTTTTGTTGTTTGGTTTTTTTGTGTGTTTTTGTTTTTTTGTTGTGTGTGTGTGGTTGTTGATGTTTTTTGTGTTGTTGTTTGGTTTGTTGTTTTGTGGTTTGTGTTTTTTTTTTTTTTTGTGTTTTGTGTGTTTGTTTGTTGTTTGTTTTTGTTTTGTTTGTTGGTGTGTTTTTGTGTGTTTTTGTTTTTTGTTGTGTTTTTGTGTGTTGGGTGATTTTTTTGTGTTTTTGTTGTTTGTTTTGTGTTGGTTTTTGTGTGGTTTTTGTTTTGGTTTTTGTTTGTGTGTTTGTGTTTTTTTTGTTGGTTTTTGTTTTTGTTTTTTTGTGGTGGTGTTTTTGTTTTTTTTTTTGTTTTGTTGGTGTTTTTGTGTTGTGTTGATTGTTGTTTTTTTGTTGTGTGTGTTTTGTGTGTTTTGTGTGGGTTTTTGTTGTTTTTTTTGTTTTGTTGTTGTTTGTTGTGGTGTTTTTTTTGTTTTTGTTTGTGTTGTGTTTGTGTTTTGTGGTTTTGTTTTTTTGTGGTTTGTGTGTTTGTGTTTTTTGTGTTTGGGTTTGTGTGTGTTTTGGTGTGTGTTGTTTGTTTTTTTGTTTTTGTTTTTTGTGGTTGTGGTTGTGTGTTTTGTTTTTGTGTTTTTGTTGTTGTGGTTTTTGTGTTTGTGTTTTTTGGTTTTTTTTTGTGTGTGTGTTGTGTTTTTGTGTTTGTGTTGTTTGTTTTGGTTGTGATGTTTGTTGTGTTTGTGGTTGTTTTTTTGTGTGTTTTGTTTGTTTTTGTTTGTGTTGTGTGTTTTTTTGTGTTGGTTTTTTGGTTTTGTGTGTTTTTTTGTTGTGTGTTTTTGTTGTGTTGTTGTTTTGTGTGTGTGGTGTGTGTGTTTTTGTGTTGTTTGGTTTTTTTTGTTTGTTTTGTTTTTTGTTTGTTTGTTTTGTTTTTTTTGTTTGTTTTTTTTTTTTTGTTGTTTTGGTTGTTTTTTTTTTGGTTTTTTTTTTTTTGTTTTTTTTTTTTGTTTGTTTTTTTTGTTTTTTGTTGTGTTTTTTTTTGGGTTTTTTGTTTGTGGGTTGTTTGGTGTGTTTTTGTTGTTTTTGTGTGTTTTTTTGTTTTGTTGTTGTGTTGGGTTTTTTTGATGTTTGTTTTTTGTTGTGTGGTGTGTTTTTGTTTTGTGTTTTTGTTTGTGTTTTTTGGGTTTTGTTGTGTGGTGTTGTTGTTTGTTTGTGTGGGTTTTTGTGGTGTTGTGTGTGTTTTGTGTTGTTTTGTGGTTTGTTTGTTTTTGTTTTGTTTTTGTGTTTGTGTGTGTTTTTTGTGTTGTTTGTTTTTTTTTGTGGTGTGGTGTTTTTTTTTTTGTGTGTGGTGTGTGTTTGTTTTTTGTTGTTTTTGGTTTGTGGTGTGTTTGGTGTTTGTTGTGTGTGTGTGTTGTTTTGTTTGGTGGTTTTTTTTTGTGTTTTTGTTTGTTGTTTGTTGTGTTTTTTTTTTTTTGGTGTTGGTTGTTGTTTGTTTTGTGTGTTTGGTTTTTTGATTGTTGTTTTTTTTTGTGTTTGTTTTTGGTGTTGTTGTGTTTTTTTTGTGGTGTTGTGTTTTTTTTTGTTTGTGTTTTGTTGTTGGGTTTGTTGTTTGTTGTGTTTGTTTTTTTGTTTGTGTTTTTTTGTTGATTTTGTTGTTGTGTTGTTTTTTTGTGTTGTGTGTGTTGTTTGTTTTTGTTGTTTTTGTTTGTGTGGTTGTGTGTTTTTGTTTTGTGTGTGTGTTTTTTTGTTGGTTTTGTTGTTTTTTTTTTTTTGTTTTGTGGTTTTTTGTTTGTTTGTGGTTTGTTTTTTGTTTTTTTTGTTTTTTTGTTGTTTTTTTTTTGTTTGTTTTTTTTTTTGTTTTTTTTTTTTTGTTTTTGTTTTGTGTTTTTTGTTTTTGTTGTTTGTGTGTTGTTGTGGTGTTTTGTGTTTTTTTTTTTGTTTTGTGTGGTGTTTTTTGGTTTTTTGTGTTTGTGTTTTTGTTGTTTTTTTGTGTTTTGTGTTTTTGTTTTGGTTGTGTGGTGGTGTGTTTGTGTTGTGTTGTGTGTTTGTTTTTGTTTTGTGGTGTTTTTGTGTTTTTGTTGTGTTTTTTTGTTTGTGTTTTGTTTTTTGTTGGTTTTGATTTTGTTTGTGGTGTTTGTGTGTGGTTTTTTGTTGTTTTGATATTGTTTTTTTGTTTTGTTTTTTGTTTTTTTTTGGTGGTTGTTTGGTTTTTGTGTGTTTTTTTGTTTTTTTGTTGTGTTTTTTGTTGTGTTTTGTTTTTGTGTTTTTGTGTTGTGTGTTGTTTGTGTTTTGTGTGTTTTGTTTTGTTGGTGGTGTGTTTTGTTTGTTTTGGTGTTTTGTTTTTGGTTTTGTTTGTTGTTGTGTGTGTTGTTGTTTTTTTGTTGGTTTGTTTTTTTTTGTTTTTTTGTTGTGATTTTTTTTTGTTTGTTGTTTTTTTGTGTTTTTGTGTTTTTTTTTTTTGTTTGTTTTTTTGTTTTTTTTTGTGTGTGTTTTTTTTTGTGTTTGTTTTGTTTTGTTTTTTTTTTTGTTTGTGTGTTTTTTTTTTTTTGTGTTTGTGTTTTTTTGTTTTTTGATTTTTTGTGTGGGTTGTTTTGTGTTTGTGTTTTTTTGGTTTTTTTGTTTTTTTTTGTGTGTTTTTTTTGTTTTGTGTTTTTGTTTTTTTTGTTTGTGTGATTTTTGTTTTTGTTGTGTGTTGTTTTTTGTTGTTTTGTGTTGTGTGTGTGTGTGTTTGTATTTGTTTTTTTTTGTGTGTGTGTTAATGTGGTTTTGTGGTGTTTTTTGTGTTGTGGTGTTGTTTGTGTTGTGTTGTTGTTTTGTGTTTTGTTGTGTGTTTTTGTTGTTGGGTTTGTTTTTTGTGTGTTTGTGTTGTGTTTTGTGTTTTTTTTTTTGTGTGTTTGTTGTGTGATTTGTTGTTTGTGTTTTTTTTTGGTTTTTGTTTGTGTTGTTTTTTTGTTTGTGTTTTTGGTGTGGTGATTTTTTTTGTGGTTTGTTGGTGTGTGTTTTGTTTTTTGTGTGTGTTGTGTGTGTGTTTGTGTTGGTTTTGTTGTGGTGTTGTTTTTTGTGTTTTGTTGTGTTTTTTTTGTTTTTTGTTTGTGTTTTTTTTTTGTTTGGTTTTTTGTTTTTTGTTTTTGTTTGTGTTTTTTTGTTTTTTTTTTTGTGTTTGTGTTGTTGTTTTTTTTTTTGTTGTTTTTTGTTTGGTTGTTTTTGTATTGTTTTTTTTGGTTTGTTTGTTTTTTTTTTTGTTTTTTTTTGTTGTTTTGTTTTTTTTTTTTGTTTTTGTTTTGTTTGTTTTGTGTGTGTTTTTTTGTTTTTTTTTGGTTTGTTTGTTTTTTTGTGTGTGTGTTTTTGTGTGTGTGTGTTTGTTTTTGTGTGTTTTTGTGTGTGTGTGTTTTTTTGTGTGTTTGTTTTTTTGTGTGTTTGTGTGTGTGTGTTTTTTTGTGTGTTTTTTTTTTTTTGTTTGTTTTTTTGTTTTTGTTTTTTTGTTTGTTTTTGTGTGTTTTTTTGTGTGTGTGCATGTGTTTTTGTGGGTGTGTTTTTTGTGTGTTTGTTTTTGTGTGTGTGTTTGTGTTTGTGTGTGTGTTTGTTTTTGTGTGTGTGTGTTTTTATGTGTGTGTGTTTTTGTGTGTGTGTTTGTGTGTGTCTGTGTGTTTGTGTTTGTGTGTGTGTTTGTTTTTGTATGTGTGTGTTTGTGTCTGTGTGTTTTTGTGTGTGTGTGTGTGTTTTTGTGTGTTTTTTTTTGTGTGTGTTTGTGTTTGTGTGTGTTTTTGTTTGTTTATTTTTTTTTGTGTGTGTTGTTGTTGTTTTGTTTGTTGTGTGTGTGGTGTTTGATTTGTTTTTGTGTGTTTTTGTGTTTTTGTGTTGTGTTTTGTTTTTTTTTGTTTTTGTTGTTTTGTTTTTTTGTGATGTTTTGGTGTTTTTTTGTGTTGTTTGTTGTGTTGGTGTTTGTTTTTGTTGTTTTTTGTGTTGTTTTTGTTTTTGTGTGTTTTGTGTGTGTGTGTTTTTGGGTGTTTGTGTGTGTTTGTGTGTGTGTGTTTTTGTGTTTGTGTGTTTTTTTTTTTGTGTGTTTGTTTTTGTTTTTTTGTTTTTTTTTGTGTGTGGTTTTTTTTGTTTTTGTTTTTTTTTTTTTTTTTGTGTTTTTTTTTTTTTTTTGTGTTGTTTTTTTTTGTGTTTTGTGTTGTGTGTGTGTTGTTTTTTTGTGTGGTTGTGTTGATTTTTTGTTTTTTTTTTTTGTTTTGTTTTTTTTGTTGTGTTGTGTGTTTTTTGTTTTTGGTTGTTGTGTTTTTTTGTTGTTTTTTGTTTTTGTTTTGTGTGTGTGTGTTTTTTGTTTTTTTTTGTTTGTTTTTGTTGTTTGGTTTATGGTGTTTTTTTTTTGTTTTTGTGTTTTTGTTTTTTTTTTTTTTGTTTTTTGTTTTATTTTTTTTTTGTTTTTTTGTTTTTTTTGTTTTTTTTTTTGTGTTTTTTTTTGTTGTTTGTTGTTTTTTGGTTGGTTTGTTTTTGTGTGTTTTTTTTTTTGTTTTTTTTGTGTTTTTGTTTTTGTTTGTTTTTTGTTTTTTGGTTGTTTTGTTTTTGTTTTTTTGTTTTTTTTTTTTTGTGTTTTTTTGTGTGTGTTTTTTTTTGTTTTTGTTTTTTTGTTTTTGTGTGTGTGTGTGTTTGTGTGTGTTTTTGTTTTTGTGTGTGTGTGTTTTTGTGTGTGTGTTTTTTGTGTGTTTGTTTTTTTGTTGGTTTGTGTGTTTGTGTGTTTTTGTTTTTGTGTGTTTTTGTGTGTGTGTGCGTGTGTTTGTGTGTGTGTGTGTGTGTTTGTGTGTGTGTTTGTGTTGTGTTTTTTGTGTTTTGTGTGTTGTTTGTTTTTGTTTGTTTTTTTTGTGTGTTTTGTTTGTGTGTTGGTTTTTGTGTTTTGTGTGTGTTTGGTTTTTTTTGTGTTTTGTGTGTGTGTTGTTGTTTTGTGTTTTGTGTTTTGTGTTTGTTTTTTGTTTTGTTTGTTTGTTTTGTTGTTTGTGTTGTGATTTTTGTTGTGTTTTTTGTTTGTTTTTGGTGTTTTGGTTTTGGTTGTTGTTGATTTTGTTTGTGTGTTGTTTGTGTTTTTGTTTGATTGTTTGTTTTGTTGTGTTGTGTTTGGTTGTTTTTGTTTTTGTGTTTGTGTGTTTGTTTTTTTTGTTGTGTTTTTGTGTGGTTTGTTTTGTTTTTTTGTGGTGTGTTTGTGTGTTGTGTGTGTGTTTTGTGTGGTTGTTTGTGTTTTGGTGTTTTTTTGTTTTGTTGTTTTTGTTGTTTTTGTGTTTGTGTTTGTGTGTGTTTTTGTGTGTTTTTTTTTGTTTGTTTGTGTTTTTGTTTGTTTTTGTTTTTTGTTTTTTTTTGTTTGTTGTTTTTTTTTTTGTTTTGTTTGGGTTTTGGTTTGATTGTGTTGTTTTTGTGTTGTTGTTGTTTGTGTTTTGTGTTTTTGTGTGGTTTGATTGTGTGTGTTTTTGTGTGTTTTTTTTGTGTTTTTTTTTGTGTTTGTTTTTTTGTGTTGTTTTGTTGTTTGTTTTTTTTGTTTTTTGTGTTTGTGTTGTTTTGTTTTTTTTTTTTGGTGTGTTTGTTTTGTTTGGTGTTTTTTTGTTTGTTTTTTGTGTTTTGGTTTTTTGTTGTTGTGTTTTTGTTTGTTTTTTTTGTTTTGTGTTTTTGTGTTTTTGTGTGTGTTTGTGTGTGTGTTTTTTTTTGTGTGTGTTTTTTTGTGTGTGTGTTTTTTTGTTTTTGTTTTTTTTTTTGTTTGTGTGTGTTTTTGTTTTTGTGTGTTTTTGTGTGTGTTTTTTTTTTTGTTATTTTTTTTTTTTTTTTTATTTTTTTGTTTTTTTGTTTGTTTTTTTTTTTTTGTGTTTTTGTTTTTGTTTTTTTTTGTTTTTGTGTTTTTTTTTTTGTTTGTTTTTGTGTTTTTTTGTTTTTGTGTTTTTTATTTTTTTTTTTTGTTTTTTGTGTTTTTTTTGTTTTTGTTTTGTGTTTTTTGTTTTTTTTGTGTGTTTTTTTTTTTGTTTTGTTGTGTTTTTTTTTGTTGGTTGTTTTTGTGGTGTTTTGTTTTTGTTGTTTTTGTGTTTTGTGTTTTGTGTGTTTTGTTTTTGTTTTTGTGTTGTTTTTTTTGTTTTTTTTTTGGTTTTTTGTTTTTTGTTTGTGTGTTTTGTTTTTTTGTTTGTTGTTTGGTTGTGTGGTTTTTTTGTTTTTTTTGTTTTTTGTTTTTTTGTTTTTGTGTGTGTTTTTTTGTTTGTTTGTTTTTTTGTGTTTTTGTTTGTGTTTGTGTGTGTTTTTTTGTGTGTGTGTGTTTGTTTTTGTTTTTTTTTTTGTTTTTGTGTGTTTTTGTTTTTTTGTTTGTGTGTTTGTTTTTTTGTTTTTTTGTTTTTTTGTTGTTTTTTTTTTTTTTTTTTTTTGTGTTTTTGTTGTTTTTTTTTTTTTGTGTGTGTGTGTTTTTGTGTTTTGTGTTTTGTTGTGTTTGTTTGTGTGTTTTGGTTGTTTTTGTTTTGTTTGTGTTTGTTGTTTTTGTTGTTGTTTTTTTGTTTTTTTGTGTGTTGTTGTGTTTTTGATGTGTTTTTGTTTTGTTTGTGGTGTTTGTGTTTTTTGTTGTGTTTGTTTGTGTTTTGTTGTTTGGTTTTTTGTTGTTTTTTTTTGTGGGTTTGTGTTTTTGTTGTTTGTTGTTGTGTTTGTGTTTTGTGTTGTTTTTTTTTGTGGGTTGTGTTTTGTTTTTTTTTTTTTTTTTTGTTTTGTTGTTGGTGTTGGTGTGTTTTTGTGGTGTTTTGTTTTGTGTGTTGTGTGTTGTTGTGTGTTGTGTGTTTTTTGTTGTGTTGGTGGTTTTTTGTGTGTGATTTTGTGTTTTGTGTGTGTTTTTGTTGTTTGTGTGTGTTGTGTTTGTTTGTGTGTGTTGTTTGTGTTTTGTTTGTGTGTTTTTGTTTTGTGTTTTGTTTTTTTTTTGTTTTGTTTGTTTTTTTGTTTTTTTGTTTTTTGTGTTTTGGTTTTTTTTTTTTTTGTTTTTTTTGTGTGTGTGTGTGTTTGTTTGTGTTGTGTGTTGGGTTTGTTTTTTTTTGTTTTTTGTTTGTGTTTTTTTTGTTGGTTTTGTTTTTGTTTGTTGTTTGTGTTTTTTTTGTTTGTTTTTTTGTGTTTGTTGTTTTTTTTGTTGTGTTTGTTTTGTTGTGTTTTTTTTGGTGTTTTTTGTTGGTTGTTTTTTTTTTGGTGTTTGTGTGTTTTTTTTGGTTGTGTTTGTTTGTTGTGTTTGTGTTTGTTGTTTGTTTTTTTTGTTGTTTGTGTTTGTTGTTTTTTGTGGTTGTGTTTGTTGGTGTTTGTGTGTTTTTTGTTGTGTTTTGTGTTTGTTGTGTTTTTTTGTTGTTTTTTTTGTTTGTGTTGTGTTGTGTGTTGTTGTTTGTTTTTTTGTTGTTTTTTTTTTGTTTTTGTTGTTTTTGTTTTTTTGTGTGTTTTTGTTTTTTTTTGTTTTTTTGTTGTTTGGGTTTTGTTTGTTTGGTTTGGTTTGTGTGTTTGTGTGTGTGGTTGTTTTTTGTTTTGTTGTTTTTTTGTGTTGTGTTGTGTGTTTTGTGTTGTTTTTTTTTGTTTTTTTTTGGTGGTGTTTTGTGGTTTGTTTTTTGTGTTGTTTTTTTTGTTTTGTTGTTTTGTTTTTTGTGGTTGTGTGTTTTGTGTGTGTGTGTTTTGGTTGTGTTTTTGTTTTTTTTTTGTTGTTGTTGTGTTTTTTGTTTTTTTGTTTGTTTGTTTTTGTTGTTTGTTGTTTTTTGTTTTGTTTGTTGTTTTTTGTGTTGTTTGTTTTGTGTTTGTGTTTTTTTTTGTTGTTTTGTTGTGTTTTGTTTTTGTTGTTTGTTTTGGTGTGTGTTGTTTTTTTGTTTTGTGTTTGTTTTGTTGTTGGTTGTTTTGTTTTTGTGTTTGTTGTTTTTTGTTGTTTGTGATTGTGTTTTTTTGTGGTTTTGTTTTTGTGTTTTTTTGTTGTGGTTGTTTGTGTTTGGTTGTTTGTGTTGTGTTTTTTTTGTTGTGTTTGTTTGTGTTGTTTTGTTTTTTTTTGTTGTTTGTTTTGTTTTTTTTGTGGTTGTTTTGTGGGTGTTTTTTTTTTTTGTTTTGTTTTTTTTGTTTTTGTGTTTTTTTTTTTGGTTTTTGTTTTTGTTTTTTTTTTTTTTTGTTTTTTTGTTTTTTTTTTGTGTTTGTTTTGTTTTGTTTTTTTTTTGTGTTTTTTTTTGTTTGTTTGTTGTTTTGTTGTTTTTGTTTTGTTTTGTTTTTTGTTTTTTTTTTGTTTTTTTTTTTGTTTGTGTTGGTTTTTTTGTTTTTTTTTTGTTTTTTGTTTTGTGTGTTTTTTTGTGTTTTGTGTTGTGTTGGTTTTTTTGGTGTTGTTTGTGTTGTTTTTTTTGTTTTTTTTGTTTTTTTGTTGTTTTGTTTTTTGTGTTTTGGTTTTTTTTTTTGGTGTTTGTTTGTTTGTTGGTTGTTTTTTGTTTGTTGTTTTTTTTTTTTTATTTTTTTTTTTTTGTTGTTTGTTTTTTTTTTTTGCTCTTGTGTTTTGTTTTTTTGTTTTTGTTTTGTTGTTTGGTTGTTTGTTTTTTTGTTTGTTGTTTTTTGTTTTTTTTGTTGTGTGTTGTTGTGTGTTGTTTGTTTTTGTGTTTGGTGGTTTTGGTGTTTTTTTTGTGTTTTTTTGTTTTTTGTTTTTTGGTGTGTTTGGTTTGTTTTTTTTTGTTTTTTTTTTTGTGTGTTTTTTGTTTTGTTGTGTGTGTTTTTTTGTTTTGATGTTGGTTGTTTTTTTGTTTGTTTTCGTTTGTTTGTTTGTTTTTTTGTTTTTGTTTGTTTTTGTTTTTTTGTGTGTTTTTGTTTTTGTGTGTGTGTTTTTTGTGTGTTTGTTTTTTTGTTGGTTTGTGTGTTTGTGTGTGTTTGTTTTTGTTTTTTTTTGTTTTTGTTGTTGTGTTGTTTTTTTTTTTTGTTTTGTTGGTTGTTGTTTTTTTGTTTTTTGTTTTTTTTTGTTGTGTTGGTTTTTGTGTTGTGTTGTTTTTTGTTTTTTTGTTTGGTTGTTTTGTTTGTTTTTTTTGGTTTTTTTGTTGTTTTGTTGTTGTTTGTGTTTGTTTTTTTTTGTGTTTTTTTTTTGTGTTTGTGTTTTTGTGTTTGTTTTTGTTTTTTTGTTTGTTTTTTTTTTGTTTTTTTTTTGTTTTTTGTTTTT